>JAWWEU010000082.1:3840616-3857685 GCA_035583155.1 Acropternis orthonyx
GGGGGGCCCCCCCCCCCCCCCCCCTCCCCGGCCAAACTCTGCACCGGCCCGGGGACCCCCCGGCCCCCCCAGAGCTGCAATAAACAGGCACGTTCTGGGTGTTTCTGGCGGTGACCGGGGTTGGCCGTGCTGGGGTTGGCAGCTGGCCCGGGCACCGGGAGGGTTTGGGAACGCCGCTGGAGCTGCCACCTCCACCCAAACAGATTTCATAATCCTGGGGAAGACGGGGCCCTTTTGCCCCCAGCACTGCCCCATCCCACGGGGCAGCCCACGAGAGTGGGGGGGCAGAGGGGACTCTGTGCCCTTTCGGGGTGCCCCTGGGGTTTGGGGTGGGGGTGGCAGTGGGTCCTGTGCCCTCCATCAGTCCCAGGGTGCAGGAGGGTTTGGGATGAGGCCTCATCCTGCTGGGTCAGGTGTCCCAAAGCCCAGTGGGCACAACGTGCACTGGAGCAGGACAGAGCAGGCTCCAGCCACCGTGACCTTGCAGGGAGCTGTGAGGACATGGACATGGCTCTGCCAGTCCTGCCCTATGGCTCGATTTCCTCCCCCTCACTGCAGTTCAGGTCTGGATGGGGATTCGGGGTTGGGCTGGTACAGGCAGCCCTGGGCCCTCTCATCATTCCCCATGTGCTGGCCTGGGGCTCCTGGAGTGGAGGAACAACCCACAAGCACTGTCCCTGTCAGGAGATGGGGTCAAACCTTTCCTCCTCTTCCTCCTCATCCTCTGGCTCTGCCTGGAGCTCTGCCACATCCCTCCATGAGCTGGTGTCCTGTACCCTGGCGGGGTGAGCAGGGTGTGTGCCAAGAGCAGGAATGTGCAGGGGGGGGCTCAGGGTGGGCTGATCCAGGGGCTGCCACCTCAGTCCTGCTCTTGGCCCTCACAGGGACAAAACCCCTTCGACCTGGAGTTCGACCAGTCCAACCACCTGGAGCCCGTCTTCAACTTCGAGTGCCCACCCCGTCCCGGTGAGTCTCAGGTGCTGCTGGTGCCCCCTCCGGGGGTCTCCTCCCATCCCGGGGGTCTCCTCCCATCCCAGCCTCTGGGCTGTTGGCCCCCCTGAAGGCTTTGGGGGCTGCCCCGGGGCAGGGGGGTCCCTTTGAGGGTGGATGGGGGTGACTGAAGCTTTGCCCTGGCACAGACATGCCTTCAAGTCAACCCATCGACATCCCTGACGCCAAGAAAAGGAACAAGAAGAAGAAGCGCTGCAGAGCCACCGACAGCTTCTCGGGCAGGTTCGAAGGTGCGTGGGGCTGCCCGGGGCAGGGCTGGGCCCTCCTGCTGTCCCCAGGCCCTGTGAGGTGGAGCTGGCAGCTCATGTGACCTCTCCCCTGCCAGATGTTTACCAGCTGCAGGAGGAGGTGCTGGGAGAAGGGGCCCACGCCAGAGTCCAGTCCTGCGTGAACCTCATCACCAACAAGGAGTACGCGGTGAAGGTGAAGCTCTGCCTCCCTCCCACCCCCTGCCTCAGTTTCCCTTTCTGCCCCCCCCCAACCCCATCTGGGGCTCTCCCAGCTCCCAGAACCATCCAGTGCTGGCCCAGGACGACTTTTCCAAGGGCTGGAGGGGAAGGAGAGGGGCAGGAGTGTGGCTGTGCAGGTGCCACACCGTGCTGTGCCACCCCTCAGCCTCGGGCCCTGGGTCACCCCCCTTTAGCTACGCTCCTCTCCCTGCCAATTAGGGCAGACTGGAGGTTAAATTAACACTTGCAGCGCGTCTGGGGACTTGGGGCACGCTGGGGCACGTGGTGCTGGCACGGTGGCCACTTCCCCCTGTCCCCAGGCAGGTCTCCGAGCCCCTGGGTGCCAGAGGGGGTTGGGGTGAGCCGCCTGCTTTTGGGCTCAGGGATGGTGGTCCCCTGGCCCTGCACCCCCCAGGGTCTGGCCACGGCACGAGGGGGCTGTGCCAAAATGCAGGCAAATGCCAGGGGAGCTTGTCCTGCCCCTCTGCTCTGGCAGGGAGGCCTCTGAGTGGGAGGGCTGCGTGCTGGGGGGTGCCCTGTGTGCCCCAGGGGGCTGAGGTAAGGGAGGGCACCCCCGAGGCCGCGGGTGGGGGTCCCCCTGCCCACCCCTCAGCCGTGCTGGTGCCCAGTGGGGTGCAGGGCCCTGAGCTGGGCCGGTGCTGGGGCGTCACACGGAGCTCTCTTGGCCCCGGCCCCGGGAGGGAGCGGCTTGGCACCGGCACTGCCGCTTGGCACCGGCGCTGGGAACAGCCTGTTCTGCTGCCTCAACCCCGCCGGGCTCCCCGCCCGGCCCCGGGGGTCCCCACCGTGGGGGGGGTGGGAGGGTGGGGGTGCCCCAGCCCCTCCCTGGCAGCGCTGCCTCTCCCTGAGCCAGCCCCTGTCTTTGCCTTCCAGATCATAGAGAAGCGCCTGGGACACATCCGGAGCAGGGTTTTCCGGGAGGTGGAGATGCTGTATCAGTGCCAGGGGCACAGGTACCCACCGTGGGGAGTGGGCTGGGGCCGGGCTGGCACTCGTGGCACCCTCACCCTCAGGCCCCACAATCCCTCCCCTCCGTGCGGGAGCATCCACAGGGACCATCCAGTGGTTTGCCATGGCAACGGGGGCTGCGGTGGCCAAGTTGGAGCTGCTCCGAGGGCCTGGCCGAGCCCCCGCCGTGCCGGGGCCGCGTGTGGGCTGAGCCGGGAGGGTCTGCGAGCAATTAGGGAGGTGCTGGGAGTCCCTCTCCCCCCTGGAATGCGGCCAGGGGGGCCCTGGCTGGGTGGTTCCAATCCCTGGAAATGCAGTTTTCCCGTCCTGCATCTGTCCCCGGAGCTGGTGAGGGGAGGGGGACCCCGGGAGGTGTTTTGGGGGGATGCTGATCCCGCTGTTCCCCACAGGAACGTCCTGGAGCTGATTGAGTTCTTCGAGGAGGAGGAGAGGTTTTACCTGGTGTTTGAGAAGATGAGGGGAGGTGAGTGCAGTGCTTGGATGGGATGGGGGCAGCCAGGGGGGTGGCAGGACCCCTACGAGCCCCCACTCTGCTCTGTCCCCACCCCCCAGGTTCCATCCTGACCCACATCCACCGGAGACGCCACTTCAACGAGCTGGAGGCCAGCGTGGTGGTGCGGGATATCGCCAGTGCCCTGCACTTCCTGCACAACAAAGGTGAGCTGGGACGCCCTGGGGTGCACTGGGGGGTGCACTGGGACCCCCGGGGGTGTCACTGGCTCCCCCACCCCCTTGCCCAGGGGACAGTGCCCGTCCCAGCTGCATCACGAGGCTCTTTGTGGTGTGGATCCTGTTCCTCCGGTTCGGCCGGGACTCGGGGCCAGCAGCAAGTTCTGCCCTTTGCCAGGGTGCAGGCGGTGGTTTGGGGTGGGGAGGGGAGGGAGGGGTCCCTGTGCCACCCCCAGACCTTTCACTAGGGAGCTCTGGTAGAGGGGTGGGATTTTTGCCCTCATTGGCTCTTCTGCCCCCAGGGATTGCACACAGGGATCTGAAACCAGAAAATATCCTGTGTGAGAGCCCGGACCAGGTGAGGGGGGAGCAGCTGGGGGGGGCACAGGGGGTGCTGCCTGGGGGTGACTGGGTGCAGGAGGGTGCTGTCGGTGGTGATGGGTGCAGTGGGGTGCTGCCCAAGGGGGCTGGTGAGTATGGGGGGTGCTGCCTGGGGGGCACTGAACGCAGTGAGGTCCCTCCTGGGGCAGTGGGCACAGTGGGGTGTTGCCTGGGGGGGGGGCCGGGGCCAGGGTGGGGTGCTGCTGAGAGGGGTAGTGGTCGCAGGGGGAGCTGCCCCAGGGACACACACACATGCCATGTGCCACAGCACAGGGTGGTACAAAGCCTGACATGTCCAGGCATTGACCAGCTGGGGCCTGGAACCACAGCCATGGCCCTTGGAGGGGGTGCTGCCAGAAGGAGGGGGGGGTCACCAACCACTCCTTTGCCCCACTCCAGGTCTCCCCGGTGAAGATCTGCGACTTCGACCTGGGAAGTGGCATCAAACTGAACGGCGACTGCTCCCCCATCTCCACCCCGGAGCTGCTCACCCCGGTAAGGACCGGGGAGGGGGCTCAGGGTGGGGGTCTCAGCCCCTGGGTGCGTGGGGGTGGGTGTGTGTGTGTGTGTGGGGGTGGGTGGGTGGGTGTCCTGCAGGCTCCCTGCCGGTGGCTGGTGCTGCGTGTCCCCCGCGCCGTCCCCCCCGCGCCGTGGCAGCCGAGCTGTGGTTACATAAGGCGGGGGGGCCGGGGGGGCTGGCTCGGCGCCCGGGCTGCCGGGAGCCTTAGCAACAGCCGGGGAGGCTGCGCGGAGCTGCCGCCCCAGAAGTGGGTCAGGAGCGGGGCTGGGGGGACCCTCCGGGGCTCCCCGGCTCAGGGGCTGGGCCCCCGCCCTGCTGCAGGTGCTGCCTGTGGAGGTTGGACACCCCCAAAGCTCCTGGGGTGATCCCGGTGCAAACCCCGCACGCGGCTGCTCTTGCACAAAGCCTCCCTGCCCCTTATCTCAGGGTGCAGGGTGTTCCCGGCACCCAGGGGTTTTTTGGGGTGCTGGGGGAGGCAGAGCCCTGCTGGTGTGGGTGCATGACAGCAGAAGTGGGGACCAAAGCACTCAGGCCCTCTGTCCCCCTCCTTCCTCCATGAACACCGCCCTCCTGGGGCGGGATCTGAGTTGCTGAGGTGTCCATGGCTCCCCCATTCCCACCGGGATCAGCCCTGCTGGGGCTCGGCGTTGTGGACGGGGTTGTATTTTTGCTGTGGCATCAGCTGCTGGGGCTGGTGAGGCCCCTCGTTACGGGGGTGATTATCTGCTGGCTGCAGCTCTTTTCTCCCCTGGTCACGAGGCCCGTGTGGGCTGCGGGTCATGTGCTGGAAAGCCCCAGAGTCCCTGGAGCGATAGGGGAATGGCTGGCGCCGCCTCTCCCTCCATCAGGGTTAACTCCTCCCGCACCGAATCCTAATCCTGTGCCTGCTCTGGCAGCTCTGCCTGTGTCAGGCAGGGGAACAGGCAGAGTCAGGCAGGGGAACAGGCAGAGCAGGATTGTCCCTCCGTGTCCTGCAGCCACTCCCAGGCGATGGGGTGGCTGCTGCCCCGGCTGAGCCGGTCAGGTGGCGGTGCTGTGGGGCGTGGGTCTGGCTTAGGGGGTGGGTCTGGCCGTCCTGGTGCTGCCCCGAGGGGGTTGCACCCTTCAGGCTCTTTAATTTTTTCCCTTCGGCTGCCAGCTCGCTGCTGGGTGACCCCGGAGAGGCAGGGCTGTGGCACCTCCTGTGCTGGGAAACCCCTGCAGGGTGATCTGCCCTGGAGCAGCTGAGTGTGCACCCTCCTTAGCTCCAGCAGGACCCTCCCACTCCCCCCATGCCCCTCGGTCCCCCCACCCCACGGGGCTCACCCCTCCTGTCCCCACAGTGTGGCTCGGCCGAGTACATGGCCCCGGAGGTGGTGGAGGCCTTCAACGAGGAGGCGACCATCTACGACAAGCGCTGCGACCTGTGGAGCCTGGGGGTCATCCTGTACATCATGCTGAGTGGGTACCCCCCCTTCGTGGGCCACTGCGGCTCCGACTGCGGCTGGGACCGCGGCGAGGCCTGTCACACCTGCCAGGTACGTGGGGCACCCCAGCACTGCCCAAACCCCACCCCAGTTCGGCGGCAGCGCTCCTGGCTGAGCCCCCAGGGCTTGATTTTTCCCCCTCCGCTCCCCCCCAGAACATGCTCTTTGAGAGCATCCAGGAGGGGAAGTATGAGTTTCCTGACAAGGACTGGGCACACATCTCCTTCGGAGCCAAAGACCTCATTTCCAGGCTGCTGGTGAGAGATGCCAAGAAGCGGCTCAGCGCAGCCCAGGTCCTGGAGCACCCCTGGGTGCAGGGGGTGAGTGGTGATTCCCCTTCCCTGCTCTCTGCTCCCAAACCCCTGCGGGGCTCCTGGCTCAGACCAGCTGTGTTTCGTTGCAGTGCGCCCCGGATAACACCCTGCCAACCCCCATCATCCTGCAGAGGTGAGTGTGGGGGCCCACATGTGCAGCCCCAAAAATCTCCCCCCCCTCCCAAAAATCCCAGCCCTAAAAATCCTGCCCGCCCCAAAACATCCCTGCCCCAAAAATCCAGCCCTCCCAGCCCCAAAAATCCTGCCCTGCCTCAAACATCCCAGCCCCAAAATGCCAGCTCTTCCCTTCAGCCCTGCTATATCCCCTCCCACTGCTTTTGGGGGGCTCTGCTGTGACTCTGGGTCTCTGGTTTGGGTTTGAGCCACGTTTCTGGTGCCTGACCCCTCTGGCACGCCTGGCACATGAGGAGGGACACCCCGATGTTTGAGCCTGACCCCCACCCAGCCCCCCACGTGTCCTGAGCCCACACCTCCCCTGCAGGAACAGCAGTGCCAAAGAGCTCACCTCCTTCGCTGCCGAGGCCATCGCTGTCAACCGCCAGCTGACACGGCACGACGAGGACGAGGAGGAAGAGGCGGAGGAGGAAGCACGACCCATCATCATCAAAGCTACCTCACGGGCCATGCAGCTCTCCCCCCCCTCCGAGTCCAAGCTGGCCAAGCGGCGGCAGAAGAGCAGCCTGGCCAAGGCAGTGGCCGCCGGGCAGCACCTGGTGGCCCCGCTGGTCCTGGTGGCTGACCAAGCCTGAGCGGTGCCCTCTCACCTGCTGTACCCCATATCCCCCCTTCTCCTTTCTTTCTTCCCCCGTCTCCCCTCCCCAAACCCCACCGTTTCTGGCTAGTGACAAGATCAGGACTCGTCCCTGTGGCTGGTTTCCAAGGTTTTGCTGATCTTGTAGGTCTGGGGGTGGGAGGGTTTGTTTAAGATCTCTTTTTTTTTTTAAGGTATTAAGTCAAGCGTGAGGTTGCTTCACCCAGGGCACACTCAAGGACATCTGACAGACACACAGACTTTTGTTTCCTGACTCTTGGTTTCTCCTCTGACATTTCCCCCCCTCCCCGACACCAAAGGACTCTTTGTATCCGCGGCTGCTTTGACGATTTCAGCTCATTTCATACTGTGAACAAAAGACCCCTCGGTCGCGTTTTCAACAATGGGAGTCGCGTTTTAACCTCGTCCCTCCCCTCGGAGCTGCAGGTTTTTCTCCGACGTTGGGGCAGATCCCACAAAACCCCCTTTCCCGGGGGTCCCGGAGGCACCTCCTTCCCGTGCCCGGGAGCGTCCCTGGCTCTGCTCCAGGGGGGACACGGCGAGCGTTGTGCAGGGAACCCCTCGGGGCTGGGGAGAGACGGTGCCAGCGAGGGAGCAGCGCCCTGTCCCACACAGCCACCCTCTCTCCTCGGCATTCCGCTTCCAGAATAAGCTACTCACCCCTGTCTTACTTTATTTTTTTTTTTTTCCCCCCTCCCCTTTTATTATTGTTGGTTTTAAACTGCTACAGCTGTGCTTCTCTACAGGGCACGGACAAATGTCTTCCTTTCCTCCCACGGCTGGCGGCTCCCGGGGGTAAGGTCAGAGCCGGGGGATGCACAGACATCCAGGGTTGTGCTCCTGTGCTAGGGCAGGTGTTGCACCCCCTGGTTGTGGAGGGGCTGGTGGCTGTGCCCTTGTGGAGGTGTGAGGGGGGGACAAGGTGTTCAGGGTGGCCGGAGCAGCCAGAAACAGCCTCTGGGAATGGGGTGCTCTGTGGAAAGCAAGGACCCGCTTCAGGAGCGTGGGGACCTGCTGCGGGACAGTGAGACCTGTCGTGGCTTCGGGCTGGCCCCGAGGCTGCCGTGGCAGGAGGGTCTGGGGGCACAGAGGGTGCCCAGTGCCCTGGGGATACCCGTGGGTGAGCAGCCAGGCTGGTGGCAGCACCCAGGGGCCGCAGCGTGGGGACAGCTCGGGATGTGGGGCTGGAGGGTCAGGGCGGCAGGGTCTGCGGCGGCTGGGCACTGCCGGTGTGCGTGTTCATGCGTGTGCATCCATGTTTTCATGTGTGTTCAGGCGGTGCCCTTTCCTTGGAGCTTGCTTTGGGGAAGGGGAGGAATGCATGGGGGGGGAGAACTCGGGGTGCTGAGCCAGGACGAGGCCCTTGGCTGGTTTCTGGTGCCTGCACTTGGGGCTGGGCTGACCTCCTGCCCCCCCCAACACCCCCTGCTCCCCCCCCACAGGTCAGGCCACCACGCTGTGCCCACTGCCACCCCCTCACCCCTTTCACAGCCTCCTCCTTTCCCTTCCCACTCAGTGCTTTGAGCTTTATATTTTGCAAAGGCAGCCTTGGCCCGTTGTGTGCACAGGTGAGGGTTTGGGAGCTCTGAGCCAGGGAAGAGGCTTCCCTGGATCTTCAGCTGAAGACAGTCACTGTCTCTGGAAAAAAAAAAAAAAAAAGAAAAAAGAAAGTTCTCCTTTTTATTTTAAGACTGCTGACAGCAATACTATGCAATATATGTTGTTTTTTGTTTCAGGGAGGTGTGTGTGAGTTATCTTGGGGGATGATGATGATCAGGGGTGTTGGTGGAGTTTAGGGCAGGGGCCGTCCTCTCTCACCCTTCCTGGCCTTTCTGCTGACCCAGGGGGGTCGGGGAGGGCGACTCCATCCCCATCCCACCCCCCAAAACTGCCTCGCCCGTGCAATCTGCCCTCTGCCAGCCCCACTGCGCTGGGTGGGGAGGAGCGAGGTGGTGCCAAGAGGCGACCCCCCCAACGCAGGCACTGGGACACCCCAGAGAGGCCTCCTTTAACAGAAAGGAAAAAAAAAAAAATCCATCTTGATTGTACATTGTTACTTTTTATAGCTTATTTTGTTTTATCAGTTGTAGATAATTCCTCGTTGTCTTATATTAAGAAATACTTGAATGATGTACAGTACGCGCTGCCTTGGGCTGGTATTGTGAAGCTATCGTGGGCGCTGCACGCCGCAGCCTCTTTTTAACAAAAAACCCCCAAAAAACTCACGGCAAGGGGCTGGCAGGGGGATGTCTCCGGAATTTATCCGTCCCCCGTGCTGCTTTTGTGGGCAGGCTGAGCTCCCCCCTCTTCCCCAAGTGATCTCTTTTATATGAACACGTAAACACGCACGCTGTGGCCTGGGTGAGCCGTGCTGTGCTGGCAGCGTGTCCCACGGGCACGTGGTGTGGGTGTCCTGGTCTGGGAATGTGCAGTTGGAAGATGCTGTGGGAGTTGGTGGGCGAGGGGGTGGATGTGGGAGCACCCGAGCTCGGCCCGGGCTCAGCTTGGTGGGTGGGTTTGTGGACTCGGCGCTCCCGGCGTGGCACTCGGCGGTGACTTGTGGCAGGGTCTGGGTGTTGGTAGAGAGTCTTTGGATGCTTCCAGAGGTGGGGATTGACTCTGGGATGGCTCCAGCCTGGCTCGTGGCAGCGCTGGGCACCCACAGGTGGGACAGGGCTTGCTCTGGGGTGGCTGGGGAGACCCTCGTGCCAGGGCCAGGCGTCCCCTCCTGGGGCGGTTTCCAGACAGATGCTCCCGTGGTCCAGAACCAGCAACCCCTTCTCACCAACACCCCTCTTCCTCCTCTTCCTCTCTCCAAGCTTTCCCCCCCCCCATAGAGCATCTATCTTGGAAACCAACTTCAAAAAGATATGTTTTTTTGTTTTTTTATGCTGGAAACTTTAAGCATTTTGGCTTCCTCCCCTTCCCTCCCCACCCTTCCTTCAGCCAACTAACTCGACTTAGAACTGGTTAGAAACGTTTACTGTGAAGCTCTAACTCTCTTTTTATCAAACCAGGAGAAGCTTTCTCCACTTTACAATTGATGAAGACTGCCAAAGCTGGTTCGACAAGAGTCATGTGAACGCACTGTTGGTTTGTGCAACAGCAGCCTCTGCCCGGGGGCTGGCTGGGAAATAAAAACCGAAAAGATTTAAAAAAACAAAAAAAAGTCAACAAAAAAAACCCCAAAAAAACCACAAAAACAAAAACAAAAAAAGGAAAAAAAAAAAACACACAAAAATAAGCACTTTACTGTATGTACCAGGTGACCTGATACAGCTGAATTGAAGTTTTCCTTTATAACAATTGTTGATGCCAGAATTTTGTATTCTGTTTTTTAAGAATTTAATAAAAATGCATTGAGACCTAGGTGGTGGGCAGGTGCCTGTGGCGGGGGGGCGGGAACTCGGTAAATTGGAAGGGGGAGAGAGGCCCCTGGAACTCTACCCAACAGGTCTTCCCTGTGGTTGTCCCCGTGCTGGGAGCGTGGCTGGGGTGGGATCCAGGAATAGGGGCTGGCAGCGGCTCCGGCCCTGACTCACTTTTCCCAGCGGGATGGTGTGATCCGCTGAATCCCCAATGGGAGCCAGAGGTCACGGGGCAGGGCCCTGCTCTCTGCCAGCGGCAACCAACAGCTTGGAGGCTGCTCTGCTGCCCCCTGAGCCATCCTTCCCTCACCTTCACCTCTCAGCTGGCAGCTGAGGGGGAAACGGGGGCAAGAGGGAAACCTGTGGTGGGATCCAGAAGGGCTGGGGATGTGGGAAGCAGTGGGGACTGGAGGTTGGGAATCATCAGGGTGTGGGAAAAGGGCTGCAGGAAAGCCCTGCTGGGCTTTCTCCATGGGCAGGGACAACCTTGTGGAATTTTGGTTTTTTTAATGTATTCTAATTTTTAAGGTATTTTCTGGCCTGGCAAATTACTTTTCCTACCATGTTGGGGGATGGAGCTGGATCCCTCTGGATGCCATTGCCATGGCAGGTCGTGATGCCCTGCCTGGCATTGCTGTCCTGGCAAACCCCCCCATCCATGGCATGCCTGCTTTTTGGGATGGGCTGCGGGTTCTGCCATGGACCAGCTGCTGCTCCTGGTTCTGAGCTGAGGGAGTCCACAACAACACACTGCCCAGAAATCTGGGCTTGGTGCTTCCTCCAGCATCTGGATCTAGACAGGACAACTCCAGGAGTCTCCCTTCCCTGTCTGTTCCAGGATGGCCCATGGTGGGAACAGAGCTGGGGTTCCCTGGATGCAGAGGATGAAGAGTGTGTCCCATCCTGTGGTACTGTTCCTGCCACTGTTGAACAAAGCTATTGCTCCCTCCTGGACCTGGGGTGACCTTGGACATGTTAGGAGCATCCAGTTCTTGGCTCTTCTCCCCCACTGGGTATCTTGCTCCCTCTTGTATGTTGTCTCCCCATCCTTAGGCCCTGCTCCAGAAACCCCTCCTCTCCTGCCCTTTCCTCATGGGTTATCCTGCAGAAAACCCACCTTCCAAGATTCCAGCTGGATCCCAGACAGGTGGTGTGTCAAAGGCAGGTTTTAACCTCTGAAATTCCTTTGCATGGTCCCTCTTTCCCCCTTCCCAGCCTTCACCACCCCCAGGAAGCGCCCTGTGGTTGGAAACCATCCTGGAGCACGTGTGGAGAAGGGCAGCTCTGAAAATAAACCAGTGCTGGGTTAAAATAACCTGTGCTGCTCTGGTACTTGAGCATCAGCCCAAAATAGGCTCCGCCGGGATAAGGGCACTATAAATACTCTGGCGTGGATTTGCAGTGGAGAAAAGCCCTGCAGAGGAGCAGTGGCAGTGCCACCCACCCTGGCCTGGAGCAAAGGGGCCCCTGCAGAGCCACCAGGGTGACATAGGGGTCAGGCAGGCTGTAGGTGATGTGGTGGCTTGTGCCAGTTCGCCTGTTCTCGGGATTTGATGGAGCCATCAGGTCACAGGCGGGTTCGAGCGGCCGGGGGGGGTCACACCAGGCTTCAGTCCAGGGCACCGAGGCAGGAGGGCAAGAGGGCAGATGAAGTGTCCTCAGCATTTTGAGTCTAAGCCTGGCTCTGCTGGTGACAGATGATGATCTGGGTGATTAGTCAAAGTTCTGATTCACTATCAGCCCAAAGAACATAACCCTGAAGTGAGGAACATGCATTCCTTCAGGCCAGACCACTCTCCTAAACCATCCATGAGCGCCAAACCCACGCTGGGCATATGGAGAGGAAGGTCTCAAGGGCTGCTTTGGATCAAAAAAAGGGCTCAGTTTTCCTTTTTGTGCTTTTAAAATGCTTTCTGGGATGAGGCAGAGCAGGAAAGAACCCCTGTGCATTTTTGCAGTGAATCACCTCTCCTGTCCAGGCAACCAAAACAAACCAATCTGGGCTTTTTTTGGTAGAAGGTGTCACTCTGTGGCTGGTGTGTGCAGGTTCTCCCTCTGGACTCATCTCAGGGAGTGAGGGGCAGATTCCAGCGTGGGGGTCTGGCCCTGCCTGTGTCCAGCTGCTCCCTCTGCTCCAGGACAAGCCCGTTTCCCCTGCTGCCTGCAAAAGGCCTTGGTCAGCCTTGTTTGTGGCTTTGGATGGTGAAGTGTGGCTTTTGGAGAGCCGTGGGGTACAGGTTTGGCTTTCCCACAGGATTTCAGCTCCCCATGGGATCACACAGGCCTTGGGAGCTGCGGTTGATCAGCAGGGTTGGAGCAGCATCAGGTTTTCCCAAAACCCAGGAAGAGCATTCCCAGCTGTGCCCCTTGAAGACTCCACTGCTGCCAGTGGCGGAGCTGGTCGTGGGCCTCGTGAGTCACCTTCTCTCCTGGCTGGAAGTTTAAATCAAGGCCTGGTGCTGTTACATGGGGTTTGGCAGGTCCCACTTTGCCCTCCTCTGTCTCATGCCTGGGATATCTGTGTCTTTGCCATGTAGTCCTTCTCGGAGCTTCTTGGACCTTCCTTATGTCTTAACGTGACTCCTTTGGGATGAGATGCTCAGCCAGGGGAGAGCTCCCTCTGCATTCCCAGCTTTTCCTTGGAACATGTATTCCAAATGTATTTTTTTTCCATCACAAGGTGAAGAATGGCCAGGTATCCTCTGCCATCGAACTCTGACTGCTCCAGTCCCACCAGTTTCATTCCAGACTCTCTTGTGCAGCCCAGCCCCTTTATTCCCAGCCCTGGCTGTGGTCAGCACTCCATCCCCACCAGCTGAACCAACGCGTTGCTGCCAGGGAAAGGCTTTGCCTCACCCTGTATCTTGCCCCAGAAATAGGGACCCTGTGCCTTTCACAGGAGCATTTGCTCCCAGGTTTATTTTTGGGATGGTAAAGTCTCCCCTATGGCACTAATGTCTGGATTTCTCTGGTGTTGGTCCAGGGATGCTTTAGCAAACACCTCACCCCATCCCACAGCGCCCGGGTGAGTGTCCCACAGAGTGCTGTGCCATTCAGATTATCCCTTATTTCCATGGCTGTGTTTCTTTACCCTGGCCCTGAGTTGAGCCTCTGGCTCCTGCCACAACACAGATCACACTTGGTTAGTTCATCACATGCCCAATAACCAGGATATGTCTGAAGTGCCAGCACTGTGAGTACGACCCAGAGCAGGGTGATGGTGCTGGGGAGATCAGCATCAAACAGGGAGGGATCCAGCATATGCCAAATCCCCTCCCTGTGTGATGGAGAGCCACATGTCCTCCCCGGCAGGCACACCAACCCCTTGTACACACCACAGTTTCTTGAGGATGGCCAGGGATTTGCTGGGATTTGGGAGCAGGGAATGCTATGGCAGAGATGTTTCAGCCTCCGCCACCTCCATCACCACCAGCATGGGCTGGGTGTTCCAGCACCTCCCAGGCAGGGCAGCACAATATAACTCTGTAAAAAACCACTTTTTGTGATTTTGGGTTTTCATCTTGGTTGCACTTGCATGTAAAGAAACACACACCCCAAGTACTGGTTGCTTTGCATGAAGAAACTAAGTGCAAAGTACAAAACAAAAAAAACCATATCACTGGAAAATATCAAAATATATTTGCCATTAAGTCTTTTCAAAACAAAAGGAGCCTGCATTGTTTGGTGATCTCTAACCTTAGTCTTAGAACAGCTCTTGAGACACTGAGCAAACAAAATATTCAATGCATCTCTCATCAAAGCTCGCTTCTTTTGCTTAGATTTCACGACGAGTCTCTACTCTGCCATGCTCAGCAAAAAGAAAAACACCAAAAGGAAAACTCTTTGTAATAAAGGCTTGATAATTTTCTTCCTCCCTTAGGAAAAATGCGCCCTCTCTTGCTTCACCCTGCTTAGTTTTAACACACACAGAGACAAGGGGATGAGGCTCCAGCCACCCCTGTCCAACCACCCAGCCGGGCACAGCGAGGCTCCAGCTCCCTCTAATGTTTCTGGCCCGAACTCAGCGTGGGGAAGAGGGACAGGCCTGAGCAGGGAGTGGGCGGGCGGCCAGGCAGGGCGGCCCCGGGGGAAAAGGGGGACGCTGAAAATGTGGGGAAGCAGCTGGGCCAGCACAGGGGGAGGAGCGGTGTGGGATGTGGGAGCAAATGGCGAGACAGAATAAAGGCTGCAGGGTTTTATAAGAGAATATGGCTGTGTTTAAGGCTTGGTTACTGTAAATAAATGAAAGATTTCCTAGGAAAAAGGAGTGTTCCTTTAAAAATACTAATTTTTAATACTCTATGTTTCCATTCCTGGGAGTGTTCAAGAAACGTGTGGATGCGGCACTTGAGGACGTGGTTTAGTGGTGAACATGGTGGTGGTGGGTTGGTGGTTGGACTTCATCTTAAAGGTCTTTTCCAGCCTTAATGATTCTGTGATCTTATGATTCTAAAGGCTCCTACTCATTCCTGCCTCGACAGGGACTATTAGGACGGGAGCTCTAAACTCTGCATGGCTGTGGCCACAGGAGTTTCCCAAACTTGTCCATGTGAAGTGCAACACAGCTTTAAAAAAAGGCAGCAGAAACCTGACAGCACACAGTGAAGCAGAAGTGGCCATTTGGTAATACAAATACAAAACAAGGTTGGAAGCTCTTGATCTAAACTGGTGGTGTGGCACTACCACTGCATCCAGCTGCGGAGGCTCCAAGGCTCTGGAAGCATTGAATCCATACAAACAGCACATAATCCATATAAACAGCACACAGTCCATACAAACAACACACAGTCCATACAAACAATATACAGTCAATACAAACAACACACAATCTATACAAACAACGCACAGTTCATACTAACGGCATGCAATCCATAGAAACAGCACACAAAAACAGCACACAATCTATACAAACAGCATGTCAGCCGAGGCACAGGAAGCAGGAGGGGCAGCCAGGCCATCTCGTTGCTGACATGTCGAATCACAGACCACACACTTGCTCCCGGATGGATGTGTGTGCAACACAGGTCAGGGGATGGGTAACAGGGAGAGGGGGAATGTAATTACCCTGCAAAGAATAAATCACTTTAACGGTTCAGTTGCCGAGATCACAGCAAGGCAGTTGCACAGACTCTTAATTAATCTTCTGCTTTGCAGGCTGTTCCTGCCCCTGCACCATCCCTGCCTCATGCTGGCTGGCAAGGACACGCCATGGTGGGGTCACATTGGCCAAGCAGATCCAGCAGGACCTTGGGAGCAGCAGGTCATGACCAAGCGAGGGATCAGGCTGCTGTGGAACAGCCTGTCCCCGTGGAGACCTGCAGCTCCCCGGTCTGTGCAGGGTAATACCTGTGGTGATCCTGGTAACTGGTGTCCCGTGGTGCTCCAGGACTGTGTCAGCAGCAGCAGGCAGTAACTCTGAGCTAATTATTGTGAGGAATTGCTGGGCACGCAGCAGGTCTGGGGTTGGCAGAGGATGTAGAGGAGTGGCTGGTGGCGTGTGAGAGCATGAAGGGAGAGCCTCCTTCAGCTCAATCCCCCCGTTGCCCCTCTCCACAGCCCAAACCTCCCTGGCTCCTCACCACACCCACCCCCTTCAGCCCCGTAAATCCCAACCTCCCCTCCATGAATCCCACCCCTATACCTCTTCTCTTCACACACTGCTCTCTGGGCCCCCTCACTCCTCATCCTCCCCAGAATGACCCCCTTCACAGGATAGCCCAAAATTGCCTCTTAGGGATTGCCCCTTTTGCACCCCTCGCCACATTGCTCCACAGGGAATTGCTCTCTTATCACCCCAAATCTGCCCCTCAGGGATTGCTCTCTTTCCTCCTCCACATTGTTCCTTAGGGAATCACCCCTTTCCCCAAAAAAATGCCCCTCAGGGATCGGTCCCCTATACAGCTCCTCAGGGAGATGCCCCTTCATCCCCATAACTGTCTCGCAGGGATCATCCACTCATCCTCCGAAATGTGCCCCAGGGATCGCCCCCCGAAACTGCCCCTCAGAGACTGATCCCCTCACTCCCCTGTGTTGCTCCTCGGGGAAACGCATCCTTACCCTCAAAACAGCCCCTCGGGGATGGCCCCTCAGGGATTGCCCCCTCAGCCCCCCAGAGAGGTCCCCTTCCCCTCAGGGATGTGCTCTCATCCCCCTCAGGAATGGCCCCTCACCCACCAAATCTGCCCCTCAGGGATGACCCCATATTCCCCTCAGGGGTGGCCCCTCATCCTCCTCAGGGATGGCCCCCTCAGCCCCAAATCTGCCCTTAAGGGGTGGCCACTCATCCCCCAAATCTGCCCCTCAGAGATAGTCCCTCATCGCCCTCAGGAGCGTGCTCTCATCCCCCTCAGGGATAGCCCCTCATCCACCAAATCTGCCCCTCAGGGATGGTCCTTCGTCCCTAAATCTGCCCTTCAGGAATGGCCCCTCACTCCCCAGACTTGGCCCTCAGCGACGGCTCTTCGTCCCCAAGGTGCCCCTCAGGGATGACCCCATATTCCCCTCAGGGATGGCCCCTCATCCTCGAGAATGCCCCTCAGGGATGGCCCTTCATCCCCCTCAGGGATGACTCCTCATCCCCAAACTGCCCTTCAGAGAACCCGCCCTCCTCAAAGATCGCCCCCTCAAGGATCTCCCCCTCCCTCTGGCCCCTCCCGCCGTCCCACGCCCTCTCCCCGCCCCGCCGCCTCCGCCGCCTCCGCCGCTCCCCCCGCCCCGTGCCCGCCCGGCGGCGGCGCCCGCCCCATGCGCCGCTGCTGCCCGGCGCTCTGCACCGCGGGCACCGCCGCCATCGCGCCCACCATCGCCCCCATCCCCGTCCCCGTCCCCTTCCCCGTGCCCATCCCCGCGCCCCCCGCCGCCGTGTCCCGCCCGCCGCTGCTGGTGCTGGTGCTGCTGCAGCGCCGCCCCGCGCCGCCCGCCCCCGCGGCCGCGCCGCACAAGATGGCGGCGGGAGGGAGCGGCGGCGGCCCCGGCGGCCTCGCCTCCTCCTGCCCGCAGCCGCCCCCGCCCCCGCCGGGCACCGGGGCCGCGGCCGCCGCCTGCACCAACACCGCGCCCGCCTCGCCGCCCGGCCTCACCTACAACCAGAGCGGCGGAGCGGCCGCCA
>JAWWEU010000082.1:3857753-3876073 GCA_035583155.1 Acropternis orthonyx
GGGGCGCTGCAGCGGGAGCCGGTGTCCAACTGGCAGGCGACGAAGCCGACGGTGCAGGAGCGGTTCGCGTTCCTCTTCAACAACGAGGTGCTCAGCGACGTGCACTTCCTGGTGGGGAAGGGCCGCGGCTCGCAGCGCATCCCGGCGCACAGGTGGGGCGGGGGGCTCTGGGGGCGGCCGGGAGGGTCGGGGGGACGGCCCGGTGACCTTCAGCCCTCATTCCCGCCCCCTCACGGTGCTCCTCCGGGAATGGCCTCCCCTCAGCTCCCGGAGCTGCGCCTCGGGGATCGCCCCCTCGCTCCCCCTCAGGGATTGTTCCTCGGGGGTCACCCGCTCGTGCCTCAGGGATTGCCCCCTCAGGGATTGCCCCCTCAGGGTTCACCCGCTCATCGCCCAAACTGCCCCTCAGGGTTTGCTCCTCTTGCCCCCCCCCCTCTCCGTCCACCCCCCTCTCCGCCCCAACCGCATTGATCCCCATGAAAATGTCCCCTTATACCCCAGAACTGCTCCTCAGGGATCACCCCCTCGCCTCCTCTCAGGGATTGTTCCTGTCACTGCCCCACGCTGCTCCTCAGGGAATTGCTCCCTTAGCACCCCAAACTGCCCCTCAGGGATTGCTCCTCTTGTCCCCCCCCTCTCCCCGCCCCGTTGCTTCTCAGGAAAATGCCTCCTTATCCTCACAACCATCCCTCAGGCATAGCCCCTCATCCTCCTCGGGGATCCCACCCTTACTCTCCCTCAGGGATCGCCTCTCACCCCCCAAGCTGCCCCTCAGAGATGCCCCAGGGGGGCCATAGGTGGGGTGTGGGGGCTCCCCTGCACCCTCGGGGGGTGATGCTCCAACAGGGAGGGGGGTATTGGGGTGCAGGGTTTGGGCTGCTGTGCCTCCCTTGCGGGGGAAGAAGGTGGGGTTGGGGAACTGCATCCCACGTTTTATCCCAGGTTCACACAGCAGGGTCTGGAGTGTGGGATCCCCTGTTTGCTCTCCAGCACCCTGAGAGGCAGCTCTGCCCCTCATCAGTCAGTGCTGCCCCCAGATCCCTCGCAGTGAGATGGGTCTGGCGTTGGGGTGAGTGTTTTCCCTGGAGGGATGGTGTGAGTGGGGCAGGAACGGTGCAGAAAACCCCTGGATCTCGCTTGGAAGTAATCCTCGGTTTTGTGGGCAGTGGAGGTGAGGATGAATAGTCTCGCAAGACTGCCTGATCCCTGCTGACAGAAATGGATCGGTGACAGTGCTGGGGGTGGGAAGGAGCGAACAATGATTTGAGAACCCAAAATTCTGCCGCAACACTTTAGTTTTAAAATAACCTTTCCTGAATCTTTCCCGAAGCTCTGTATTTTGGGGGGGGCGTTAATGCAACTACTGTAAAGAGCTGTGTTGAGAATGACACCCGAGCCTGAGTAACCCCTCGAGGTTAACGCCTAAGGCTGCCATTTAAGTTTGCAGCTCAGAGGAGCTGGGAGTCGCCTCCACCTGGATGATGCAGAACTGATGCGGCTGATTGACACGGGGCTGGTTCCTTGAGGGAGCTCTGGAGGATCCATGTGTGCCACCCACTCCCCACCACCCTGGAAGGGCCTCCCAAGCAAGAGCCCTTAGCTCAGAGATGGGGCCTCCTTTAATTGGGGTGAGGGAGGATCCTTGGTGTACCTGGAAGTGCTGCTTGGCAAAGGGAGCCTCGCTCCAAATATTTTCAAACTACTGCATTTCTTGTAAGTGTTCTCCTTCCTCGAAGTTCCCCCTTCAGATTTCCCCTTTTCTCTCGCTTTCAGAACAAACCACTCTTGTTCCAGGCTGGTTTGAGCATTCAGGGTGTCAGCTCTGCTCTCTTATAATTTGAAGCTTAATTAGTATTTGAGTAAGCTTGCTCCTGTCCTGAGAACTAGGCTTGCTGGGTGGGGAGGGGCAATGTTCAACCCAGAAATAAATGGAAAATAAATGAAGCTTTAAAATTACAAAAAAAAAAAAAGGCAAAAAAAAAAAAAGCCCCAAAGTGAGATGCTGCTTAATTGCTCTGAAATCCATCTGGTGCTCTGGGTGGTAAAGATAGAATGGAGTGTGTCACACCGTGCCATCCCACCTAAGGATTCTATGGATTTTAGTAAAACTTGCCTGTGTGATGTTACAGTTGGGATATCCTGGTGATTCATGAAGTACTGTGGTTATTTCAGAAACAAGAGAGCTTAAAATAAAGCCACCCAGACCCCTTCTGTGCTCAGTTCTCCCACAGCAGCCCAGCAGCAGAAGATACCTTGCACTGGAATTGAGTCGCAGAGCAACTGTGAATTTAATTTGAGGGGCACAGTTTGGCTTCAGCCACCAGGGCAGGTGTTGGTACTTTGGTGTTGGGTGTCTAAAATCATAAAATCATGGAATCACAGAATTGGTAATGTTGGAAAAGATGTTTAAGATCATCCAGTCCAACTGTCAACCCAGCACCCTGTTTGCCACTAAATCATGTCCCCAGGTGCCACATCCACAAGATTTTTGAACACTCTGCCACTTCCCTGGGCTTTACAACCCTTTCTGTGAAGAAATTTTCTGTAATACCCAATCTGAACCTCCCCTAGCACAATAGTGCACAGCTCTCAGGTAAGTATTTTTACAGTCTGGTTTTACTGTGTAAATTTTCAGACCGGGCTGGATACCAAGTGTGACTGCAGGAGGAACAGATCTTAAATAGGGCTCTTGGTCAGCCCCTCATGGTGCTTTGAGGAGGGGTCTGCAACATCCTACCTGTCACCTCCAATACAGCTGCACTGTGTGTTAGGAATGGCTTTGGCAGCAGAGCGGGTAGCACAAATAATCTGATAGGCACAGCCCTGTGGCAGCTGGAGGTGATGGTGCAGGTTGTTCCTGGCCAGGCTCCTCCAGGATGGAGCAGAGTGGAGGTGGAGTGTTTGTAGGTTAAGGTATTCAAGTGGTGTGTGCTGAGCAGGCACAAGTGATGTTTTCCACACGTGGTGGTGCAGGGAGCAGGTTTCTGACATAGCTGGAGGTTCAGGTGTGTTTCTGAGTGAGCCTGGCAAGCTCAGTTAATGGCCTTAAGCTGAAGGAGGAGAGATTTAGGTTAGATATCAGGAAGAAATTATTCACTGTGAGGGTGGGCAGGCCCTGGCACAGGTTGCCCAGAGAAACTGTGGCTGCCCCATCCCTGGAAGTGTCCAAGGCCAGGTTGGATGCAAGTTGGAGCAACCTGGACTAGTGGAAGGTGTCCCTGCCCATCACAGGGGTTGGAATGAGGTGGGTTTTAAGGTCCCTTCCAACCCAGACCAGTCTGGGACCCTGTGGCTCAACAGTTCATTTCAAGCTGCAAAGACAGGCAGTAGAGACCTCACAGAGCAGCTAAGAGCAAACATTCATTTCGTGTGTGAGCCCGGTTTGCAGATAAATGGTGTAAGTGGCTCTGCTGGGTTGGTCTGAAGGTTCACCTGTCCAAGCATCTGCAGCCCTGAGGAGATCAGATGTTTTCCATCTTCAGGAGACTCCAGACCCTGTGGAAGTTCCTTGCCTGCCCTGGCACAGGCCCTCTCTCTGAGCCTTGAGCTCATTCCCTCTCGTTGCTGAATCAGCCATGAAGAAGGTGGAATGGCCTTAATTTTTTTCCATGTCAAGGCCATGCCGAGCAGGCACCTCGAAGCCTCACGGCGCCGACATGGCCAAGGTCAGCGCATTGATTAGAGCCAGCAGTAAAAGAGGGGAAGGGTTTTTTGTCTTTTTCCAGATCTGCTTCATTGAGCACAGTATCAATGAGATTAGAAATGTCTAAACCTCATCAGCCAGGAGCTGCATGGGTGTCGTAATTAAGCTTGTTAATTGGCCAGAAAACCAAGCTTGAAAGGGAATGGGGCAAGAACCCCCTGTGTGCTCCAGCCTGGGAGATCTGTGGCATGGGGACAGCGTCAGCAGGATTCTGGCTGCTGTTTCCAGGAGTCTCTTCTGGGCTTATCCTGGCTTTTCTTGGACCCTTATTAACTTGCAGCACCTGCAGCATTGTGCTCTGAGGTGTCCCACGGCTCAGCTCCTGTGCCCAGCCGCTCCTGGGGGCTCCTGAACCTGCCCCTTGCTCCTTTCCCCTGGGCTCTCTGTCCTCTGCAGCCAGCACAGGATCATCATTCATTAACTTCTCATCACCCATGGTCTCACCGGGCTCCAGCACGTCACGTGTGGCTCTGTTCCTGTGCCAGCTCTTCTGGAATTGGTATTTCAAGGTTTCTCAGCAAAGGAGTGGCTGGAGGAGGGAGGTGGTACACAGCAGTGGGGTAGTTGTGGTTCTTGAGTGGTTTATTGTGTTCCTGGTGTTCCCACAGTGCCTAGAAAGGGAGCAGGACTGGTGGGTGTGCAGATCAAACCAGGTGGCAGGTAGAGAAGCCAAGGTGAACATGAAGCAGTGAAAATTTTGGGTAGGAACCAAACAGCAGAATGAAAGACGTTTTCTTGCAGGCCTTCAACAAACCTGTGGAGACAACTTTGGATCCTCACAAAGATAAATCAAATTATTAAGGTCGTGGAAGTTCCTGTGACTTATTGCTGACAGTTTACTTTGACTCTTCCACTTGCAGAGGGAAGGATGAGAGATCAGGTGTTGCTTTCTTAGTTCTTTTGTTGTGTTCTGCTGATTTCTCTGCATCCTTTCAGCAGCTGACTTTGTTTTGGTCACCAAAGTCTTTCCTGTTGAAAAGAAACCCCATCTCTCACTTCTGCAGGCCTGCATGGTTGGGGAAGGCTGTTGGATTATGCATCCCTCCTTTTTCTGGAGTGTCTTTGGAGCAGCTTTAAATGTTCATTTTAGGGAGAGTAAGAGAACAGTGTGAAGAGAGAGGGTTTTTCTTACATTAATTGTGTTCTCTTAATGTTTGAGACGACTTCAGAGGTGGAGTCCTGTGTTGCTCTGGCACCTCCTGGGATTCTGTTAGGGCTCAGCAGTTTACAAAATCAGACTGATTTGTCCCTGAGTGAAATGAAAGCAAACATTTGAGAGGTTTTTTTAAATGAATGCCCTTTTCAAATAGCTTCTGAAAGCTCATGCTCATTGAGGACCTCTACTGTGCTGGCTGTGAGAACGAAAATTTGAGAGTTCAATTAATATATGTTAATTTTTAGTAGCAAACAAAGCCCCTGATTGTCCTGCCACCATCGCTGCTCTTTGGAGGAACAAGGATTTTTGTTTCATCTGGCAGTTCCGGTATTGTGAGGAAGGTTTTTATTTGTTCTTGACATTTTTCTTGGGAATTGTCTGACGGAAATATGCGCGTGTGTACTTTTTTGAAACCATTGTGGTTTGTCCTGAACTCCCTGAGCTGATCAGGAACAATACAACCAGCTCATCAGCCAAACTCTGTCACAGCAAACAAGCCTGGCACATCCATGGAGCTTCACTCCATTGTGTCCCTGGGAAGCTGCCTCTGGATGGGAGGGGAGTGAAAAGCAAGAAAATGAAAAATTTTGTTTAAGTGGAAATTTCCTACTTTTAAAAGGCCATTTCCTACTAAATCTGACTGAAATTCCCCTTTAGTGTTGGACTTTCCTTGGGCCACAGGTCCTGGAGGTTTCTGCCTCGTGCCTGCTGTCCTGTATGGATTTCTGCCCACAGTTCTTGATCCCTCTCTGTGGAAGTGGGCATCAAACTGCTGCAGCAAGAGCCAGGAATGCTTCCTTTTCTTAGTTGGAGAAGTGGTTGCAGTCACCTTCTGCACCCTGGGCTGCTCTGCTTCCCCACACCTTTGTGGCCAGGGCTGGGTTTAGCATCAGGAAACTCTGTGATTGTAGGCACCAGGAATAATATTAATTTACTGGAGGAAAACTCTGCATTTTCAAACAGTGAAGGTTCCCAAAATGGATTTTCTCAGCCTTAAGGCAGGTACAGCAGCCCAGGTCTGGGCCTCCTCCTAAAGCAGGAGTTGGTGTTCGTCAGGGGGGAATAATCTTGTTTTCATGGGAGTGCTGGAATACAGTTTTTGGTCTCAAACCTGGTTTGTAGAAATTCTTGCTTCCAGTTTCGTTAGGGCCGATGACTTGTGTCTCACCAGTAAGCTCCCAGCAGTGTGAAAGGGTTTGTGTGCACCTCAGGGTAGGGGTTTGCTCCCAGGGAGGTTTGCTCTGCCCTCTGGGCCAAGCCTGGGGCAGGTTTTGCATGGCTGGAGGCAGCAGCATGTCCAGGGAAGGCAGCTCCAGTGCCAGGTTCTGGGGCTCACAGCTCCCAGTGCTGCTGCCAGTGCCGTGGGAGTGTTTTGGGAGCTTGTTCTGCTGTCACCTGGGGAGGAGGAAGGAGGATGCAGAGTGTGCAGTGACAAGTTTTCAATGGGTGACTGGGGGGAACTGTACCAAGACTTGGATTCTGTTCACTGGAAGAACTTGAATTCCTGAACTTGGTTGTTTCTTACCCTCTCGACCTTGGAGTGGCCTGTAGGCTCCTGCAGGGACAGTGCAAAGCAGCCACGTGTATTCTATGCCATGATGCCCAAAAATCTGGCCTTTGGGGAACCTTTACTGTGTTGTATCCCAGGAAAGGGCTCAGAAGGAAGTTCCTTGCAGCTTTGGTGCTTTGCAGTGAAGGAACAGCCAGCCTGGCACTCCCTGCTCTTGCAAAACACTCTTGTTTTAACTCTAGGAACAATTTGCTTTCCCCGAGGGTGGCTTTGGGGATTAGTAACAAGCCTGGGATTTTCTTTGGAAAATGAATGCCATTTCACATAAGGTTTTTGTTTCTTTGGTTTTTTTTCTCCCTAGGTTTGTGCTGGCTGTGGGCAGCGCTGTCTTCGATGCCATGTTTAATGGTGGGATGGCCACAACCTCAACAGAGATTGAGCTGCCTGACGTGGAGCCTGCTGCCTTCCTAGCTCTGCTCAAGTAAGCTGCTTCTAAAGTACAGCATGACTGGCATGCCTGGAATTATTGTAGAGAAACGTGTTTCTAAGGAAACAGAGAACTATTTTGTAGAGTGGAGATAGTTAACTTCCTGAATAAAATGCCCCTTTGATGTGTTCAAGGGTCAATGTTGGTGTTAAATCTCTCTGGGTAAAAGTCACTAGACTTCTACTATTTTTGTGCTACTGCACAAATATATATATAATACTGGCCATTGGTTTGACCCAAATGCTATTTTAGAGGGGAAAAGTGATCCTTTGAAAGCTCTGTAGTTACAAATACTTGCAGCCTGTTCAGGTTATGAGCAAGTTCTAACAGGAAAGCAGGAGTATGAAATAAATGCCAGCCATTCCCTGTGGTTTCACCCTTTGTGTGGGATTTATTCCTCTTTTGGAGAGCTGGGTTAGAATTTACATTTCCAATGTGTGTTGGAATTCTGTGTGCTGGGGAAGCAGAAGGAATAAGGGGCTGTAACACCCTATTCACTGATTCCTTTAAGCTTGGCTGGTGCTGTACAACATCCAGCAGCAATCCTGAATGGATGCTGGAAAGTCATTGTCCTGGTTCTATAGGATTTCTGTAACCTACTTCCAGGGGTTTCCAGTCCTGTGCTCTTGACATGTTCCCCGCTTGCTTCCTATTGGGAACAGTGCCTATATATAGCTCTGGCACACTTTTTGCTTTACCTTCAGCCAGTGCTTTGGTCATGCCTGTGCTGTCTTAGAATATTTTAGCATTGATCTTGGCTAGAATGAAAGGCCAGAAATAATTGGGAGCCCCAAGCCCCCTCCCCTTTGGCTCACTTTAAATCAGACACCAGCACGTGGGGAATCCCTCTAATTGGTGCGTGACTGTCAGGCAGGTGGATCTCTCTGGAGTGCAGAGTGAGTAACTATCTTTAAATCTTAGTGAGGCTCAAATATCAAGTGAATTAGAGGCAAAAGTCACATTGTTTCCCTGAGATTTCAGCACTTGATTAAACTGATTTCAGAAGAGACCCATCATCTGAAAAGCCCAAGTGGTGAGTTTAGGCGGGTTTCAGCAGAAATTGTGTGTGGAGTACCCCAGTGCCTCTGAGCTTGCAGTTGTGCTGCAGTAGCTTTCCCATGCTCCAGTGACATCTTGGATGCTCACATCTGGAATTGGAACTGTCAGTTTTAAAATGCTCAGAGCTTAAACGTGCCAGGGGAAGTTTGGGTGCTGCATTCCAGGGAGGGAGCTGACCGAGTACGTGGTGTGAACCTTCCCAGAGTAAAACCAGTCCCTCCAAACACTGATATGGAATGGCAGCTGATCCTTACATATGTCTCTGGACCTGGTCCAAGCCATGATCTAATGCTGTAGGATCAGGAGCTTAATCCAGGGACATAGTGCCCCTTCTGAATGTTCTGCAGAAGGTCCCATCTAGATGCTAGGCTGTGATGGTGTTTGTGGGTTAGTGGCCTTTAACAGGTCTGCTGTAGCTGTGTAAGAGATCCCTTTTTATTATTTTCATGTTAACCCAAGGATAGGAACACTTCTGATTGTCTGGGATTATAATCTAAATGTTCTTTCAAATTGATAGTCCAGTTTCTCACAGTTTAGGCCTGTCTTGTTGTCCCTCTCAGCACACACTGTTTGGACTACTGTAAACAGAATTACTAACATAGTGTAAAAAGAAATACCAACATAGTCATTGCAGTAAATAAATAGCTGGCTTTAGATCCACTGTGTTTTTAATCCTGGAATAAAAGGGATTGCTCAGTGCAAGCGGGGCTGGGAAGGGATGTGTGCAAAATACATTGATGAACCTGATGCTGCTATTGACAGATGCTCTGGAGCAGCACAAAAGCCTGCTTTCAGCAGTGAGAGCACTCCCCTTCCTGTGAATCCCGCTGTTCATGCTTCCCTGAATGCCATCCTGGCCCTCTCTAGCTGGAGGAGTAGGAGTTCCACTGCTGCAGATGGGAATGCTGCCTGGCATCCCCCTGGAAAAGCCCTGCTGGTGTGGGGAGCCTCCAGGAACAGCGGCCACACAACGTGCTGCTGTGTCCCCTTCAGAGAAATGCAGGATATTCCAAAATATCCCATAGAACAGGAATGCCAAGCACAGTTAACACACTTAACATTACATCTCTGTGCTTTGTGCCTTTGAGATTCCAACTGGCAAACGCTCCACTGGTTAAGGGGAAAACAGTAAACAAAAACTGTGCATGGGCTGTTCAGCCCGGAGAAGAGAAGGCTCTGGGGAGACCTGAGAGCCCCTTCCAGTGCCTAGAGGGACTCCAGGAGAGCTGGAGAGGGGCTTGGGCCAAGGGATGGAGGGACAGGCTTCCCACTGCCAGAGGGCAGGGTTAGGTGGGATATTGGGGAGGAATTCTTGGCTGGGAGGGTGGGCAGGCCCTGGCACAGGTTGGGCAGAGAAGCTGTGGCTGCCCCATCCCTGGAAGTGTCCAAGGCCAGGTTGGACACGGCTTGGAGCAACCTGGGCTGGTGGAAGGTGTCCCTGCCCATCACATGGGGCAGGACTGAAAGGGCTGTAAGGTCCCTTCCAGCCCAAACCAGCCTGGAATTTTCTGATTAGGGCTAACACCAGTGAGTCACTGGTTTTACTGAGCTTGGCCTGCTGATTCCTGCTCTCTGTGCTCAGTGTACACAGGTATGAGGGGGCTTGGTCAGGTTTCCTTTGTTTTCCCGTGGGCTGTGAATGTACTTCCTTGTTTTGGCCTGGTGCTTTCCTGCAGCGTGGCAGCCCTTGTGTTTCATTGCAATTAACTCTTGCTTTATGCTGAGGTTACTCTGGGAGCTGTACTTAACATCTGTGTGATGAAATGGAACAGCTGGGTCTATAAAGTGATGAGGAGAAAGTGGGGTGTGGATAAAGCACCTCATGTGCAGCGGTGGAAGTGTGTGTTTTGAGTGCTTCTGAGCACTTCTGATTTAGTACTGTAAAATAGAGCTTCTCTTCTGAAACTGTTTTAATTCAACAGCCAAAAATGTGAAATTTAAGGGGTGCAGTTGGCCAGAGACTGTTCTAACCTGGTGTAAGTGGAGGGTCAGAGCTCACTGGTGGGGTATGAAAGGCAGTTCAAGGTGCTTCAGTGGGTGTCCCAGCTAGTAAAAGTTACACTGTAAAGTGTCTGTTGCAGCCCCCCCAAAAAGGCTAAAAAAGGTTCTCCTTGTTAAACCAGAGACAGTGGAAAGGATGTGAAAACCCTTCCATCTCCAATGTAGGAAATGTGGCCAGCATGACAGGCAGAGGCACAAACATGTTTTTTGTGAATTTGCAGGGGTTTTACTCTGTTACCTCAGTTCACCACAGCAATGTTTGTTTGCATGTCTTCAGATTTCTTTATTCAGACGAAGTTCAGATCGGACCAGAGACTGTTATGACAACACTTTACACAGCTAAAAAATATGCAGTTCCAGCCCTTGAAGCTCATTGTGTGGAGTTTCTTAAAAAAAACCTCCGAGCAGACAATGCCTTCATGCTGTTAACACAGGTGAGTTTGTGGTTGTTTGCCTTGAGCAAGGTCCAGCACGGCGGGAAAACAGGAGTTTTCCCAGTGTTATGGAGTTGGTCATCCAAAATGGAGCAGTTGTGGGTCATTTTGAATTCTTCCTCACAGAAGTCCAGCACTGATGAGCAGGTTCTTACAAACAGCAATACAATACAGCAAATGTTGGCTGTGATAGGTGATTCCTTCCAGAGTGTGAGCTGGGGGTGGAGTTAACAGGGTGGAAAGATTTCATCTGCCAGGGAGAAAAGTGGAATGAGAGGATTTCTGTGTGTCACAGGCTCAGGCCTGGCATGCTGAGCTTCCCCTGCAGAGTGTGCTGTGTCTGGGTGCTCAGCCTTTCCTTGAAGGGTTTTTGTGCAATACTTCCCCTGAAATGGGGGTGAAAGAAAAAGCAACTTTTTCCATGAGTGCTTTGGTTTGTTTTCCTAGGAGAGCAGCAAGGTGCTCTCCTCCTTAGCCTGGCCCAGCTCTCCCTCCTGCACAGAGCCCTGGAGTGTCAGAGCAGCTGTTCCTTGGCTCCTTGTGGGGCTGGTGGTTCATCCTCATGCCCCTGTGTCTGACCCATTCTGTGAGGGTTGGGCTCCTCCACCTTCCATGTGACTCTTGAAGCAGCAAACTAGAAGACAGCATTTACAACTTCTCTTTATTTTGGAGAAGATCAGCCTTTGCATGCAGGTTGATTAAATGAGCATCCTTCCTGTTTCCCAGCCCCATCTTCTCCCTCTGATCCCTGCCACCCTCTCTGCTGACAGCTGATGGCATACTGGGGACACCCACAGTGCTGTCACCTGTGTGGCAGTGTCTGTGGCATTGCACCCTGTTCTGGGTGCTGTAGGAATAAGAAACACACAGACATTGCGTGCAGGTTTCTTTCCTTTCAGGAACAGGCCAGCTGGACTAGCTCTGGAGGGATATTTCTGATCAGCCAGCTCAGGAAAGGTGCTCTGATGTCTGATGTGAAACAAACCTTGCAGAGTTGTTTTCCCAGCTGCCCTGAGCTGGGAACCAGCACACTAAGGTGGTCTGGCTCTGAGGGGTTGCCCTGACTTGCCCAGTATTCCTGTCTGCTGGATTTTCCCCCCTTGTCAGGAGTGCAGGTGTCTCTCAGGCTCTGGCTGTAGATGTTGATGGCAGTGGCTACACCAGCATTTTTGCAGATATTGAAGCAGTGTTGGCCTGAAGCAATCACTGCTGAGCTCTTTGCTGGGGATTAGGCTGGGATTTTATTTGAGTTTAAATATTTGGATCAAGTTCTTAAAGTAGTTCCACGTCACACTGCTGTTGTCACTGCTTGGATTCAGCTACAGCTGCAACACACCATGTCCCTCTTTACACATCCTCTTTTACTTGGCCCTTTTCCACGTGCCATGAGCAGGTGAGGCAGCCTCCAGGACATGGGGGGGAATCCACACTGCATTTCCCAGAGGAAGATTCAGGACTTAAAAGCAGTTGCTTGGGCAACAGAAGCCAAATCTGCGCTCCCATCTGATGTGTGATAGGGCAATTGTAACTCCTTGGCTGCAGCTCTCCTGTTTTTTGGGTTCAGCAACTGCAATCTGAAGGATCAGGAGCTGTTAGCCAAGAGCTGGGAAAGAGATCTTCCCTGTAGGCTGCAGTTTGGAGGAGATCCTTTACAGTAGCCATTGCTTCCTGAGGGTTAGAGGTGTCAGCTCTTGGTGTTCTTTCTGCAGGGATTTTTGGTGGCATGCTAAGTCTCTGCACCCAAGTTTGCAGCTTTGGCAAGGTAATATTTAAGTTCCTTCCTTGGAGGTCACAAAGGTCCTTCTTTGGCACAAGAGGAAGGTGTCCTTGTTTTTCAGGTACCAAAACCAAGATACTGCCTGGCACTGAGGCAGCTGAAATGCCAGAGGGGGAAAGGCTTTCCTGGTTCCTTTTGTTTATGACTTACCCATTATGATTGGTGATTCCCATCTAGTTTATGTTACTATTGCTCTAAATCAAATCTCTGGGAGGGTTTTGGGGCTGATGTGCTTTGGCAAACATGTCAGTATTCCGATGACTGGCTGCACGAGGCACCTCACTGAATGGGGCTGTTCTCACATTGTTCTTGGGTCTGGACCTTCAGCGTGAAAATTGGTCTGTTCTCTGCTTCTGCTGCATGAAATCAACAACCTCTGCAGCAAATTGCAGACCTGAGAGAGATCTTTTACAAGGCATTGCCTGACAGCCTTGAGAGCATAGAGCCCCAAACCTCCTCTGAGTGTGTCACTGCCCAGTCTGCTGGTCCAGCAGCTGTGTCACCAACAGATCTCGAGCAACTGCTTGATCTCTGGCAGAAACAGCAGTGGCAAACAGCCTTCCTAACTGACTGTGCCTCGTAGTGAACTGTGATCCTCTTCCATGCCTGGGGTACATCCCAATGTCACTTTGAGCAGGAAGCACAGCGTGCCTGAAGCTGCTGTGGGGGGAGAGCTCTGTGGGCGTAATGGAAGTCCTCGCGTGTCAGGAGAGCCACTACAGTAGTAAAGTCTGAGTCAGTCACAGCTCCTGGTGCCAAGTGTAAGGCACTGGCAGTGCTCCAGCCCCAGGAGCAGGTGACGGCTGCTGAAGCTTCCCTGGGCCCTGAGAAAACAGTTTCTTCAGCTCTCTGCACTTGAGATTTCAGCATCAAAGGCTGGCCTTGCTGAGCTCTGCAGCCCATGAGGAAGGGTCCAGCAGAAGATGCTTAAAGATAGCTCCTGAGCGATGGAATTCCCAGCCCAAATGTGGCAGTGAGCTCAAGACCCAGTGTGTTCTTGTTAGGTGTGATGTCAAGGCAGTTCCTTCCTAAGCAGCAAAACCAAAGCACTGGAAGTAAGAGCTCATTTAGTGGTTTTTCTTTTTTTTAGTGTGTTGTATCTCATTTCTGCTTATGCTGGGCACAAGGTTTATAACACTTGGCAGTCCAGGATGATCTGGAGTGGCAGCAAAGTTATTACAAGACTGCACTTGGGTTGTGCAGAGAAATCCTGAGCCACTCTCCAAGCTTCATGCAGGCTTTGCTTGGAATAGTAACCCATTTTGGGGAGAATTCTTTAAGGTAACTGGATTAGAGTGGCTGTTTCTGTGCAAAACATGGAAATGCAGTAAACAGGCTGTACCCCCAGGGCTGCAGGTCTCCCTGGGACACAGACACTGCTGCCCAAGGCGTCTTTGCTAATACATGAGGTCAGCGTGGCAGTTCTTACAGAATAAGCTGTCTCTGCACGTTCCTAGAGCGAGCAGGCCTGGAGTCACCGGGCAGAGCTTGCTCCCAAATATAAAAATGCTGCAAAAACTGCCCATGCTCAGCTGACACGGTCAGTATGGTGCTAGAAAGCACAATTGGTGCCTGCTCTGATGCAGTGCTGAGACAAAGACGTGTCTGAAGACATGCACAGCTGAGCCAGAGCTGCTGCCAAACGCAGAATTTTCTAGTGTTTGCCTTGTCATGCTTAACTGCTTGTGAAAGGCCCAGTGGATTCCTGATGCAGTCAGGCATGGTATTGCTAATGAAGATGAGCTCTGGCAGGGAAAGGGGGGGTGTTCTCAATGTAAACTTTAAAATACCTTCTCTGTTAACAACTGGTCTGTCCTGAGCAGGCCCGGCTGTTTGATGAGCCTCAGCTGGCCAGTCTGTGCCTGGAGAACATAGACAAGAACACCTCAGATGCCATCAATGCAGAGGGGTTCACAGACATTGATCTGGGTAAGCTCTTCTCCCCCACCTCTCTGTCCCTGCTTTCATAACCAGCCTGTCTCCAAAGTTGTCACAGGTTAATACTTGGCACTCCAAGGCTTTGCTGTTCTGGAGCAATCTGTTGAACAGTCTCTGGCGTTAAGTGGCTGGAGACAGGGCATGTGCCAAAAAGCTTCCTGGCTTGCCTGCAGAAATACCCTGGAATCTGCTTACTTTGGTGCAACTTGAGTTTTCTGGGCATGACACAAAGCCCATTTCCTGTGTTGATGTTGGCAGGTTGTGGGTGGGTGTAACTTGCCCTTTTTTTTGGTGGAGTTGGCTTTGTTCCCTGAGTCTTCGTCAGGTTTTGGAGTTAAAAAGGTGTTGTGTTTTTGGAAGCAAGACCTGGCTATTTTAATTATCCTATGCAGTTTCCAAACTTGCTGGGCACAGTTAATGAGCATTAAAATTCAGACTTTAACCTTCCTCTAATGAGATGGGCTGTGGAGGGAAGGCACGGGTCACCTTCTGGCTCTCATGCCACTTGTTTCATCCAAACCTGACGTCAAGCAAGTTGCAATTCATCCTCCTGCACTTGCATTGACATGCCAATGGAATGGGCTCTGCTTGCTGCTCCAGTGAGTTCCCTGCTGATGGAATAAGCAGATAAATCTCCCTCGGAGGCTGCGGGCGGCACTCTGGGGAGACGCCGCTTGTTCCATCGCGTCCGTGTTCCCTCGGCCGTCCTCGGGGTGCTCCTGGCGAGGGGACACGGGGTGACGGTGACTCTGTCTGTCCTGCCCTGCAGACACCCTGGTGGCAGTGCTGGAGAGGGACACCCTGGGCATCCGGGAGGTTCGCCTCTTCAACGCCGTGGTTCGCTGGTCGGAGGCCGAGTGCCAGAGGCAGCAGCTCCAGGTGATCCCGGAGAACAAGCGGAAGGTTCTGGGCAAGGCTCTCTCCCTTATCCGCTTCCCGCTGATGACTATTGAGGAGTTTGCAGCAGGTAACTGAACAGGGTTTGGCAGACCTGGTCTTTGCTTTCTCTCGACTGCAGTGTGTCAGCTGAAAGTGGGAGTAGATATCCTGGAGTAAATTAAACAGGAAATTATCCCCCATTCCCCCCATTATCCTCCATTTTGCCGTGTTCTCCCCACATTACTCTCTCTAAAGGAGACTTGCAAGGAGGCTGGAGAGGGACTTCGGGCAAAGGCCTGGAGGGACAGGATGAGGGAGAGTGGCTTTAAGCTGTGGGAGGGCAGGTTTAGATTAGGTATTAGGAAGAAAGCCTTCCCTGTGAGGGTGGGGAGGCCTTGGCACAGGGTGCCCAGAGAAGCTGTGGATGCCCCATCCTTGGCAGTGTCAATCCAAGGCCAGGTTGGATGGGGCTTGGAGCAACCTGATCTAGTGGGAGGTGTCCCTGCCCATGGCAGGGGGTGGGACTGGATGGGCTTTGAGGTCCCTTCCAACCCAAACCAGTCCGGAATTCTGCGATTCATTAATACTGATCTACAAGTTTGCTGTGTAAATGCTGTTTTCATCCATGGCCATTCCCTCCTATTAAAGCCTGTGGTGCTCCCTTGAGAGGAGCAGAGGGATCCCAGCTGGCTGTTTGTCCTCACGGCATGGTTAGATGGTTACTGTCCCACTCAGCTGGGAGCAAACTGGGGTTCAACTGCTGCCCCTTCTAACCGTTGCTCCAGAGATTGAAACTACACAATGCTAATGGAGTTGCAAATAATTGGTGTTGATTGTAGCCTGCTCCCAAAGAGAAATGGGGATGTGTCTCCCCATCCTCTGCCTCTAATCCAGTGCTGCTCTTGGCCCTGTTTTGCCAATGCTGTTCAGAGCAGAGCCCCCCATCAGAAAATCGTGCAAAATGTTCTTTGAGCTGAAGGCTTGGTGTTGTTTAGTCTGTGTCCCGAAGCATTTTCCAATTTTACATGAAGATCTTCATCTACAAAGATGTCTAAATCATTTAACAGTTTGGACTAAAGACTGCTTTGTTTTGCTTTCATTGCCTGTTGTCTCTGACTCCATCCTCTGGTGATTCTCCAGGGACTGGAAGCTGGCAGTTGGCTGAAATAGTTTTCATGCTAAAAGACACAGTGGAGCCATTTTCAAAACTGCAACTTGTTTTAGGCTGCAGTGCTGCGTACAGAGAAGCAAACAAGGTCACTTCTCAGGGCAGTGATGGCATCAACTGCTCAGTCCTTAATGTCCCTGTTCCCAGACGAGGAGGGATGTCAGTAAGAAGTAAATCTCTGTTAAAGCTTGGTCCCCACTTTCTCTTTGGCCTGTCACAGCTGCAGTGTGGCCCTGGGGATGGGAATCTCCTCAGAAACAGCCTGGTCAGGGAGGCAGATCTTTGCATTTTCCTATAGACCCCATTTCTGTCAACCCTCCCAATCTTGTATTGTTCTCACTGTCAGGAATGTGTTAATTTTGGCATCTTCGGATTGAAGCCTCGGAGCTGGGGATGCCAATGCCCTTCCCCTTGCTGTCTGTCCCACACTGCCTCTGCCACTTGGATCTTTGTGCTCTGAGAGAAATTCTGAAGTTTTCTGCATCCACTTTAACCTCAAAGATGAACAAAACCCCCTAACCTGGGAAATGTTCCTTAAACAAGGGACTCCCTTGGAATTCCTTCAGCTTTGTCCTCTTTCTGAGTTTGAGTGACTCTGGTTTCTGTGGTGATCACAGCAGAGGTAGGAGGGAGAAACATCTCCCCTCCACCCCCCTCTCTGCCAAAAGCCAAAAAAAAAAGGAATTTTACAGCAGAGGTTTCACCAGTTTATTTTATGATCTGGTATCAAACGTGAGGGTTTGCATGAAGATGTTTTAACTGGCAAATGTGTCCCTCCCTTCCCTCAGAGCAGGTAACTTGAAACGTTAGAGAAATGAGGTGTAGCAACACAGGATAAGTTCAGACACGATCAGTGAGGCTGATTTTTGCTGAGCAAAATATCCAAAAGCTCATTTCCCTGTGAACAGTTGACTTCCTTGAATTCTTTCATCTCTACCCATTGCAGCCTTGGACCACGTTATGTCTGGGTAACATCAAGTTGGATTTGACCCACTGCAAGTAGTTTGGACCAACAAGTAGCTGGGCATTTACTGCCCACATTGAAGAGCACTTAATACTGTTGTTGCTTCAGTACACAGTGGTCTTCTTTCTGTTCAGGGCCTCGTGCAAATAGAGGTGAAGAGAGACTTTTAAATCTTAGACTAAAAGGCTAATTTTTAGGTGGTTTCACTTCTGAAAGTATTTGAAGTAGTTTGCAAAGCTTGAGTTTAGAATCACTGAGTTGGTTGCCCAGGGAAGCTTTGGATGCCCCATCCCTGGAAGTGTCCAAGGCCAGGTTGGATGGGGCTTGGAGCAACCTGGGCTAGTGGAAGGTGTCCCTGTGTATGGCAGGGGTGGAATGAGATGAGCTTTAAGGCCCCTTCCAACCCAGACCATTCTGTGATAACTTGGGAAAAACATCTTGTTACTGGAGAAGAGTTGAGAACATGTTTCACCTCTCACTAAAACCCACTAGAGCCCTTTTCCCTGGGTTCTACAATAAACAAATGCAAAACATGGATTGAATGCCTGAGGGGAGGGAGAACTCAAAGCCTGGCACGAGCTGAACCACCTTTGTCTTGAGTAAAAACACTCTTAAACTTTTTGAGTTGATGGTACCTGGGTGACATTCCCTCTCACTGCCCCTCATGGGCTTCCATCGTGTTTTAACCATTGGTGTGGATGTGTGGAAATCCCTCTTACCAGTGCTATTATCTCCAGAGAGAGTGGAGCAAGGATTAGCTGCATGCCTTAGCTTCTTAATCCAGTCCTAGCAGCCAAAGGCCTTTGGGCTTCTCAGAGCTGGGCACTCAGTTGCTGTTCCTTGTCCCTGCTCCACGTGGAGGGTCCATGGTCCTGACTGCCATGTGGATAAAGGGGAGGCAGCATGTTTGTCTGGGGTTTGATGCCCTGATGCACCAGTGGAATTCCATCTGTGATGGGGCTTTGGCTCACTCCCAGCTGTGCAAATCAGGCTCGTAAATCACATGTAAATCCCAAAGGGAATCACTTCTGGTTGTGCAGTTTTGGGCACCACAATATAAGAAGGATGTAGAGTGGTTGGAGAACATCCAAAGGAGGGACATGGAGCTGGGGAAGGGTCTGAGGAGCAGCTGAGGGCACTTGGCTTGTTCAGCTGGAGCAGAGGGCGCTGAGGGGAGACTCCTCGGGGGCTGCAGCTCCTCCCGAGGGGAGGCGGAGGGGCAGGGACTGAGCTCTGCTCTGGGA
>JAWWEU010000082.1:3876136-3927249 GCA_035583155.1 Acropternis orthonyx
GTGGTGGGCACTGAGCAGGCTCCCCAGGGCAGTGGGCACGGCCCCGAGGCTGCCAGAGCTCCGGGAGGGTTTGGACAGTGGGACAGGGTGGGATTGTTGGGGTGTGTGTGCAGGAGGGCGGGGGGTTGGACTGGATGATCCCTGGGGGTCCCTCCCAGCTCGGGACATTCCTTGTTTCTGTGGTTCCACGAGGCTGACGGCGTCGCTGCTCCCCTCCCCGCAGGGCCGGCGCAGTCGGGGATCCTGACGGACCGGGAGGTGGTGAGCCTGTTCCTGCACTTCACCGTGAACCCGAAGCCGCGCGTGGAGTTCATCGACCGGCCGCGGTGCTGCCTGCGGGGCAAGGAGTGCAGCATCAGCCGCTTCCAGCAGGTCGAGAGCCGCTGGGGGTACAGTGGGACTAGTGACAGGATCAGGTCAGCACCCTCAGAGTCGTGTTCCTGAGCTCCCACCCTGCCCTAGCCCTAAACCCATGGGGGCCCGTGCCAGACCCCGACTACCACCATGTACGTCCCGAAGGGAAAGTGTTTCGCTGGGCAAAAGCATCCCCTGGTGCAGTGAGCTGCCTGTTGGTGCCACTTGGCATCTCTGTTGGCAAAGGTTTCCAGCAAATGTGGTCCTGCAGCCTCTGGAAAAGGAGAGAAATAACCCCCCAAGGCTTCCTGCAGCTGTAGGGGCACATGTGGAGTCACCAGGCTTTGCCCTCTGCCTTGTGGCAGACAGGGAACCAGCGCTCTATCAGGTGTGTTCCCTGCTCTGTTAGAAGTGTCAGTGTGGCTTGTTGAAGCCCTTTAACTTTTCCTGCTTGAGGGATAAAGTGCTGCTGTGCCTGCTTTCTGCTGGTACCCAGTTTGTTCAGCCCTGAGCTTGGGGGAACCAGCAGAGCCCAGTCATGGGAACAGGGACTGGCGGGTGTGGCTGGCAAAGGCTGCTCTTTGTGTGGCCAAGGAATGACAGCAAGACAGGAGGGGGTCAAAAGCCTTGGTTCTTTCCTGATCCACCTTTGTCTTGGGTGGAAGGGGCCTCCCAGCAGTGTAGTTCTTTGCAGGTTTTAAGCCTTTTCATTGATGGTTCTGTTGCACATCACTGGAGCTGTTGGTTGGATCCTCTGGTCCATTCACCCCCTGGCAGGGGATGGTGTTTGGAACTGCTGCCAGCTCCAAACACTTCCTGCTCTCAGACCTAATGCTCAGAGACTTGTTTGGAACTCTTCAGTCCAGCCTCTGCAGCATCAGGGTCAGTTCCAACACAATATTCCATGCTGGCTGCAGAGCAGAGGCTCCAGCCTGCACCAGGTATTTGTTCTGGAAACACACAGGGCAGAAGGAGTTGGTGGATGGGTGAAGAAATGCTGTTGGCAGCTTGGCAGGCACTGAGGCTTCTGCTGCCTGAGAAGGTGGAGCAGCAGTGGGTGAATATCTTTTCCTGTGCTGCCTTGGGCAGCAGGGATTCCTGCACTTGGGAGTGACTGGATCTTAATTTCTACTCTTGATAAATCTGGAATGCAGCAAACGCCCAGCAGCACACAAACAATTCTCCAGTGCTCAGCACTGAAATACCCAGTGCCACTTCAGTGGTGTTTGCTGGACAGACCACTGTGAGGGTGGGCACCATTCCACACTCCCAGGCTGCTCTGCCCATGCCTGGCTGGTATTTTGGGATGCTGGTGTTTTACCACCGTGTGGAAACACTTTCTGAGCCTGGACCCTGAAGTTTGGTGATGGGATTATGCAGGTCTGTGTTTCACATGAGCCAACAAAAGGATTGCTGGCCCACTGGGCCAGTCAGAGGTGTGAGCTTACAGCTGATGGTTTCAGCCCTTAGGAGTAAGAGTTGCACTTAAACCTGCAGTAGGTTTGATTAAATCATAAGTGTAAAATCAACACAAGTGAGATGTTTGTGTATATCAGCCTTGTACTGAAGCAATACAGGAGTGGCAAGTTTGGGCTGACTTCCCTGCTCTGTTCCTGCAGGTTCTCAGTAAACAAAAGGATATTTGTAGTTGGGTTTGGATTATACGGATCCATACATGGGCCAACGGATTACCAAGTAAATATACAGGTAATTCTCTCTACTACCTTAAAAATCCTCGCTGTTGTAGGGACTAACAAACAAATTTTAGTGAATATGCAACAAAATCTGAAGTTCAGAGGGACTGTGAGTGTTCCTGGGCAGGGGGGTTGGCAGATGCAGCGAGGGCCAGATGGGGCACTGGAGATCAGAGGGATTGTTGTGCTCGATTTTATGCAGCTCCCGTTTCCCACGTCACTGCAGCATCTCCCCAGGTCTGCTCCCAGCTTTGGGAATACTCAGGGAGCTGGGAAGAAGCTGTGCATGATTTCCCACCCAGGGCAGGCCGGCCTGCTGCTGCTGCTGTGGGTGGCTGCTGCAGAGATACTTGGCCCCAAGCTGTACAAAGGCAGCCACAATTCCACAAGGGAAGAGCACAAGGGAATTGCTGTGCTGGGCCTGTGCAGTGCCACATGCAGCCCCAGGTCACCAGGGTCCTGTTTGGGATGCTGAGCAGGGCTGGGGGACACTCAGTTGTCTGAAGTACATCGTGGTGTTGTCCAGAGACTGGGGTGGGTCACAGGGGTCTCTGGGTTCACATGTGTCACCCCACTGTGGGTCACTGGAGAAGGGCTGTCCCAGGAGAGTCACTGCAGCACAGTCTGTCAGCATTTCTCCCTGCACTGTCAGGGGCTCATCCTGGTGCCCTGAGCTCTTGGAGGAGAAAGATCCAAGCACAGAGTGTTGTCCTGCAGGCTTGGGGGTGAGGAGGGGGTGTCTTGGGCTGTGTGGGACCCCTGCAGTGCTCTGCCAGCCCTGGGGCAGTTCAGGGACACGCCTGTGCAGGTCAGTGAAAGGCTGTCCCGTGTGTTGCAGATCATCCACACGGACAGTAACACGGTCCTGGGGCAGAACGACACCGGGTTCAGCTGCGACGGATCCTCCAACACCTTCCGGGTCATGTTCAAGGAGCCTGTGGAGATTTTACCCAACGTCAACTACACAGCCTGTGCTACTCTAAAGGTACCACAGGGGCTGGGGGGGGCAGGGGGAGGGACACACAGCGTGGGGCAGCTGCTGTAGGCCCTCAGTGCAACACAGGCCTTGCTCTGCCTTCTTCGAGGCCTGTAGGACAAGCTCAGAGGTGTCTGTGTGATCCTTCACCTGGTGCTGCCATGGGCCTGTTCACCACCACCAGCATTCAGAGCTGGTTCCTGACTGGTCTCACAGCACTGAACAAGGAGTTTCACTGAGGAGGGGATGGGAGTATTTTTTGGTGTGTCCCCCCTCAGCTGTCAGTTCTGTGGGGGGTGGTAATCCAGAGCCTGCTGCAGTGGCCTCAGAAAGCTCCTATTTAGCTGTTGGGATCTGGTCAAATTAGTGCTAAGTTCTGGTAGAGAAGTGAACAGAGCTCGAAGTACCTGAGGTGCAAATCCAGGAGGAAAATGAGGAGCTGAGGTCTCCAAAGGTCCTTGCCTCGGGCCAGGCTGTGAGGCCAAACCCCCAGAGAGCCTGGGCAGGTCCTGACCTGTTCTTGTCTCCCGTGGCCGCCGCAGGGTCCAGATTCCCACTATGGAACCAAAGGACTGCGCAAAGTGATCCACGAATCGCCGACAACGGGAGCCAAAACCTGCTTCACGTTCTGCTACGCGGCTGGGAACAACAACGGCACCTCCGTGGAGGACGGACAGATCCCAGAGATCATCTTCTACACATAGTGCTGCTGCCCAGCCAGCCCGGACTGACTCTGCCCCGTCACCCCCCAAACTAAATCTCTGGCTGAGTTTGACCACAACAATTGGAGCCACACTAGCCAAAGGTCTCGGTGAAATCATTTCAAAGCTCATGTTCTGCCTTGTGCTAGTGCTGCTGCTGCTCTCAGGTGCCAGGCGAGCTGGTGGCCCAGTGCCAGGCGAGCTGGTGGCCCAGTCCCATTCGTAGGTTGTCTGTGGCTTGTTGTTCTTCGCCTCCTGATTAACCCTCTCTAACAACGTGCGTTTTTTTGGACTGTAATGAATGTAGATGCTCTTCCACCGGTCAGAAGCAAAGGAAACGAGTGGCTCTGGTTGTGGTGTCACTTGCCATGAGATCATCCTGCAGACGGACACAGGCAGGCCTGGGGGGCCCGTCCTCTGCACCAGCTCAGCAGTCGAGGCCAGACCACAGGGCTTGGCCAGCCCATGCCCGGCCCCTCCCTCCCTCCCACCCTCCAGCCTCAGCACACGCAGCCACCTTCAAAACTTGAGGAAAGTGGCCTTTCCCCTGAGGCTTTGCTGTGGCAGCACTACACAGTCTTGAGGGAGACCTCAAATCCAACCACATCCGGAGGGACCGTGGCCTTTTCCTGCTCTTCTCACTGATCTGTGACAATCAGTTGGTGACAGCGAGGTGACCTCCCTGCAGGGTGGGAAGGGGCAGGGCCTGGCTGGGCAGGCCCTCCTGCATTCTGGTGCTGCTTCCAAACCCTGTGGCACATTTCAGGCTCTGGGTGATGCTCAGCTCACCCCTGAGCAGCCCCAGCACAGGGCAGCTGTACTGGTCAGTACTGGTCAGTACTGGTGGTTGCTGTGCTGCTCCTTTGCAGAGCCACCAGGGTTTGGCAGCTGAAGCACAAGGGCACCTGCCTCACCTGCCATTTCCATGCATTTCCTCTGTTCCCCTGCATTGCTGACCTGCCCTGAGGGAAGCAGGAAGAGAGGCTTGATCTGCACCTGCCTGTTACCTTGGACAAGGATTTATCAAATGGTTCAGGAGAACCTGGAACATTCCCTGTGCTGCTGCGTGTGCACAGTGCCCAGGAGGGAGAGGCAGCCTCAAAACCATCACCTCTTGAGCTCAGTGACCTTGAAGATGCCCCTTTGCCCCCATTCAGGCTGGCTGCTTTTCCCCCCTGAGTGGGGGAGAGGTGGGTGCTGGTCCTGGGGCTGCCTGACCAGCCCCACGGTCACTGCTGGTGAAGACCAGGAGGCTCTTCCCCACCCTGCTCTGCAGAGGAAGCTGGAATTAAGCTCACCTTTGCTGTGGGACTGAAGTCTGTGTGGGACTGGCCCGGGTGGTGCTGCCTCAGAGCTGGGGTTCTCCTCATGGACCGCCTGCTCCACTCCAGCACTTGGAGCCCTCCTCACCTCCTGGGCCGTTGCTGCCACAGGATTTCACTGCTGGAAGCTGAAACCTGGTTTGCTGGGGAAGGGAATCTGCTCCTCCTGCTGCACCAGGACCAGGGCTCGGTGCTGGGGCTGTGCTGGCCTGTGGCTCCTCCTCAGCAGCTCCGTGGGAACTCCCTCCCTGCACCTCCTCACCTGTAGCTGTCAGAGTGTGTCCCGTTCTCCAGGAAAGTGGTGTAAGCTGTGTATTGTCAGCCTGATTCCAGTGGGATGGTTCTGATATGGCCAGTATTGAAAAATAATAGAGAAAAAAACCCCACAAAAGTGGGTCCATGACTCTGTGCAATGCAAACAGTGTTGTGAGATGGATTCACAGCCTGGGATGGCTCCGTGTCCCTCGGGATGTACATAGCTGCTCCTGCTCCTGCTGCTGCCCCTCGCCCAGAGGGGGTGAGGCTGTCACTGCTGGCACTCAGGGCCCCTGCTGGGGCCGTGCCTTCCTCGGGGCGTCTGGTACAGGTGGAAATAGTGGAATGATGGAGTCTGAGAGAAGCAAAGCTGCACACTTGGCTCTGGGAAGAGCAGGGTGGGGCTGGCCCTGCCCAGCCCTGGTGGGTGCCCTCCCTGCTGCTCTTCCCTGGAAGCATCTGTTCTCTCTTTTGTTACGTGAATTCTCATCCCAAATCCCACCTTTCTGCCCTCACCCCCTGGGTGGGGCAGCTCTGGCAGTGGAGGGACAGGAGTCAAACTCTGAACTACACCTCAGCAATTCCTGTTCTTACGGCTTTTCCGCAGTTTGATGCAATTCTGGCTTTTGTAGATAGATGAATGTAATTCCCTGTTGGACATGCCTGTTCCCAAGAGTATGAGCCATCCTGTTGTACCACGTCACCTTCCAAGCAGAGCGGGGCCGTCCCCTCCTGTGCTTTACGATGAATGTATCCGATGCTCTCGTTCTGTGTTCACACTCTGCTTTTGGCCAGCTTTGTGATTTGTAAATAGGAAACAATAAAGACATCCAGGTTGTCTTTACGAGGCTTCTGTGTGGTTTGGGGAGACTTGATGGCCTCTGGAGTATCAGAGGGAAGGAAGGTGGAGGGGGGAGTCTGTGCTGAGCTGGCTCCTGGCCTGTCTCCCCAAGCCCAGGATGTGGGATGAGCTGGATCCTTGGGCATCCCAAAGCCAGGCAGTCACTGCTGGGGGGAGCCCTGACCCTCTGGGTTCCAGTTTAGGGTGGATCCTGTGTTTCTCTGGGGGAGGGTGGGCACTCTCTGGTCTGAGGTGGGTTTAGCCTGTCGGTCTACTGAATTTCTTTAACCTTAATTGGCTTTTGACAAATGCAATTATAAATGCCCAGATCTCAGTGTGGGCTCAGCCTGGACTCCCATTCCAAACCCTGACTTGGGCTCCAGCTGGGAACTGCCCTCCTGCACCATCACCCTCCCCACTCGTGGGCTCTGCAGGAGCATCCACTGGGAGCCTGGGAGGGTCAGGCCTGGGCAGGGAGCTGCCCAGAGCCACCCCCCGCTCCCCTGGCCCCACCTCCCAGCCCTTCCTCCTGCTGCTTCCCATGAAACGAGAGGAGGGCATACAGTTTTAGCTCCGTGGGGTTCAGCAGCAGGAAAGGTCCGTGGGCAGGGAGTCCCTGCAAGAGCTGGGGCTGCTCCCACCACCCAGGGGACACGGACAATGTCCCCACCCCACACAGCCAAGCACAGAACACTGCACTGGGTTTTAAAGATTTTTTTTTTAATTATTTTTTTTATTTTTATTATAAAAAAGCCCCTAAATTCTATGGCTTCCAGGAAGCATCAGAGAAATTGAAATGCCGTATCTGTACACTTGTGTTTTTTTTTTTTTTTAAAGCAGTAACTAAACTCGCAATGGAACAAACGCTCTCACGTACAATCGCAGTATTTGGACTCCTCGCTGGAAGGACAGAGAGTCCCGGGCTCGGGCCGTGGACGGAGCCGGGCACACCCCACGGCCACGTCCCTTCCCCTCCACGGCTCCTCTTCGGCCTCTGCCGGAGCTCGACGTGCTGAGAAGGGGCCACTTCCAGTGAAAATTTAAGGCGATTTTTTTAAAGATTTGTTTGCTCGTTCGCCTCGCCGGGGGGGACACGAGGCCGAACGTTGCACGTCCCCTCCCCGCCGTGGCCAGAGACAGATCAGCAGCAGCTGGGGCCGCCCTGCCGGGAGGAGCCAGAGTTGGGGTCAATCCCGGGTTTCGGACAAAGAGGGGCCCCGGCGCAGTTTCCCCCCGCAGGGCCCCCCGTGCCCCCCCCAGCCCCTCCGCGACCCGGGGTCCCCCCCCAGCCTCCCCAGAGATGGTCAGTTTGGACAAATGTTTCGAAGCAGCCACAGATGGTCCCATCCCTCCCCCGCCCGCCCCGGCACAGCCTCAGCCCCTCTCTTGGGGGCAGAACAACAGGGTTTTGGTAAAGATAAGTGCGTGTCCCCCCCAAAATGTGTCACAATCAATACACACAACAGCGCACGGGTCAGTCACATGGGGAGCTGCAGTGCCCTGGGGGTGGCGAGGGGCAAAAGGGGGTGCGTGTGGGGGGGGGGTGTGTGTGAGTGTGAGTTCCAAAAACTCCAGTTCCCTCCGCCGCAGGATCAGGTTGAGCCCTGGCGCCGGCGGAGGATGCCATGGCAGGAGCACGCCGTGGCAGGAGGATGCCAAGGCGGGGGAAATCCACGCTGGCAGAGCTGCTCCACCTCAACACCCCTCAGGCCCACGAGCCTCCAGCCCCGGCCCCGCCTGTAAAACCACCGAGGCCGATCCAAGGCTGCCCCTGCCCTGCTGGGAACATCCAGCGCCAAGGCACGAGGCTGCTTTGCTTCCCCTCCCTGCTCTGCCACCGCCATTCACGGGTCCCTTTGGTCTCGGCCGTCCCTGTCCCTGTGTCCCCCAGCCCCCGGGAGTCTCCGACCTGCTCCCTGCGGGACCGGACGGCGCCTGTATTGCTCACAAAAGTGCATCGTAAATGAACTGTAAACGCGTTTCCTCTCCCCGCCCCGCGGCCCCGGCGGAGCCCGGACCGTGTCACCGACGGCCTGACCGAAGGGGGGACCCGGCGGCGGGCGCGGGGCGGGGCCCGAGGGAAGAGCAGAATTCGGTAACACTGAAGATGACGGTCAAAGACTGACGACTCAGCACTCTGCACCGAGACTCACTTTAAATTAACTTAAAGAGACAAAGAAGCAACAGAAAAAAAAAATATTCCTCCTTAGCCCACTGCTCTCGAAATTGTCTTCGTCTTCTGACAGCGACGGGTCAGAGTCTGTAGTTGATCCCCATTTCTGACTAGAGACTCAAAGCAAGTGACGCCGTGGATTTGTTTCGGTTTCCTTTTTTTTTTCTTCTTCTTTTTTTTTTTTTTTTCTGTTTGACGGACGCAGGAACTTCAGCGAAGTCGGGCTTGGTTCTAGTGACCGGCCACGCGCCGGGCGAGTGGCGGAGGAAAGGACAAGCAGTTTGGGGAGGCCCCGCTCCCCAGCTGTGCCCGGGGCGCTGGGGGAGCCCGTCCGGCCCGGCCCCCCCGGCCCCTCCAGCCCCAGGGGCCGCCGGCACCGCGGGGCAACATCCAGCCACTGCCAGAGGGAGAGGAGCCGTCGCGGCTCCGCCCGGCCCCGGCCGCTCACTTGCGACGCTTGGTGGTTTTCCTCTTCCTTCTCTTGAAGAAACAGCAGCACCTGGGGACAGAGGGGACCCGTCAGTGCCTGGGACGGGGCACGGAGGGCGCAGCAGCCCCGCGGTCGGGGGGACAGAGACCCCTCGGTGCCTCGGTGAGACCCCTGCCTGGGCAGGGGTGCTCTGGGAAGTGCCCCTGCTACGTGGCAGGGGATGGACAGGGGACACCACGGTGGCCACGGCAAGTGACATCTGCCACCGACTGGGGGAGTGACACTGGGCACGGCACCCGGTGCCACCCAGGCAGCCAGAGCCAGGGCCAGGCAGGGGCTCCGGGGAAGGAACACCCCAGATCGGTGTGTGAGCCTCGGACAGGGCGAGGTGGGGAGGGCTGAGGTGGCAGTGGCCCTGCGGGGACAACCCTCGGGGGTGTCAAGGGAGAGCTGGGCTGCTCCTCCCTGGAGGGGCCGCTGCTGAACCCCCCTCCAGCCCGGCCTTACTTTGTATCGTCTGTCACCTCCACCTCGGTGGGGGCTGTGATGGGCGCGTTCGAGTGTCCTGCCGTCGGGTCGTCTGTGTTCAGCTCTCCGTTAGTGGAGCTCATCACCTGCGGAGAGAGCAGTGTCAGCCAAAGCTCCCTGGCACAGCCCCGGAGACCACGGCGGCCCCTGCAGGCACAGGATTGTGCCCTCTTCCAGACCACAGCGCTCAGCCTCGGTGCTGAGCTCTCCCCAGCAGCACCATCACATGGACGGGTCCGATCCCGGTGCCTCTGGTTGGATCCCGGCTCCCGGGAGCCCCAGCACAGCCCACCAGGAGAGGGGCTGGCTGGCAGCCTGCTCCAGTGTGTGCAGGATCACGGCCTGGGGAAGGTGTGAGCTCCAAGGAGACCTTCCCACGGCGGAGCAACTGGACACGGCTGCTGCTCCCTGGCCCCACAACCCAGCACTGCCAGGCCCTGTGGGGCTCAGCCCAGTGCCCACCCTGCAGGCCCCACCGGCCCCGAGGGCTCCTTGAGCTCCTGCCCACTCACCAGGGGGGACATCTGAGCCACCAAAGCAAGGACAGGGCTGGCACAGGCAACTGGGAGGTGCCCGAATCCCCATCCCTGGGGATGCACAGGGAGGCTCCCCACGCCAGGGAGCCTCAGCCTGTCCCAGCCCCGTGAGGAGCTGCCACCCGACAGCCAGTGCCCAGCCAGCAGGGCCATGTCAGGCTGCAGCCCCCCAAACCAGCCCCGAGACCCCCAAGCGTCCCCCCCGCGGTGCCGGGCGCAGGCGGAGTACGGCAGGAGGGTTTGCGGAGCGGGAGTGGGGAGCAGCCACCGTGGAGGGCAGGGGATGTGGGGCAGGATCTGCGGGGCAGAGCACGAGCTGGGCCCTCGGCTCCCCCGCCCCACAGGGAGCCGGGCCCTGGCCAGGGCTGAGCACCAGCAGTGCCACCGCGGAGCAGCAGGACGAGCGACAGCGGCGGGGACAAAGCGGAGGCGGAGGGAGCAGCGTGGGCCCGGCCGGGGGGACCGGCACTGATGTCGCACCATCCATGTGGGACAGACCCCCGGGCTAGGCAGGGATGAGCAGCAGCGGGAGGGAGGCTGCGAGGGCGGCGAGCACGGGGCTGACGGCGCGAGTGGGGATGGGAGACGCGGCCAGGAGAGGCGGGAGGGGAGGAGCAGCGGGGCTCGGAGCCGGCACTGCCGTCCTGGGGCGCAGGGAAGGCCCTGCTCCTTCGGCACTGCTGGGACGGGCGGCACTGAGGGCAGAGTGATGCCCACCCAGCTGCCACGCTGCTGTGTGGCACAGAGCCAGTGCTCCGTCTGTCCGTCCGTCCGTCCATCCATCCATCCATGCATCTGTCCATCCATCCACCTCCAACTGCCCTCTGAGTCCCCTCAGCAGCACCAAGGGAGCCCGGCAGCACTCGAGAAGCAGCACCAGCCTCGTCTGCGAGCCGTGACCATCATGTCACACGCCAGGGACAGGCAGCACGTGCTGCAGCCGAGGCAGGATCCCGGGATGAGGCAGGATCCCGGGATGAGGCAGGATCCCGGGATGAGGCAGACCCTGGGATGAGGCAGACCCTGGGATGAGGCAGGATCCCGGGATAAGGCAGGATCCCGGGATGAGGCGGGACCCTGGGATGAGGCAGGATATCAGGATGAGGCGGGACCCTGGGATGAGGCAGACCCTGAGATGAGGCAGGACCCTGGGATGAGGCAGGACCCTGGGATGAGGCAGGATCCCGGGATGAGGCAGGATCCCAGGATGAGGCGGGACCCTGGGATGAGGCAGGATCCCGGGATGTGGCAGGATCCCAGGATGAAGCGGGACCCTGGGATGAGGGAGCAGGGCTGATCCCGGCTCCGCGGGCGGCCTCGCGGCCCAGGGCGGCTCCGCTCCCTCCCGCGCCCGCCCCTGCCCTCGGCGCGTGGTTTGGTGTACCTGGACGGACCCCCCGAGCCTGCCGGCTGCCAGGTGAGCTCCCACAGGCTCCTCGGCAGGCTGCCCACCGGCCTGAGCATCCCACAACTCCGTCCCCTCGGGCGGCTGCTCGCAACAGGCAGGAGGAACAGAATGAAAAGAAACAAAAGAAAAAGAGGAAGAATGGGGAAGAGAAGGGAGAAGTGGAGGGGAGGGAGTGGGAAAAGTGGCAAAGGTAGTCAAGAAAATAAGACATGCAAAAGCAAAAACATGACCGGAGCAGCTCGGGTTTGTGACTGTGGAGGGAACCCAGTGCAGCACCGACCCAGCAGATCCCGGAGCGGTCCCTGCGGTGACACCGGGGCTCTGTGTCCCCCTGCCACGCACCCACCCCCCCCACAGCCACCCCCGGGCAGGGCCAGTCCCAGGCAGGGCCAGTGGCCGTGTCTGGGGGCAGCAGAGCCGTGCCCGGGAGGTGCCACGGCCACTCTGCTGTGAGTGCCGCGTCCCCGGGACGGCGCGGAATCGGTGGGGGCTGCGGAGTGAACGGTGCTGCTGCTCCAGGGCAGAGGATGTTCCCACAGCCACTCCCACTCCCGGTGAGCACGGCACGGCCCCCATGGCTGCGGGGACAACACCCCGTGTCCCCAGGCTGGACGCTGCTCCCACGCTCTGGGAGTTCCGTGCTTCGCTTTTCCCACTGCTCTGGAGCAGGGATGTCAAACGTGGCATTTCCCCGGTGCTGGAGACAGCAGACCTTACTGGGAATGAGTTCCCAGGAATGAGTCAGAGGTGATTTGAAGATGCTTCTCTCTCCCTAAGGAAGCTTTTCCCAGTCCCCGGCCAGTGAGAGCCAGGGCTGTGCCAGGCTCCAGGAGCAGCCTGGGGCGCTGCTGGGCCGGGCTGTGGGTGGGGGAGAACAGGGCACTGCACCCCTGGCTCCGACCCCTTTGCAGGTGCTCTGCTCCCCATGGAGCTTCAAGAGGATGAGGGTCCATACAGGACTGCATGAGGTTTGGTCTCAGTGCCAGCACCCCCAGGGTCATGTGTCCTGCACCAGGGTGGGACAGGCCACGGCACTGGCCCCAGAGAAGGGCAGGGCAGCCCAGCCCCTTTCCCACAGTGACCCAGGCAGGGAGCTGTGGGCACAGCTCTGCCCCATCCCTGCCCTGGGCTGCTCCCTCTGCCCTGCCCATTCCCAGGGCAGAAGGAGCCACAGCACGAGGCAAAATGCTGCCAAGCTGCCTCACCAATCCACCCTCTCTTGCCCCGTGTCACCATTCCATCAATGCAAGTGGCACCACAAGCAGAGCAACAAACTACCCCCATAGTCCTTAGAGCAGAGGTGGCTCAGCTTGGACCGTGCCCTCACCCAGCACCTTGTGCTGGTCACTGCAGCCCAGTGGCTGATGCCCAGGCCTGCAATCCCCCAGTCCCACCACAGCCCCACACAGTGCTTCCTCCTGCTTCTGCCAGGCCACAGAGACACTGCCCTGGGCCCCTGCGAGCCACAGAGCCAAGAGCTGTGGGGGGGAGCTCTCCTGCAGACAGCACTGGGGGAAAAGGACGCTCCAGTCCCTGCCTCCATCCCAGGCTCCTCCATGCCCGTGGAGCTGCAGCCCGGGCTGCCCATGCCCCCGGTCCCACACCCCAGCCAGGCCCCACTGCTGCTCACCTGGTGTTTGGTGTGTGGCTGTGCTTTGTCTCTGTTCGGGGGCTGCACCTGCACCTCGCTGTGCATCGTGCCAATGGGGGTGGGCTGGGGACACAAGGACAATGTCAGCAGCAGCATGGAGCCCTCCTGCTGCCCTGCATCCCGAATCCAACCTCTGCCCAAAACCCCCCAGAACCGGGGCATGATCCCAGTCCCTACTCCCGCCCCAGTGGCACCACATATGTTATCTGGATGCAGTGAGCCCATGGAGGGTGCCCATGTCAGAAAATGAGGTGCCAGCCTGGCTGCTGGGGTTTCCTCGGCTCCAGGAGCCTCCCATTCCTGTGTCACAGATTTGACACGCTGGCACAACAGCCCCAGCCTGAAGCTGGTGCCTGTTGAGGACGGGTGCAGCTGATCCCACAGGCACAGAGTGTGTGGCAGGGATGTCTGGGATCTGCCTCCTCCCCACTGGCCCCTGGGGTCCCCTCTGTGCCTCCCTCTCCTCCACTCACCAGAGGTTTCCCTGCCCAGTCGTATTCGTAGTCGAACACGTAACCGTTCCTCTCGAACAAGTCTGTGAAGAGCTTCCTCAGGTAGTCATAGTCGGGCTTCTCGAAGAAATCCAGCCGCCGCACGTAGCGCAGGTACGTGGCCATCTCCTCTGCGGGGACACAGGGTCAGGAGGCTGGGGACAGGCCAGCGGGCTGGGGACAGCACCAGGCTGGGCAGGGCTCTCACCTGGGAAGTTCTCACAGAGCACCTCCACGGGGGTGGCTCTTTTGGTGTCGCCGATCTTCTGGTACCTCTCCTTTAGTGTGTCGGCCTGGCAGGGACAGGGAGGGTCAGCACGAGGGCCAGGCACCTCCCCGGGAGGGGAAGGCGCTGGGTGCTGTCACACCATGTAGGGTTTCTTTGATCTCCTCTCCCAGGTAACCAGAACGAGCTCATTCCCAGGGAATTCCCTCACCAGGGCAGGTCTGGAGGACAAACACCAGGGAGTGCAGTTCCCAGAGGAGCCACTGTGAGACCCACGAAAAGTAGAGGGACAGATGAACCTCAGCACAGCAAGGGCCTGGTACTGAGCTCAGATCTGGTGGGGTGCCAACCCTCCAACACCCCGAGGGCCAAAGCTTCCCCTCCTCCCTGATGCTGCCTGTGCCAGGACAGGGCCAGACCCACGGGTAGTCATGCCCAGGGGCAGCAGGAGCTGGCAGTTACCTTGAGGCCTTGCCAAGGAAGGCTCCCACGGAGGAAGTACATAAACATGTGTCCTAATGCTTCCAGGTCGTCTCTGCGGCTTTGTTCTGCACACAGAAAGAGACACGGGCATGTTCCCACTACAGACCCTACAGTCCCTGTCCCGCTCCCAGACCCTGCAGCACCCTAAATGTTCTGCCAACACCCTGAAGAGGAGGAGAGGCAGTTTGTCCCCGGCCCCACCTGTGGCACGGGGAACCTCGTGCCCCTCAGTCCCTCCCCTCTGACACAAAGCAGGGCCACCTGCCCATTCCTACACACCTTTCCCGAGGTGGGTGTTGATGCTCATGTAACGTGCTGTCCCTGTCAGGCTCTTGTGCTCTCGGTAGGGGATGTGTTTTTTGGTCTCAGGGTCAATATACTCTTTGGCCAGGCCAAAATCGATGATGTGGATGGTGTGCTGCCGCTTGCTGCCCGGCCGCCCCACCAGGAAGTTCTCTGGCTTGACATCTCTGTAGATCAGGCTTTTGGTGTGGACATACTCCATCCGTGTGATCTGGGGCACAAGGAGATGTCAGTGCCAGGGCAGACACCCCGTGTCCTGCACACACCCCTGCACCCCCTGCCCTGGGCCCCGCTCTGGTCGCCTCACCCCAACCAGCTGCCCCCAGGTCGAAAGGAGGGGAACATCAGGTCTGGGAGACAACCCCAGCCCAGCTGCATCTTGGACACCCAGTGAGATGCTCCAGTGGGCTCAGAGAGGGGCTGTGTGGGGGTCAGGAGGGCCCTCCTTCACCAGGGAGGGGGTGAGGAATGGGAGGAACGGTCTGGGATATGCCTCTCCTGCTGGGCACTGGCTCATCTCTCCAGCTCCCCGTGGGGTGCCCACACTGCCTGAGCCCTGTGCCCACGCCCCACCCTGCTCCTCCTGGGCACACAGGAGGGCCAGGGGCCATGCAGGGCTGCAGGGGAGGTGCAGGAGGAGCTGTGCTCACCAGCTGGATCGCGATCATCAGGACGGTCTTGAGCGTGAAGGTCCGATCGCACAGATCAAAGAGATCTTCTAGGCTGGGTCCCAGCAGCTCCAACACCATGGCGTTGTACTTCCCGCAGGGGCCAAAGTAGTAAACCTGAGGAATTCCTTCTGCAAGAGACGGAGCAGGGGCTGTGTGGGGCTGCAACAGGGCCCCGCTGTCACTGCTGTGCCACTGCTGGACAGGGACAGGGGCTGAGGGAGGATGTCCCTGCACTGCCCTCCCTCGGTGCCGCACAGCCTGGCTCTGCTCTTGGCAGCAGGGGGAAGGAGGCAGCTCCATCTGCATCCCTGCCTCTGCTGCGGGGGTGTGTGTGGGGGAAAGAACTAAATCAACAGAGATCAAAGATTAGACTCTGTAAAACCAGCCTCTCCCCGCTGAGCAGATGGGCAGGAGCTGCTCAGGCTGGGAGAGAAGTTGCAGAGTCACATCGAGGGGAAGCCTTTCTCCCAGCAGTGTCCCTGGCAGGCAGCTCCCCACAGCTCAGCCCAGCCCCATACCTGCATTGCCAAGCTGTTTGTAGAACCGATACTCCAGGTGCAGCTGCGGGGCCCGGGATTTTATAGGTTCCTTGGAGGAGAGAAGGAGAACAGATAAGTAGGGAGCAGGATGCTCAGGGGGTCTGGGTGTCAGATACCTCCTTCACGTGTTGGCAGCAGCTGGACTGGGAGTATTTGGGGTTGAGAACAACAGAGATGAAGCCTTGGGGGATGATGAGAGAAAATCAGCCCATATGGGAGCCAGATCCACCCTGTCCAGAGCCATCTGGATGACGGGGTAGACATTAATGGGAGCAGGTACCAGTGGGACCACTCTCTCCCTGAGGCCTCTCTGCTGCTGGCACTGGCTGAGCACAGCACAGGCCACAGACAGGGCTGGGAAAAGAGAAGACTCAGCTCCTCCCTCCCCAGTGCCAGATCACCCCACCTGCAATGACGTGTGTTCCCGGCCTGCCCTCAATTCCGAGCGGTGTGCGGAGCTCCCCCGCAGCCACCCATCCATCACATCCCAACCTGCTCCCATCCACCTCATCCCAACCCACTCCCATCCATCACATCCCAACCTGCTCACTCCACCCACCCCAACACAGGAGGAGGGGGAGCAACCTCCTTCCCAGGGGCCTGAACATCCCGCACCCCGACCACGCAGGGACTCCCCGGTTTCACAGCCACTCACCAATTTGATCGCTACGTATTCGTTGGTGTAGAGGTTCTTTCCTGCAGGGAGAGACATGAGAAGGCCATGGAAAGCAGTTCCTGCACCACCCCCACTGCACACCCGCCACCGTCCCCAAGGGCCCCTGGGCTCAAAAACATCCTGAACAGGTTCGACAGCTCCCACACCACCTGAACAGGCCTCAAGGCATGAGCAGGAGCAGAACCCACCGTGGGGAGTTGCAACATGCCTGGTAATTACCCCCAGGTGGGGTATGTGGATTCCTCTGGGATGGGAGGGATGATGGGGGGCCAGAGCCAAGGCTGCTGGGAGGGGGCAGCGTCCCAGTCCAGGCCAGCAGGGAGGTGACTGGGCAAAGCAGGAACAAGGCTGGGGCTTGGTGCTTCTCCCAGCTGCAGCCCCCATGGAGAGGGGCTCTGGGAGGGGTGGCCAGAGCCAGTGGACACTGCGATGTGGGTGGTGGGACCCCACAGAGGATGGCCAGGAGGAAGGACCCCCAGGAGCACTGGAGCAGCTGGCAGTGGTCTGAGGGCACTGCAGGCAGGTGGAAATCTCCTCTCCAGGGCTGGAGTCGCTTCTGGGAATGGCACATATGTGTGTGCATGTGTGTGTGTGTGTGTGTGTGTGTGCATGTGTGGATCAACCTCACCCCTGGGGATGCTCGCACCCACCCGAGGGTGCAGGGGAAGCCAGGAGCAGACCATGGCACGACCCAGACTATGAGGAGCTGCAAGGAGGGTCAGGAGTGCCCAGGGATGCTGAAGGGTCAGCACCCTGCACATGACCTTAGAGCTCCACACCCACACTGGGCTTTCACACCTGTAACCACAGAAAGGTTGAGCTCGCAGTGTCTGCCCATCACCCCAAGACTGGGGGTGCCCGAGGAAGGGGCCACACCTGGGAAGCATCAGTACTGCCTCTGCCCAGGCCCAAAAAGGCAAAGATGAAAGGTTTGCAGGAGCAGAACGCGGTGTTTCCTCTGGCAGAGCCTGCAGGACCCCGGGGAGGTGGGAGTTAATGGCAGCAGGTTCTCTTCAGAGCCAGCAGACACGCGATCCCTGTGCGTATCTGATGGAGCTGCATCTGTCTCCTCGGATTTTCTCCAAGCAATTTGCTTAGGGAACAAGCTCCTCCTGGCATAAGATTTCATCTGCTCCAACTGCTGCTCTCCACCTGAAGCAGCAATAAATCCTCACAGGGTGACATCAGAGCCAGCTGCTGAGAGCCAGAGTTGGAGGCAGGATTACGGGAAGAGGGATGAATGGGAGATATTAATGGAGTGGCTCCTCCCAGGAATGGGCTCTGCAGCCAAGGAGGGGCTCAATTCTGCTGCCTCCCTGACCCTCTCCCATCCCAGGGGACTTTGGCCAAGCCACTTTGTCTCCTGGCTCTGCATAAACCAAATCCCTTCACAGTGATTAGAGAGTAGGTGGTTTGGGATCCAGGAGGTCTGGGCCCATCATGGACGATTCCTGGGGAGCAGGTGGGACATCCCCCAGACCTCTGCATGGCTCCAGAGAGCCAACAGGGCTGTACAGTCCAAAATAATGACTGCTGCCTTCAGGGCAGAACATGCAACCACAAAACCCACAGCCGGATTTTCCGAGGGTAGGCGGGGTCTGAAGGGGGGAAAAAATCACAAAGGGGAAAAAAATGCCAGGATGTCTGCAAAAGCAACTCAGCACAGCACGGAGGGGGGCAGAAAGGATGGAGGCGGGAGCATCCCCAGCAGGGCTGGGCTTGGACAGATCCACCTTGTCCCCCTGTTAGGTGTCATCTGTCCTGTCCCCACCATGCTGTCCCCTCCTTTGCGGCTCACTGGCACAGAAAACCACCCACAAAACTGCTCTGGGAGCTGGCAGCATTCCCCCAGTCCAGAAAATGAGTCCAAATCATCTGATACCTCCTGGTTCATCCCTTCCTGTAATGCTTGAGAGGCCTGGACACAGCTGATGGACAAGGTGGGGAGCAGCGAGAGCACAGACTGTCAAACCAACCACCCTCTGCTTCCCATTCCCAAATTAAATAAAGGTCAAAGAGCAGAATCAGCCTCTCACAAGAATTAAAAAAACAGGAAAGAAAAAGCAAAAAGAGCAAGGAGGAAGGACGGCAGGGTCCTTCCATGCTGGGGAACTCCCCACTCCAGTTCCTGGGGCAGCCCCCACCCCACCCTCCCTGCCCAGCATTCAGAACGGGGTCACTTTAACCCCCAAAATGTGCTGGAGCCCTCGGAGTGCCCAGGAGGACTCGAGGAGGCAGCACTGCAGGACTGACAGCACAGAAGGTGCTTTTGAAAGGAAACAGAAGAGAAAAGCAGTGAGACTGGCAGCAGAAAGCAAATATTTGCATTGCAGAGGCCTTTGCCCTGCTCAGTGCTGGAGGTGCCTCCAAATCCAGCTGCCAGCACCTGCAGGACACGGCGTGTTGGATCAGAGCCGAGCCAGGCCTGGGTCTGTGTCATGTTCAAACACCAGACGTGGCTCTATCTGCTGCCCCCTCCGAAGGGATTTGTTGCTTTGGGTTCCAGCACCTGCTCCTGCACATCACAGCAAGCTGAGGAGGAGCCGGGCTCTGCGCTGGGTTCCCAGCCAGGTCCCCATCCGGGCGCCTTGGAATCACAGAGTTGTTCAGAAGGGAAAAGCCCTCTAAGGTCATCGGGTCCAACTGTCAACCCAGCACCACCACCATCTTCACCACTAAACCATGCCCTCAAGTGCCACAGCCACATTTTCTGAACAATTCCAGGGATGGGGACTCCACCACTGTTCCAATGCTTCACAGCCTTTCCAGTGAAGAAATTTTCCCTAATGTCCAACCTAAACCTCTGCTGGTGCAACTTGAGGCCATTTCCTCTTATCCTGTCCCTTGTTCTCAGGGAGCAGAGTCTGACCCACTCCTGGCTCCCCCTCCTGTCAGGGAGTTGCAGAGAAGCGAGAAGGTCCCCCCTGAGCCTCCTTTTCTCCAGGATGAGCTCCCTCAGCTTGTAAAACTTGTGCTCCAGCCCCTTCCCCAGCTCCATTTCCTTCTCTGGACATGCTCCAGCACTTTGATGTCCTTGTCATGATGAGGGGAAAAGTGAGCAGTAATGAGACCTCTCCCCTGTGCTCTGCCTGGCGCTGCCCCTCAATCGTGCTGGGAACCTTTGTGCCACAGCCCTACCTGCAGCAGCACGGAGCCGTGCCTGGGCACTGGGATGGGAATTTGGCTTCCCCAGTGCCAGGTGATGTGGAGGAGCATGGGATAAGGCAGCTCCATGTGAAGGCAGCCAGGCACCAGCCCAACACTGCCAGCACCACAGCCCCAGTGACACCCGGAGCTGCATCAGCCCAAGCAGCGACAGCTTTGTGTAACCCCAACAGAAAAAACCCAAACCTATTTTAGAGTTTGACCTTCCTCCAGAGGAGACTCTGAAGGATCAGGAGGAAAACCAAGCCTGAGCCATCAGTAAGGGAGGCAGCAGCAGTGCACTGACCCAGTCACATTTTCTGAAGGTACCTTTTGTGGCCCTCGAATAACCCATTGTGAGTACCTGGGATGCTGCAGGAGAGGCCTGAGAGCCACAGCTCAGGAGAGCTTGGGAATGTCCCCAGCACTCACACATGAGCCTTCAGCTGGGACACATGACCTGCTCCTGGCTCGCACACCACACACAGACCCACCCCCTGTGTTCTTCCCTCCAAAATCCTGGCTTTACTTTTAAAAATAAGTTCATTTCCAGCTTTTAACTGCAAAGGAAAACAGCTGCTGTGGTTCCAAGCTGCCAGCAGAAATGCATGCAGCAGGTTGGGGGAGAGGGGTGGGACCAGAAAACCTTCACAAAGCACATTTGCAGAAGTTTATTGCAGAAAGAACAGAAGCAGCAGCTGCTGCCGGGTGCCCATCCTTCCCTGGACCCCGCTCAGGGCTGAGGCTGCCCTGGGGCAGCTCCATGGCACAGCCTGGCTGGAGCAATGGCCTTAGGCCAGGCTCAGAAGGGGGTCATCAGGGAGCCACGGGCCCAGGCAGCACGGCAGGACTAACAGCAGGACTAAGAACAGCTCCTGGCTCTGAGATAGCTCAGCACCAGGCAGAGCTCAGGGAAGGGGCCTGCACAGCACTCAGGTGCTCTGGGCTCATTTCTGACCTTTCTGCTTAATGTCTGAGTTTTCCTCCTCTCTATTTATCCCAGCCCAAGGCACCCCTGAGGAGCTGCTAAGGGGGGGCCTGCTCCAACAAACCCTCACTGGGAGCAGCACAGGGAGCTGGCAGAGGCCAAAGGGTGCAGGTCCCAGTGCCAGGGCACACAAGCCACCAGCCACACTCTAGTCACCCCACTGTCAGCAGCTTCCTGCTATTTCCTTGTGTTTCAGAGGGCAGCATCCCCCCTGGCACAGAGGTGGGCTGGCTGTGGGCAGCAGATGGGCAGGGAGCAGCTCAGGGGGCTGCACGCAGTGGGCACTGCCCAGGGATGGAATTGGAAAGGCCCAGGAGGAGCTGGGCTGGCACTGGACCACAGCTACAGGCTGGCAGGGGGAGGGACAGGCACTCACCAGCCTGGGGGGAAGCACCAGGACATATGAAGGTAACAAGACCCAGCACCCACATGACCTAAACCTGCACTCCTGTGCCAGAGGACTGGGGCAGCCACCCCCCTCCAGCCCCCAGCCCAGCTCTCCAGTCGTGCCAGTCCAGAGAGGAACTGACCAGCAGTGCTGCTGGGCTGGGACAGGGACTGGCACTATGTCTGTGCCTTGCCCAGGATGCCAAGGCCAGCAGGAATACGGACAGCCCTGGCAGCCACAACTCCAGCACACGTCATTCCCCTTCTGGCTTCCCAAAAATGCCTTATGCCAATTTTTTTTTTTAAATATTTAATCTTTAAACAAACCACTTTTGATTTTTGACATCTCTGTGCCTGGGAGGACACTTGTGTTGACCTGGGGCAGCAGAGCTGAGGCACCATAAGAACAGATTAACACGTGCCTCTCAGTGTGGTGGTGAAACTGGGCAAAGTGGTCCCTGTTTTAGGAAGACAACATCACCTTCCTCCATTCCCACTGCTGGGAGCTGGAGGAATCCCACCTATTCATGTTTTTGCAAGATCTCCTGGCTTTTTGTAAGAAAGGAGAAAGTCCAGAGAAGATCTGGGAGCTTTCTAACACTGAGCTACAGTTTGGCCTCAAGCCTGCCTCAAGGACTGAATCCTCCATTCCCAGGGGAAAACTGAGTGCCCAGCAAGAGCTGGGGAGCATCCCTGCTCATGCCACCACTTCACAGCGGGATCCCTCTGGTCCCTTGCCATTCATCTGCAGTTGGAGGAATCCCTATGTTCTGTGAAGTCCTGAAAGCATTCCTGAGCCCTGATGCAGAAGGAGGCACACCTAAGGAAAGGAGATGTGATTTTAGGAGAAAAGCCACATAGCTGTGGCTTCCACTGCCGCGATGAGATCCTGTGCTCAGGCCTGCACCATGTTATGGCCAGGCCCTGCAGGGTGTGCCAGGGCAGGGAAACCACTTGGAGGAACTGGAAGCTTCTCTTGCCGGTGGCAAGGACAAACTCTCGCAGCGAGATCGACCACTGCGGTGCCCCAGAGCAAGAGCTCCCTGCTTGTCCCTCCAGCCACGAGCAAACCGAGCCCAATGCTCCCAGGTCCCTGCAGCAGCTCCACTCAGAGCTGCACAACCGCCAGTTCCACAGACAGCCCTCAGATCCACGTGAGACTCATGTCCCCTCAGTGCTGTCCCTGGAAAACAAGGGGGAGGCCAAGGCAGGGGTCACAGAGCAACAGCCACAGCTCCAGATTCCTGCCTAGAGCAGGATCCTGGGAGAGAGCTCAGATCCACACATCCACTGTGGGTTGCTTGCTGGTGAGCAGGGAAGAGGAGGTGGAAGGACACAGGTAGACCCTGCAGAGCTCAGAGCCCTCGATCCACCCCCTCCCAGCCAGCCATGCAGAGGAGGCACCAGCAGCGGGAGCGTCCAAATCCACCCGGGAACTGAAAGGAACAGCTGGTGTAGCAAAATCCCCGAACACCCCTCCTTCCACAAGGCAGGCTCGGAGCTCTTCACGACCAGGAGAGACGGACACTCCTCCACGGAACACGGGAACCGCCTGGCTGGATTTTAAACAGGACATTTTCCCCAGCTCTGCAATTACGGGTGATCTGTGGGGAAGTTCAGGGACAGGACGGGTGAGCCTGGCACCAGCCAGTCTGTCACGCTGGGAAGAGCTGACATTAACTCCCCACAGGCAGCACAGCGAGGTGGGAACTCACTCCACGCCGGCCAGGGCTCCTCCCACACACAAAGCCCACCCGGGCACCACACTCAGGGCAGGTTTAGCACACAGCTCGGTTTGAGAAGGCACTGCTTAAAATATCACGGAGCAACAAGGCCTGTGGCTGTCACGGGCTCCCAGATGGCTCCAAGGAACGGCTCTCTTCCCTCTTCTGAGGGCACAAACCCCTTCCCAAAGCACTCCCAGTTGAGGCCAGTGCTTGGGCTGGCAGGGCCTCCATCCACACATCCAATGTGCATTCCTGGAGACACCCAGACTGTGCTGAGCAGTGGTGCCTGGCACTGCCAGGCCTCTCCCAGCTGCCTGATGCCAAGCGAAGGGTTAACAGCTTGCTGAAAGCCTCCTGGGACATTCCCAGTCGTGGGAGAGGAGCAACCTCCCCACCCTCCAAACTGGAGTTTGCTTGAGGAGTTTCCCGATAAATTCCATTCAAAATGGCAAGTGACCACAGAAGGTGCTTGGGTTTCATTCCTCCCTCCCCTCCTTTCCGCTGAATAAAATTTTAGGAGAGTCCCTCAACCAGTTTCAACAACTGGAGAATTTACCCAGGGTAAAACACAGACTTCTCCTCCCCAGATGTTTGTCCCAGCAGAGCGAACACCCTCAGGCCCCCATGCTCCATTCCCTCTCCCGAGGCACATGGCACAGTGGGAGGGCAGCACCCTGGGCACAAGCAGGGTGAGATTTGGTGAGCTCACAGTGGTGTCTCCTGAATGATTCCTCCCAGATTTGGGGGAACACCCAGATCTGTGTGGGCCACCACCACCTCCAACAGACAGGGCTGACCTGTAACACTCTCCCTGACAAAGCCAGAGAGTGACAGGCACAGGGAGGAGATGGGAAACACCTCTGTGATCGGTCCTTTGGGGTGGGCTGGGCCTTGGAAGATGAAGCACAGCGTGAAGGGGCTGAGGAGGAAGAACCTCTGCGAAGGAACAAGGGCTGCCTGCAAAGGGCACCGCTTCAACACCACGTGGCCAGTCAACAGCGCGGTGCCAGCAGCCACAGGCCTGTGCCAGCTCCTCCCGTGCAGGAGGTGGGTGCAAGGAAAATCCCAGCACAGGCAGGGACAGCGAGGACAAAGATGACCCTTCTCACCTAGACGGAGCTCCCCGAAATTGCCGCATCCAATCTTCTTGCCGACCCGGAAGTTGGGACCCACCATTAAGACTCCCGAGTTGGTTCCAGCACCCCGGCTTCCATGACCGCTCCTTCCTCCACCTGTCTTGGACATCCTTTTACCTTCCTCCAGCTCCCCTTTCCCTCCTCTCTTATCAAAATCCATAAGTTTGTGATACCCCGGCCTCTCCACGGTTACGCTGCTGCCATACAAATCCCAGAGCTGCCGAAAATGGAAGGGTGAGGAGGACAGAAGCAGGGTTCTTCTTGGTTAATACACCATCCCGGTGAGCGATGGGAGGGCAGGGTGTGGAGCAGGAGGGGTAGGCGGCCACCCACGGGTGCTGGGCTACTGAAACGTTAGTGCTTCCCAAGGTCCCGCCGGGACTGTCATCATCGCCGGTCACAGGGAGTTCTTTGGTGGAGAGAACATCCTGCAGAGAGGGTCCTCCCAGCGCAGCTCCTCGGTCTCCCAGCTGTGGGAAAGGAGAGGGAGAAGAATTAGTATGAAGAGGCTAACAGGGGGTTTGTGGGCTCCAGGCTTCTGCCCCCAGCTCCGCAGAGCCCCTCCAGCACCTTCCCTGCACCACAGAGGATTCCCACAATGATGTGCCACAACTGAGGGGTGGGAGGAGCTGGAGTATCAGGACCATTGTGGGGTGCCTCATGTCCGAGATGCTACCATAAATAAATAAAGCCTGGTCACAGTTGGAGGTGAAATTCTTGATGAGCATCTCCCATGTCAGAGCCAGCTGAGAGTGACATGGGGACAACAATGTCCCCATGGGGAGGGGCTGCTGGCAGCATTCAGAGACCTTTGTAGGCACCAGCCAAGGCACTCCGGGCCAGGGACTCCAAGAGCCCCTGAGAGCAGAGGACACACGTAAATCCTGTGTTATGGGGCACAGCACATCAGGAACGGGACTTCCCAGGAAGTGAAAAGAGGATCTTCACCTGGCTGGGAGGGTCCCTGTGGGTCCAGAGGCTGTGGGCAGCTGAGTCAGAGCACTTCCCCCAGCACCGGCCCCCGCTGTGGTGGGCTGGGACCTTCCTGCCAGGGACCCTGCCCAGGATGCAGCGGAAAGGATGCAGTTTCTGTGGAATGACCACACTCAGGGCTCCCACCACAGTCTGATCAGACCCATCAGGCTGGGGCAAGCAGGAACTCAAGGCTTACTAACATCCTGCTCCCTTCCCTGGAGAGCTGCTGATCACCCTTTGCTGCCTCTTCCTCTGCTCTTACCAACCAACCTGGATTTTTGGGCTGCTGGCAGCCACCCGGGCAAACACTGCTGTGACACTCACTGAGAGCACCTGATGGCCATGGGAGTCTGTCTGCTCAGAAGTGCAGCACCTCCCCTGCCTCACATGTGCAAATCCCAGCTCTGCCCAGCGAGGCTGGTGGGAAGCTCTGAGCTGCTGTGGGGGTTCCCCACAAACAGACAGGACTCAGCTCTGCCCCTGAACCAAGGAGCTCCTTCCACTGTGCACAGCTCTGTTTATGGCAAGGGTTGGACTAGGGGACCTTTAAAGGTCCTTTCCAAGATGAATATTCCATGATTCCATGACACTGGCTCCACATACACCCCTTTGTTCAAAGGGGTACAGCCCAACATTGAGGCCAAACCAGCACCTCGCTCCCCTCCAGGGAGGTGGGATGGCAAGAACCATCAACCAGCTCCGTGCTCAGGGAATCAGGTTCCCAAAAGGAAGCTGAGCTCTCCCTCCCTCCAGGACTCCCACAGCAGCTGCCTGGGGGCAGGTCAGGCTTGGTCCCTCCTCACAGGGATGCTGTGTGGGAGGCAGGAAGGATCGTCAGGAAGCTAAACACGGACAGAGGGGGTCAAGCAGGAGCTGGGCACACACTGTGAGGACACGTGAGACACAGACCCACCCACACATGACCCCACTTCCCTCCTCTATTCACCATCTTTGGTTTTGCTCCCAGCTTCACCCTTGGCAGCCTCCCACCCTCTCCCTGTCAGCACTCCCAGCCCCACTCTGCCTCACCACCTTCCCCTGCTCCTCTCCAGGCTGCTGTGATGCCACTAAAAGCCCCAATGATGCCTCCCGAGAGCCCCCACTGCCTCAGCCTCATGTTAACCCCTCAGGTTATCCAAGCAAACCCCTGGCCCCCCAGTGTCAGCTCCAGGAAATGAGCACACTGCAAGACCTGATGCTTGGCCAAACCCTGTAAAACCTTTTACCGGCTCTCAATAGTTATTAATAACAGGAAAAAAAAGCTTCTTGTGCTAAAGGGTGCATGGGGAGAATGGGGGAGTGCCTCTAAGAGCAATAGAGGGAAAAAGACACCAGAGTCAGAGCCCAGCAAGGGGAAGGAAGGAGTGAGGGTCCATGGGAGCTGCTCTTTGGGGCTGCCTTGCTCCCAGCCCCCTCCTGACAGGAAAGCCTCACCATGGCCCATCAAACTCTCCGCAGCATCCTGGGTGCTCTCCGGGAGGGGCTGGAGCTGCAGACTGTGATGGTGCAGAGTGCTGGGACCACAAAGCCCATCTGTGGGACCAGCCTGTTCCAGGACAGGGCAATGGGGCTGCCATGTGGGATGGGAGCCCCATCCTTCCCCAAATACTCCAGCCAGCACCTCTGGAGCGTACCCAGAGCACAGCTGCCCCAGCAGCCTGGCCACCATCCTGCTGCACCCAGCACATCTCAGCAGAGGGAAACTGAGGCAGGCAGAGCCCTCCAGCTCCCCCAAAGGTGGGCCAGCTCCTGCCCTGCTGCTCCCTTCCCCCTTCCCCGGCAGTCGTGCCAGCAGGAAGCGGGGTGGGAGTGACAGGAGCAGGGTTTCCCTGCGCTTTGTTCTACCCCGGCCCTGGGCGCGCACGGCCCCACACGTGACATCCTGCTCATTCTTTGCTCCCCCAATAATTTCCTCTGCGGGTTCAGCACATGGAGGTGCCCTCCCGACCGCCTCACGCCTCTCCCGCCCCCGCCAGCCTCGCAGGGGGACACTGGGAGCCATTCCCACACAAGCTCCCAGCTCCAGGCGTTTCAGGAGCCACCTTCCCTGGACACGGCTCCAGCCGCACACCGGGCAGTGGGAGGCAGCTGGGGATGCACAGGCCAGGCTGCTCCATGAGTTTTCATTTTGAAGCAGACCTTTATGCTCAAGTCCTGGGGGATTTCAGGCCCAGACTGTTTGCACAGTCAGGCGGCCGACAGCCAGAGCCCAGGGAGCTCCAGCCCCAGCGCTCGGGATTATTTTCTTTGAAGAGTTACGGGCCAGCCTCTGCAAGGGAATTTCAGACAATGAAGTGAGACAGAAGGGGCAAATTAAATCCTGTTTCCTGCGAGCACTGGGAGACTGTGCTGTCTTCCCCCAGCCCAGACAAATGCAGGCAGTAGAGCATGATTCTGCTCCTGCCTGCAGAGCAAGCCCCAGACTTGGGAGCAGCCCTCCTGGAAGGGCCTGGCTCCAAAGCCCAGTTTCAGGCAGCTGGGTCAGGTTAACATCTGGCAAGGCCACGGCCCAGACCCCCACACTGCAATCCCCCCTTCCCCAAAGCCCGGTGGCCAGGGCAGCAGGAACTCACTGAGCCACATCCATGTGAGTCAGGCCAGGGCGAGGGATGCTCCCTCAGTCTCTGCCCACCAGCCTCCCTGCGGATGAGCCAAGGGCTGGGAGGAATCTATTTTGATATGCCAAGAGCACCAAGGAGTCATAGTGGCTCCCTGGACTGCAGCACAAAAGTAGGACCCACCTCTGTGCGGTCTCGGTGACTGCTCAGGTTTTCCACCCTCTGCCATAAAGGGAGCTCTGGCTTTTAAAGCCGAGAACAACCTAATTAGAAACAGAAACTTTTGGTGAAATCTCAGGACTCCCAGAGCTCTGGAGAAAACAAAACCTGTGTTTGTTAAAACTCAGCAGCCTCTGGATGAGTAACAGGGACCCAGACCTGCCCCTTCCTCCCCCACAGGCAAGAAGCCCCAGCTAAAACTGATGTCACATCCTTCATTTTGCACAGGAATCCTCACCCAGAAGGGCAGACTGAGGCAAAGCAGCCTCAGGAAAGCACCTTCTATGCTGGATTTTTTGGCCTGGGATCAAATCTGATGCAAGATGAGACTAAGAAAACTTGTTTCTCTCTTTGGGAGGGAGGGGGACGAATAAGGAAAAAAAAAATGGATTGGCCTGATCTTTGGCAGAAGAAATTCCAAAGCAAGCTGTGGTCTTACAGCAAATAAGCACTGCCTTGTGGTGTTTGCAGGGCCAGTGCTCTGAGCCAGGATCCTGGAAGGAAAACAAAATGCACGCAAGTGGCTTCAGCACCCCCCAAAACAGAACCTCAGAAACACTGCAAGTGCCACGAAGGGGACAAACCCATACTCCTCTGAAAGCCAAAGAGGGGGGTTCATGGTGTTTTTGTTGAAATACTGGGTTCTTTTTTTTCCCATCTGGTTCTGAGCAGGTCAGGGCTGCTCCAGTCACATTTACAAGCTCTTCCCTGCAGACATGAAGGTGAGAAAAAGGAATGGAGGAGGTTGTTGGTTGTTTTGCTTTTTAAAAAAAGAAAAGCTGCAATTCTAGTGCTACCCCTTGTCTCAGATCAGGGACTTGAACCAAAATACCAAGGCTCAGGAAGCTCCTGCCCACATTTGCAAATAAAAAATGCTGAAAAGTTGTATTTTTAAAAATTTTCTTTCCTGTAGAGTGAAACCTTGAGGCTGCCGAGCAGGGAGTTGTACAAACCATCTGGGGCACATTGTTCTTGGCCCTCTGTACACACACCATGTTCCTGCCTGAAAGAGGTTACAGCTAAATGGGGCAAGACAAGAGAGAGGAATGAGAAGAGGAAAAAATAGCGGCCCAGGGCAGGGAAGTGGTTGGTGAAGGTCAGGGAGCAGGTCTGTGGTGCTCCTCAGAACATAGCCCAGGTGTCCTGGAGCAGCCCTGGGTGGGTCACTGATGTCCCCTGTCACAGAGTCCTGACCATATGAGTCTTGATCCCCACAAACCTTTGGGATGGCTCCTTGGAGCCGGTTTCCCCCTGCAAGCAGGGAAACACAGCTGCATCCAGATGAAAGAGAAAGGAAAAGCTTCTTGAGAGCACAAAAGAGAAAAGCCCTTGACACTCTGCAGCTCCAAGTACAGATCACTGCCAATTAAAGGCTAAAAATAATCACAAACACCCCGATGTCCCAAAGGATGACCCTTCAGCTGGCTCCCAATGCAAATATCCAGACCAAAAAGCAACCAGTGGCCTTACATAGCTGAAACCAAATCCCAATAAATTTTAAAAGTTGAAGAGGCTGATGAAGTGAGTTTCCAGGGGAGATCAGGTCTTAAAACAAAGCAAAGTGTTAAAACATCTTTAGAGCAAACCTGCAGACAGTCCCAGATGATGGCTGCAAGCAGCTGTAGTTAAATAGTTCATACCCATGCTCCAGGTTGCAGTGCCAGCAGTCAGCCCTGCTCCTGATGGAACAGGGAAAGCTGTGTCACAGCTCAGGGCTTTCCCAAAATGTGGGGTCATGGAAAGCCTCACCAGGCTTCCCATGGGAGCCCCGCAGTGGTACAGTCAAGGCAGCTGCCAGCGCACGTGGTCATGTCAAGCTTGCAATCCACCAATGCCCCCAAGTCCTTCTCTGCAGGGCTGCTCTCCATCCATTTCCATCCCACCTGTTTGTGCTTGGGACTGCCCCAACCCATGGGCAGGATTTTGCACTTGGTCTTGTTGGGCAGCACAAGATTCTCACAATTCCAGCTCTCCAGCCAGTCCAGGTCCCTGTGGATGCCCCAACCCTTCCCTCCAGTGTGTAACCACACCACACAGCTCAGTGTTGTTGGCAAACCTGCTGAGGGTGCTCTTGATCCCAGTGTCTCTGTCACCAAAAGAGATGTAAACAGCACTGATTCCAGTATCACCCCCTGAGGACACCACTTGTCACTGGTCTCCACTTTGACATAAAGCTGTTGACCACAGCTCCCTGAGTGTGACCATTCAGCCAGTTATCCACTGAGTGGTCCACCCATCAAATCCCTGTCTCTCCACTCACTTGAGATAGGAGGATGTCTTGTCCAAGCCCACGCAGATGCTGTCAGAAGTTCCTTCACCCACCAACACTATAATCCCCTCGCAGGCAATCACCAAATTTGAGACAAGCCTTGTTCCTGCTGCCACCCCAGAGAGATGGCACCATGCTCCAGAGAGAGCTGCCAAGTTCCCTGTCACTCCAGACTGATTATTTATGAGAAAAATCCACACTGGGCACATTTTTGAGGCAACTGGTAGGAAGAGTTTTGTTTTTAAACAGAGTCCTTCCAAGACTTGGACTTGGGCAGTTTACAGCAGCCTTTTCCTTGGACAACAGGAAAATTGTAAGTTGGAAGCAGAAGCTCTTCTCACTGCTTTTGCTGCCAGGCTATGGTGATCCAATGGGTTCCAGAGAGATTTCCTGAGCTTCCTTCACCCTTGGACACACACCTCTGCTCCAAGCTGGGCACAGCAGCTCCCCATCAGCTCCTTCCCACAGCTGACACGCTGAAGAGGCTGGCACACATTCGTGGGATGTGCTGTCCAGAGAAAAGTCATCCTGAGCCCTGCATGGAGAGGCAGTAGGGCTGTGCAGCACTCAGGGCTCCCTCCACCTTGGACCTCCAGTGACAGCTCCAGTCGTGGGAGATCCAAGCAAACCTACTGGGGCTGCAGAACATTCCCTACGGCAAAGTCAGCCCAGCTTGTTCTGACTCCATTTTCTCCGATCCCTCAAGAAAGGAGGAGATTCAGTGCTCTGAGGAACTCCAGGAACCTGGTGGAGAGGGGAGTTCTGGATGTGAGCATCCCCCCAGCCACAGCACAAGAGAGCTGTGCCAGCCCGTTCAGGACAGAGGACCAGCTGCATCTCACCAAAGACAGCCCTTGTGGAGGAGTTGGAGGAGCAGGGCAGGGATGAAGGGGCCTTTATCTGCTCCAGAAATTCCCTTAAACACCAGGCAGTCCTGGAAGGAGCCACTTTCCCAGCAGTTTCATCCCCGACCCAGCGGGTCGGACTCGGCAGCGATGGCGCCCAGGCCTCTTCCCAATTCCAACACTTTTCCAGCTCCCAGTGAGGCGGGAGCCAGCACAGCTCTGTTTACTCTGTTTCCTCCTTTGTACGTTGGTGTTGGTGTCAGCACAACAGGAAGCTCTTGTTAAATAGTTTGTTACTTAACTGCTGATGCAGAGCCACCGGGGAACCCGGTTGGAACGCGCAGCGCGTCCCGGGAGCGGGGGAGCCTCGCAGACCAAGTTCAGGGATTTGAGAGCTCTTGGCTCTGTCACCACCTCCCTGGTGACTTGGGTATGTACTGACTGACTCCCTGGCCCTTCACATCCCCTTCAACTCCCCTGCATCGGCCTCATCCTTTCGAGGTCCCTGGAGAGATGTTTGGCTCCTTCTCGGCTTTTGAACAGGGCTGAGAGCTCAGCAACCTTCCCCCTGCCTCCTCCAAGGCATCTTCAGAGACAAGAACCCAGTGACTGACTGAAGGAGCCCCCCCAGCAGAGAGGAACAGCATCCTGTGAAACCCACCCCCTGGACCTGCCCTGCTGCTGCCCACAAAGAGGGTCAGGGACCCTGGCAGGGAATGCCCACCGGTCACAAACCTACTGTTTGGATCCCCATGTTAGGCCCACCAGCCTGCTGGTCACAAAGGGCAGCCCAAGGCCCATCTCCCCAGCCACTTCCTCACAAGCTGCTGCATCCCTCATCCCTCAAACATGGACACAGCTCATCTGTACAGTGGCACCAGGCTGAGTCACTGATGACACCACAGACACAGTCCTGTCACCATGGTCACTGCTCAGGAGGGTTTTTAAGCACAGTTTCCCCTTCGACTCAGAACAGTGCTGGCTGGTTTACCCTCTCAGCAGGGTTTCTGGGCCCCACAATATTTACAACTAACAAATCTGCATGGGCAGTTTGTCCAAAATGGTTTTTTTTTCCATACAAATAGTTTCTTGAAAACAAGAAAAGAATAAAGCCAAAGCTGATGTTTCTACCACAATTTCTTCTAGTGCTCAGAGGGAAAAAAACCAAATCCAGAAACAACCAACCCACAAAACCCCTAAACTGTAGCAGCAAATCTTTTAATCCAACATGATACCAGCATCCTTGTTCCAAACCTTCCCTCCCTTCCCACTTTCCCAGCTCTCTACTGAGAACACAGGCAAGGAGGGGAGAGGACTCCACCTGCCCCCAGAGCAGGGGGCACAGGGCACCTCCAGCGTGGCAGTGCCCTCCTGTCTGTGCCCTCACCCTCCCTGCAGGGACAGACACAGCTAACACTGCCCTCAGCACCGTAATTAAAAACATAAATCCACCACCAGAGCAAACAACCAGACACACCATCACCTCCAGCTACACAGTTAACAAAGAACAAACAGAAATGGCTTTAGCAAACGAGGCAGGAACATGCTGAGCCTCTGTCAGACACTAAGGCTTTTACCACATGCAGTGGCTGCACTGCTCCCAGCCCCACCACCTCAGTGTTACACCCATCCATCGCTCTGTCATGTCCCAAAAAAATCCAAGTCACAAAACCACCAGGATTTAAAAAAAAAAAATTAGATCATTAGCAAAATAATAAAGCATTTGGCTTCTTCACAGAGTTAAGCTGTGCTGTGAAGAAGATGGATTTTTCTTCCTGGCTTCCTCTTCCAGCTCTCATGTCCATTAAAATTTTCTCTAAATTAGAAGTGTTCTCTTGTTACTGGCTATTCTCTTCCCCAGCAGATTTTTAAAATGCTGTGAACTCTGGTCAGCTCTTAACCTACAACAAATGAAGCTCCAAATAATTTCAAAGTTATTTTCTCCCAGCCTCTGAACCCAGATATGGATTTTAACGGATTACTAGGAATTTTCAATGATTTTTTTAAAGGTTTGTGCCACATCATCCCCTCTGTAACGATGAGAAGAGCAGAGATTCACCATGGCAGCATGGAAATGCTCCTGCTGAAGGGCGGTCCTGCTTCTCACCTCAGGGGTCTCACCCACACCCTGCTACACCACATTCTCACAACACAAACCCAGTAATGACTCGCACGTGGTTTCACTGAGAACTTTAAAGGTCACCAGCAATTCAAAACTATCAACTTGCTTTAAATGCTAAATCTCAGCCATCCCTCAAAGTCCAGCAGTGTTTGTGGTGGGGCCCAAGCACCCCACAGTCGTGCTGGGAGAGCTGGGTGTGCTCACAAACCCAGCAACCCCCTGATCCAAGGGCCCCCAAAGGCAGTGCAAGCAAAACTGAAACTGTTCTCTAAACATAATGAAACTAAATAAGAAGTCAAAAAAGGGGGCAAACCACCAGTTTTCAGTCTGGAACCAGAAGGTACCACTGAAGAGCTGGTAGGAACTTGTGTGATGGTGTGAATTCCCTACACTGGTGGGATTTTAAACCAAAGAATTTCCTCCTTTTGAGGTGAGTCTGGAAAGGCCATACAAGCCATGTGCCAGAACATCCCTGGACCAGCAGCTGGAGAACTTCACCCTGAAGTTTCAGCACTCACACCACAGCTCAGGGTGGGCGAGGAGAATCCCTGCCCAGCAGCAGGTGGGCAGCCAGGGATGTGTGTGTGTACAGCACCAACTTCCCAGCAGCAGGTCAGCAGGAATTATTCTGCAGTGCAAAATACCTAAGGTGGAACCTGGCCCCTCTTTAAACCAAGAGGAATGGGACCATTTGGTGTATGTTTGCTCCCTGCTCATATGAGCAGATGTGAAATCAATGTGCTTTGGACAGTCCAAATTCAGAACAACCAGGATCCTTAACATCCAAACTCAGACCGACCCAGATCCTCAACATCCAAACCCAGACCAACCCAGATCCTCATGTTTTTGAACACAAATCAGCCTGCAAATCAACAGGCAACTCCTAAATCTCTTGGTAAATGCAGCCAACAAAGAAAACCTCATGAAGCATCTCCACTCCTGCGAGCTGCCAGTTTGTTTCCAGCCCACTGCAGAATTTCACTCTTTTCCTTGGATCCCCATCCAAGGCAGTTACACCTGGATGGAAAATATTAACTGTGCTCTACCATGGAGCCGTAAATACCATGATGGAAATTTCAGCAGCACCACAAGAACCAAGCAAAAAGTTGAAAATACTTCTCTAGGAAAAATAATAACAGTAAATACACACATGCTAAAATAAGACCAGATCTGAAAACTAGACTGGAAATAACAAACCCAGCCCAAGTCAGACAAACCCATCCATGAACCAAGTGTCTAAGAGAGTAAATTTGCCTTTTTTGGGCTCATCAGCTGCAAATTTAAACTTCCAGCTACAGAATTCATAAGCAGAAAACACACTGAAGCTCCACCAGAGATGACTTGAAGGGAAGTAGGTTTTTGGTTAACTTTACACACCCCAAAAAGGGTCTGTGTTTTTATTTATGTCTTTTCTGACACGTGACTGTGCCAATGAAGGCCCAGGGCAGCCACCTCTCAGTTCTTGAGCTGTGTCCATCTTGGGAGCCATTCCCATGGTCCCCATGCCAGATCCACACCTCATGGAAAGAGCAGCAACACCAAATGGTGGGAATGCAGAACCCCTGTGGTTGCAGGAGGGACTCAGGGAACAATGAATACCTGATCTCCCCTTCCCACCCAGCCCTGCCATCACACCTCTGGGATGTCACCAGCATCTCCCACTCCAGTATCCCTTCTCCCCAACCAGCAACAGCTGTTTTTGGGGGCTGCTGGGCCAGGAGAGGTTCTGGCACACAGCTGGAAGATGGCAAGATGAGCCAATGACCCAAGCCCAGCTCAAGCCCTGCTGCTCATGCCAGTGTCACTCTGGTGTCCCTGCTCACATGGACCGGTTTCTGCCTGGGGAACTGTAACTTGCTTTGCTCTTACCGGAAGAGGAAGGGCACAGGTTACAGACAGGTAACCAGAGCAAGAAACCTCCTCCCAAACAGTTCTGCAGAATTTGTCACATCTCGAAAGTTCAGCACAGAAAAACCCAATTAGGATGTCGAAGTGGTTTCGGTTTTACTAACACAGGGTTAGTAGCACTGGAGGAAAGGAAGTTCATTACAGACAAAGCTGAGTCTCTGGCTGGGAGACCTTAAAAGGACACACAGCAGAGTCCAGCTCCCGGTTCTCCGTCCCTTCCCATATGCTCCAGCATTTCCGTGGGACACAGGCAGGCACCAGCCAAGACATGTCGTTGCCTTTCAAGTCCCTGCTCGTCACGGCAGGAACTGGATTCAATCAGGCATTTCATGCTCAGGCACTGACTCGACCGAGTGGTCTCAGCCACTGTCAGCCCCTTGCATGTGCTGGGTCTGGAGGCTCTGCCAGAGGCTTTTCCATTTAAACAAGACAATACATCCCCAAGCTCCAGAGAGACATCGGATACTAATCAAATCCATGCTGCTGCTGGAACACTGAGCTGCAAAGGAACCAGCTGCCTTCCAAAAGTCCACAGCAGTTGGCCAGCAAAAATCTGTTTACCAGGCCCGTGCCTTCGGCTTCTCCTGCTCCCCCATCCACGCATTTACCAAGGTAACAGCACAACCTGTCTTTTTCCAACCAGTCCCATCCTGCCCAGTTCTTGCACGGATTTCATTGTCACAAACATGCTCATCTTGAGGGGGAGTCCGCAAAGGTTTTGTTCCTGGTCAAGACCCAATATTGCTGTTTAATCCACTCATGCCCAGAGCACAAAGTCCAAGACTCAGCTGCACAGCCAACAAAGAACCTGAGAAGTTTTGGAGCAGAACATCCAGCCAGATCTGACTGACACGCTGGGAAAAGGCAGGTCCCTAATGCTCACCTCCTGCAAAACCTGGGCTTTGCTTTCACATTTGGTGACTCCCCACAAAACAGGCTCTGTCTGCAAGCAGATATGCAGAGGATTGTCTGTATCCCAAATCACTGAGTCATATCTGTGCCCTGGAAAACAGAGAAGCCTAAGGAGAGTCCCTGTTCACACAGCTACTGACCACAGAATACAGAGCCAGAGCCTTCAGGGCAGACAGCCCTACCCTGTACTTCAACCTCTGCCATGGGACACTGATCCTTTTAATCATTTTTGCTTCAGCTCTGGGGAAAACCACCTTGACAACTAAGCCACCCTTTTACTGCCCTGGGAGGCCGAGCAAGGACAGATCCAGATGTTCTCCAAGCATCTGCCTGGCCTGCAGGACCATGTGGATCCAGCCAAAGGGCAGCTGGCTGGCAAAAGCTGAGCAGTGCCCATAGATGAGGAATGGGAACTGCATCAGCACATCTGGAACAGGCATTGCTGGGCCCTCTGACTCCTTCCCCCAGCACCACACAAGTGTTGAGAGCAGGTTTAACTCCAAGTAACTAGGTGGTTCACATGGCAGTGGTGGGACCCCCCTGCAAAGCCTTTCTGTGGAAGGGATGATCCTACATGTGCCACAAACACGTAAGTTCACTCTAACCCAGATCACTGCCTGGTCACGACGGTCCCTGTGCCAGGCCACGCTCCAGGAAAGCATGGAAAGCACAGCAAGAAAGCACAGCATTCAGATGGCAGGTGTCTCAGCAGGCAAGGTCCCCTTCCACCTCTCTCCCTCCCTCCCTCCCTCCCTCCCTCCCTCCCTCCCTCCCTCCCTCGAGTTCACAGCCAGCTTCACAGTCCCCAGCCAGTGGTGAGAAAAAGGCTCCTTAGACAAACAGATAATTTTCACCCAGCAGCTGGAACAACCACTTCCATTTCATGTCTCCCATCTGAGGCTGGAACACCTCCTCCTGTGCTGCTGCAGCCCGAAATTAAGGTTACGACCATCTCTACCAGCACACTGCTTCCCCAGCCCTGTCCCTGAATACCCCCATGCTCTCAAAAGCCAACGCTTTCCATAAAAACAAGATGAAGTGCTGCTCGCCTTTCCCTTGATAAGGGATCTTAATGCACTTCCAGCAGCACACATGGGAATGGATGTGAAGAGGAGCAGCCACGGTTTCCCAGACAGACCAGGAGAAAGATCTCTCCCCACCTCCCCTGCAGCCAGAGATGTGCTGCACCTCTGCTCTGCAGCCACAGCCCTGCAGCCAAGAGCTGCCCTGCAGGACCTGCCCAGCTGAAGGACAAGGCTTAGGGACAACCTGCTGCAGGAGGTTTGACAGCCAGCCCAGAGGAACAGCAGGTACAAACATGGGCAGCAGCAGGAGGGAACATCAGAGGAACACACCAGTGGCCCAGCAAAGCAGAGAGGGGAATGTTGCAGCTGCTGAGAGGCCACGGTGTGCCCATGCAAGAGCTGAACCTGAGCCCATCTGCTTGGCATTTCCTGGAGCCAGTGGCCACAGCGACCCGTGGAGAGCAACACACAGCTGGCACTGCTGACACACCTCACAGGGCAGGGCAGCAGCTGGTTTTGGCAACAGACTCTGTTTCCCAACCCACTGTGATGGGCTTATTTCCCAGCCTAGCATCTAGGCTGGCCTGCACTGCTTGTTAAATTTCAGGGTCTTTCCTCCCTCCCCTGAATTTGCAGTTGTGCACAAGAGTACAGCTGTATTGAAACATTAGCACACACTCAGATGGTTGGAAGAGCAAACTCCCAGAGATCTCTGAACCCCAGTCCATGCAATCAGTTCTTCCCACCAAAGTCGGGAAATGGGAAGGCGTCCTCCTCTCCCAGCCCTGGGACAGCCCAGCCATCACCACAGGGCCAGTCCATCACAAAGCCTCATCACACACAGTGGTGTGCATGGTGCCATCGCTTCTCTACACTCCACTGAAGGCAGAGCAGGGTCCACAGTCCTGGGTCTACAGCCCACTGAGAAGGACTTAGAGCAAAAAACTCCAGTTTATGCAACCACAGGCCCCTGAGGGTAGAAAACGAGGCAGGATGTGACAGCAGCAATCCTCACAATGGGAAACCCCCATGTGACCAAGGAGGGGCTGCAGTGCCACCTTCACCCCTTGTCACAAGCCACAGAGTGACCTCGAGCCTGTGGCAGTCCTGGGCCCTCAGCCACCAGCAGAGCCATGGATGACACAGCAGCTCCTTGCTGAGCTTTATCAATTCCTTTATCAATTCCCATGGATAGGAAGGGCAAGAGCAGCCCTCAACCAGACAGTGAGGAAGGAACACCCCTGCAGCCCCAAACACCCTGAGTTATGGCCTGCTCTGTCCAGCAGGGCTTCCTGGAGCATCTCTGCCCTCCCACTGCCATCCCCTGCCTCTCATCCAGCCCTTCTCCTGTGGGACCCACCACACTGGTGTCCTGGGCATTGCTGCTCACGGGATGATCCAAACCACCTCTCGGCAGGATGAGGCTCCAGAGGGAGCCCAGGAGGAGGCGTTTCAGTGCTCATGAGTCAGAGGGTCTGAGCACATGGTGGAGTGAGACATCCCCCCACGTGGGAGAGCTCCTTGTGGGAGAGCTCCTTGCAGCTCTGCTGCCAGAGCACAATCCACAGCATGTCCCATGGACCAGGAGCAGCAACAGGGAGCAGAGGACACAGGAAGACAGAGTCATCCAGGCAGTGCTGTCAAATGGTGGGAGAGAGGCAAGAACAGAGGAAGAACACGACCCTTTTGGGGGTGTCCTCAGAGATCCCACAGCCTTGAATCCCACATGAGCTTCCTTCCAGCATTGCAAGGGATCAGCTGAAGCTAGCATTTGTTCTCCTAAGTAAAAGCAACATTTCCCAACCCCCTAACTATAGCAGACGAAGTTCCTGGATGCATGTGTCTCCCTTCCCTTCCTTTCCTCCCTCAAGCCCCAGCTGTCTGAAAACCTTTCATCCACCTGAAAGACATTTCCTCCCAGCAGAGGAACTTAACTGGACACCAGCACAGGCAAGCCTGGCACTCTCCTCCCCACTGAGTGGTGCAACACAGTGACACACTCAGGACTTTTTCCTCTCCACAGCCTTTGGACAGGCTCCTAAATAATCTCAGGAGCAGGAGACTGGCAACAGACTGCTGCCCTCAGACACTCACACTAAGGGGCTCCCCAGAACATAAATGGAGGGACAACCCTGAGTATCCCTGCTCGTTCTCAGCTTCCAGGGAGCAGAAGATCTAAGTGCAGCAGAGCACTAGCAGTGGTTCCATTTCCACTCCCTGCAGCCTCTAAACAGCCACAGAAGGAGCAGAAACACCCCCTGCACTCACCATCTGCATGTCCTCCTCATGCACGTGCCCCCACAGGGAGCAGGGGGTTCCTGGTACAGCAGGAAAGACAAGGAGCCTGAGGGAAACCATCAGGAGGAAACCACCAACATTGCACCAGCCTGACAATTTCTGTGCTCCAACAGCAGGTGATGTTCACCCTTCTGGAAGCCACCATCTCTGGAGGGCAGGACATGCCCTACTGCCCAAGCTGGAGTCCCTCTGCATGTCCATAGCAGACTGTCTTGTGTTCTCTGAACAGCAGCTTTCCAAGCAGCCACACATGAGCAAAATCCCTCTATTCCAACAGAGTCCAGGCCACCAGGGACAGTACGTGGATAATACCAGGCGTGGATGCTGCTGTCCAAAAGTCTGTACCTGACACTCTGTCACACTGGGTGGGACACCCCAGCAGAGACCCCATCTGCTACCCTGTGCTGGCATCCACATCATGTGGATCCCAGAGCTGGACACACATTTCCTTCCCTCCCAGCAAGTTGGGAAACAAACCAAGTAGCAGCATTAGCCATGTTATCTTCCTGATGTCCCCAGTCACAGGCTCCAAGGGCTTTCTACACAGCTGATCCAAAGGACCAAAGCCCCCCGGTTCTTAAACCACCTCTTTGCAGCAGCTGGCTCAGAGTATGTCACCAAGGGAGTGTCATTACAGAAGAAGGAACTGAGGCACAACACTGTCACACGTCACCCAGAAAGTGCTGGCAGAAGAGGGAGAAGAGCCCAGTCCCCAGAGGCTGCTGTGCCCTCTAAGGTCACCTGCACAGAAGGTGGCCCTGACCACAGGTAGGCTCTCTGGGCAGGACAGTAACCCAGCACAGGGCAGTAACCCAGCACAGCCCTAGGAGTGGGTCAGAGGCCAGATTGGTTTCAGATTTGTTTCCTGGCTCACATTTCCAGAAGGTGGATGGAGCAGATTGCAAGATAGTGTGCTCCTCCTCCTCCTCAACAGTGCCACCCTGGGCCGCCACCAACCCTTAAGAGTCATTGCCCTCTTGTCAGGGCACAGAGGGACACCAGCTTACATTTATCTCCTGTTTCCTCCCCTGCTCTGTCACTCCAGGGCTCTTACCAGGTAGTGGCGTGGGGAAGGAGGGGCTCCCAGCCTAAAAACTGGGGAGGGAGTATGAGCTGTGCTGTACCACCCAGAGAACGCAGTGCAGAGCCAGGCAGGCACTGGGAGCACTCCCAGAGTATCCAAAAGCTCAGGACTCCTAAGCTAAGAGAAGGTGCTGCCCATCAGTCTGGCACCTCTGGGCAGCCCCACTGAGGGGCCAGGAATTCTGTGCAGCAAAGCAACCAGCTCCTGGCAGGAGAGCTAAAGCCCCACCTAGGAGGCTTTAAGAAACCAGACAGCTTTTCCCTGTCACCTTCAGCAACTCAGATTGGACATCAGGAGGAATTTCTTCACAGAAAGGGTTGTTGAACATTGGAAGGGGCTGCCCAGGGATGTGGTGGAGTCCCCATCCCTGGAGGTCTTCAAGAAACAAATGGACATGGCACTTGTTGCTCTGGGCTGTGTGACAAGGTGGCGTTGAGTTAAAGGTTGGACTCGATGGCCTCAGAGGTCTTTTCCAGCCAAAATGATTCTGGGATTCTGTGATCACTTCTCATGGGCAATGGCTGTAACCCAGATTTGCCCAGTACCTCAAATAACAGGGCTCCTTCCCAACCCTGCCTGGGGACCAGGATGGGGAGAGGCAGAGACAACACACAGCACTGGAAGAATGAAAACCACAGTTTCATCTCTCACCTTCAAGATTTGGGATAGGTACTGATTCCACAGGGAATGGGGGCAAGTTGTACACTCTGGAAGGGGTTTCTAACAAGCCATTCACACCCCAGCCACAGTTTAAAGGGGGAAACAGGACTAAACTCAGCAGGTTTGAAGCCATTCCAGCCTGGCTGCCAAAGGCCTGAGCGCTGAGACGATGAGCTATGTGTGACAGCAGGGTTCCCCCTCCTCAGCCATCTGGGGACTGTCACTCTGCAGAGATCTGCTTGGCCTCCTGTCATGTGTACCGTTACCAACCCCTTTTCTGTCAGCAGGATCTGGGTTGGCACAAACACTTTTAGTAGTAGGATTTTTTTTTCCCCTTAACCCATATCCTCTTGACAGAACCAGGTTAGGAAGCAGCTGCACCAGCAGATCTGAGGTGGCCTTTTGCAAGGCAAGGCACAGGAAAAAGGGGTGCCTTGCTCCAGTTAGCTCTTCTATCATCAAACTACAGTTAACTGCAACTTCCCCACCTCCCCTAAGGCCACATGGAAGGGGGGAACATCACCAGCTCTGTTCTGTCCCAGCCCTGTTCCTTCACTCCAGAGCAGGCCTTTTGCCCTGGAGAGCCTAGACCAGGGTGGGTAGAAGGGGTGTCATTCCTACTGGTGACAAGGCTGTTTCAATTTCTGAGCTGTCCCACATTTTCCCCTCTGCTTTCTTCCCCAGCCTGCTCAAAGCCCCACATATTTCCCTTCAAATGACTGCCAAACCTTATGGATCGGGGAGTGAAGGATAAGCATCCAGGGGGGGCTCACAGGGAAACTTCTCCCAAAAGAGCTGTCAAACTCCTTGTGCTGAGATGCCAGAATCCCTTCCCTGCTGCAGAGTCACACAGGAGCCACCTCGCTGCCGCCCTTGCTCCCAGCTCTCTGTCCCAGCATGGACACTCACCCAACTGGGACAGCATTCCAGGACCTCAGGCAGGACCCACATCCCAGATCATGAGGAGGAAAGAGCAGCACCATGCAATTAATCTTTCCTGCAGAGTAACTGGGGCAGAGGGAAGCTCTGTGGCACAACAACATCCATCAGCTTACGTGCAAGCATCAGCAGCATCTTCAGGGGAGGAATGAGCGATCCATGAGGTGTTTATATTCCCACCCCCTCTATTACAGGACCAAGCAGCTCAATCCATTACAGTTTTCCTTGCAACCCCTCAAAGGTATGGAAGAGTCCTGCTTATTTCACAGATGGGGAAGGGAAGCATCCATGATCTCAGAAATAAACTGAGGGGTAGAAAAGGGCAATTCCCAACCAACTGCGACAAATTCCTATGATCTGGACAAGCACCCCAGTCTGCTGGCTCTCACAGAGGGATAAGCTTCATCATAGCAGAGGCACCAGGGACCTCCGTCCCATTCCTGGTCATGCCACAAGCTGTTCAGAATCTTTTCACTCTTCCATCCCTCACGTAGAGGATCAGACTCACAACCCTCTATTAAGCCCTGGAACAGCTTTGTGGATTAAGGACTCGGTCTGGTTTGTCTCCAGACTCACCACGAGAAAGGCACGTTCCAGAGACTGTTTCTCATCTTCCCTCGTCCCCCACCTGTGTGCATTTTGCATGGGATAAGAAAGCCAGGACTGAAACAGGAACACCACAGGACTGGCTACAGCTGAAAAGGTGGTGCTGTGAAGTGGGAAAGCAAACTTTCAAGGGGCTCACCCAAAAGACTCTCTCTCAAACAGGTAGATCCAGTGCAACCACACTGGTTCCTCCCCTTCCCTTCCCTGCTTCTCTGGGCCCTACCAAATGGCTTGATTTATAAAGTCAGAGGGATCCCCATAAAGGAACATGCAGGATACACCCCCCCAGGAGGACCCATTTAATCTTGCTGCTGTTAATACCTGGAACGTTATTTGCATGAACAAACTGTCCTTTCTCCCTCGTTTCTGGGCTCTCACTCCCCTGATTTGTCCCAGAAACACCTGCCAACACACGTTCGCCCTCCTCTAGTACGCACTTCCATCCAAATCCCAAACTTTTCCTTTTTTTTGAGTTAATTACTCATGTTTCTAGTTCACACCACCTCTTCCAGCCCCCGCAGACAGGACACAGCTCCCCTGGCTCCCTCATTCATTACACAGACAATTTCTGGGCCCAAACACATCAACACTCATTACAGAAAGGGGTCAAGACTTCCCACAGCTGCTCAGTGCTGCTGGGTGTCCCGAGGGGCTGCTGGCCACACTCTGGGACATGAGCCTCTCTACAGCCTTTCAAACTGGAACCACAATCAGAGGGTCCCTGAGCTGTGGTGCAGGAGCTGCCCAGGGAGGTGGTGGACTCACCATTCCCGGAGGTATTTAAGAGAAGGCTGGACGTGGCACTCAGTGCTCTGGCCTGGTTCACAAGATGATGACCAATGACACGCTGGACTTGATGATCCTGGAGGTCTTTTCCACCTGAAATGATTCTGTGATTCTGCAGACTCTGCCACAGCCTCTGGGTTGGACGGACACACTCAGTTATCCCCACTGAGGTATCCCCACTGTCACAGAGGGTACCAGGTGCCCACAGAACAACCAAATGGGGGGAAAGTCAATTTGCCATCATCCTATGCAACCTCTGATCCCCTCTGAACTTCAGCATCCCACCATCCTCCAAGCTGGGTGAGGCTCTGACTTGTCTTTGCTTCCCCAGCACCAAACCTCTCCCTGAGAGCCAGAGTCATGCTCCAGCTGGACTTGGCTCTCCTTCACACAGCTTCAGGCTGGGCCTGAGGGCTGCCTGCAAGCCCTTTGCTACACTGGCACAAGGAAGTTCTCAGCCTTTCAGAGCTGGGGCTAACTCTGCCCACAGGAACCCAAGCAAAGCCTTCCCCTTGCAAACAGCTGCGTGCCTTTGGTTTTGCTTCAAGAGGAAACATGTTCTCTCTGTATCTAGGCATAAAATAGTCAAGCACGGCCAAAAGCATCCAATCAACAGCATGACAAGTCAGGGCAGAGGGTTACCATGGAGCTAAGGAAGCCCAGACTTCCCATCCAGACCCAGAATTCCTAACCTGCCCTGCTTGCAGAGAGGGGCTGCCTGCCCTGCCAGAGGAGCTGGGAAGAGGATCAGGCTCCTCTCTATTGCCATGTCCTCACACACCACTACAAACACATACAGCTAGCATAACCTGACACAAACTTTGACAAAGACCACCAGCATCCCAGCACACAGCCCCATTCAGCTGCTCTCCGAGGAACGTGGGACGAGTTCAGCACTGCCCAGCAGCAGGAAACACTCTGACAGGCTTTACCAGAGGATGGTGTTCAGGGCACACTGAGGGAAGGGTCACACTGAAAGGTGAGAGCGGACAGGTGAAGACTCGAGCACCTCATCAAGCAGGTTCAGAGAATGGGAAATCCTGCCATTAGCAGGATCCGCTGCAGAGGATTTCACAGCTAATAAAACCCTCACCACCACAGACCACAGCGAAAGCAAAAGCAGCGGAGCGTTTCTTTTCCGATAAGCTCCTTTTATCGGGAAGTTCAGCCCGGCTGCCCACACCAGCCCCAGCTGGAGAGCAGCTCCAACCCTATGCCTTTAAATCCCCTTGGCAGCGCAGGCCTGGGGCTGTGGGAGCAGACACACCCTGCGCTCCAGTGCCGGAGCACACAAACATTTCCTCCCGGCAGCTCCTGCACCGCGGCTCAGCCAGAGCCACCTCGTACCTGCCAGGGCCGTGCCAGAGAGAACACAGGCTGTTCCACACGGACCTGGACCTAGGGAGACTTCAACTCACTTCCTGAATCCCTCTGCTTCCCTGCCAGCAGTGGACATTCTTCCCTCAAACTTCTTTCTTAAGGCAAATATTTGGAGTCTAACAGGCATTCCTCATGGCAGGCACAAGTTAAATATTGGCCCTAAAACAACAGCCAGTGCCTTTCAATGATTCTGGCTGGAGAAGCACAGCTCTGGACTTTGATTTCTGGCTCTGAACAAAAATAGGAGCAAAGCACTGAGTGTAACACTCTTCTCCCAGGAGAAGTCAGATTTCAGGCCCTGCAAGTCCCCTGCCAGGACCACAACCAGCAGTGGGAACTGTCCCCTGCTCGTGCTTTCTCACACCTCCGGGTGTCTGCTGTCACTGAGCCAAGCTGCTGCAGAGCATCCTCTGCGCCATGCACAGGATTAGTCTGAGTCTGGTTTCCAGGTCTCTCATTATACATCCTCAGGGAGACACCAGAGAAGACCTGCTGGGAACTGTGGGTGCCATCCAGGGCATTTATACACCTTGTCCTCCCTGCCTCTGGCTGCATCACCACCATTCCCCAAGGTGCCCACCTCTCCACCCAGCAAACAAATCTGTTCAGTGCAGAAGATGCTTCAGGCTGTTCCTGCTCTGCAGACAGGCCAGCTCCCGCAGGACGTGCTGGCTGTTGTAAGAAAACATCCCAGCAAGGTAGGGGCCCAAGCAGTCAGAGAGGTGTCAGCACAATCAAAGGAGAGGGAAGGGTGAGGAGGGAAAAGAAACCTGCAGTGAGGTCAGGACACTTGAAGCATAGTAGCAGCACCTGGGCTCTGGGATGCCGTGGGCATTTTCCATATGGATCAGGGGAGCAGAGCTGATGTCATGACTCTGCAGCCAAAGCCCTGCAGAGCCTGGGCTCACCTCACCTCAGAGCAGCCCTGCGATGCCCCATCACGGCTGCTCCCAGCCTGAGCAGAGGGGCTGTTCTGCCAACCCCCACTGAAGGCAAGCCCAAAGGAGCCCCTGCCAAAATCACCTAAAAAACAGTCTGCTCCGACACAAGGGGTCTGCCCACAGCAGTTACACATTGCAGCAGAACACAGGTGTGCCCCAACAGCACACTGCACACTAACTCACACTCACAGGCCTTGTTCTCTACCCAGCCAAATTCAGCATGGGCTGTGTTAAATGAGCTTCTCTTTCACCCTCTTGAACACAATGCCTGTGGGCCTGGTAGGCAACACCTTGCTGGGCTCTCCCTGCTCTGAGCCTGGGTGGCAGGAGAGGGACTGAGCAGTGGAGAGCTGCTCCCTGGCAACATCCCCTGCTGCCACCCGAGATGGAGCCCTCACGGTCTGCTGTGCTGAATTCCACTCTCCCCTTCCTTCCCAAGACCCCCACCACAGCATGTCAGGTGCTCTGACAACCTCTTAATGAGACCCCCAGATGGGGTAGACACCCCTATGAAAACAGCTCGGGTTTCAAATCAGCTGCAAGTTACACTGGAGGAAATGTTAAAGCTCCGAGCGCTTCCCATTCCCTCCCCAGCCACCGAAGCCCATGGAGTGACAAGCCCCAGCAAGTTTGTGCCGGAATTCCCAAGGCTCAAGGCAGAGACTGGTCTGTACCTGTCAGCACCAACACCTCCAGTGCCTCATCCTGTGGCACGCTGACCCCACACCCCCAGAGCCGATGGCTGCTCCTCAGCTCCTGCTGCCAGCACACAGGGTGTACCTCTGCTCCCAGAGCCTGCTCTGAGTCCTCTCCTTAATATTTCCTAGACTTGGGAATAAATAAAAGCTAGAGTTTGACTCAAAGCAGCATCGCCTTTGAGATGAAAGGGATCTGCACAGCTGTGGGTGGGGGGATTCCAGGAGAGCCTCAGCCTGCCCCTCGCCCACACGCATGGCACAGAAGGTGCTGGAAATCACCATCCTCTCCCCACATCAAACCGGGGAAATCAGGCAGAGAGGAACCTCATCACTGCCAACACTCCCTGCTAAAAAAAAGGCAAAGAGAAAGGGATTCTTGCTTTGTTGTTCGTGCCTCGGTGCTACCTCAAAAGCAGTGAGATTTTTTTACCTGAAAACGTTGGGCACCGACAGAGTCTGTAAGGATGGAGCTTCTGTAGCACAATCACAGCTCTGTTCTGGTTTAAACTGAATTTCCACTGACCTTTCCAAGCCCATCATTCAACCCCCACACCCAGGGAGCAGCCACTGTTAGCAAGACTTTCCAGCCCCTAGCCTGGGAAGGGGAATGAACCCCCAGAGAAGTGGCTGTGCTCCCAGGGAACCCCCAAGTCCCTCCCAGCACCACTCCTGTCAGTGCTCAGGGATGCTCATCTGCAGGGCTGCAAACCTCTTCCAAAGGAAAGCTTCACAAAATCCAAGTTCAAGACAAACCTTAACCCCTGTTTATTAACTTAAGAACACCCCTCTCAGGCTGACAAAGCCCGCACATCACCTGCCAACTGCCTCATTCACCACCGGGAAAGCACAGGCTGGGCCTGCCTCATTAAAAAACATTACATAACATTAAATAACAAAGGGCTACAGGACATTCTTTGCTTGGTGGACACTAAAAATGAATGACTCAAAAATTAAAGCTGCTTTCCTCCAGACTCTCAGTGTCTCCAACACTCTGGAAGTCCAACGAGCACCTTATTTCCACGGCAACAGTGCCTTGGCTCATCCCAAATCCTGCTCGCACATCCAACTTATTGCCACCCCTGCCCTGCAGATGCTAAACAAGACACAGCACTTCCCAGCTCTAAGAGCACTATCTCCTCCAGACAGCAGTGGACGTGTTTCTGCTGCCTCACAGAAACAGGGGAGGAAGGCAGGCCCTCGTCCTGTGGCACAGGGAACCCTTCCCCAGCCTGAGGTCAGCTCTGCTGGACAGGCTTCCCTCACGACACCACCTCAGCTCAAGTCTTTAGCAGGTGAGACTGTGAGAAGACTTGGTTTCACTGACACTTGGTTTCAAGACAGCAAGACCTGCATTTCCTACAAGTGAGGATGTTTCTGCTGCGACACTTCAATCCCCAGGGCCCTGACACAGCGGGGAAGGCCCATCTCAGCAGGGCACTGCTTGGAAATGCCACTGCCACCAACCTCCCAGCGGGATACAGACTCCATAGGCACTGGGACACCTTCCTGGACACATGGCAAACTCCTGTCCATCCTCTTTGGAACCAAAGAAACCAATTTAAAGCCTTGTAGAACTAACTGAACTCTCCTGCTCCAAACTCTCCTTTTTGGTGGGCTGTGGGTAAAACCGTGTACTTCTTGCTCCATGTAGCATTTTAAAACACCCTGTTTCAGCTTACCTGGAGAGCCATTTCCGAAACCACACAGCTCAGCTGCCGTGCTCTGAGCACAGTGAGAGGAAGGCAGAGAGACATCCTGTGGGTTTACACCCACTGCACCATCCCCCCTCCTGTCACTGCTGGGCTGGGGGATCACAGCTCTGAGCGCTGCAGGTCCAGGGCAGCCCTGTGTCTCACCCCAGCACCACACAGTGTAGGACAGACAAGGCAAGCGTGTGCTGGGACACCTCAGCTCCATGCATGGAAACACAGAATGGGCTGGGTTGGAAGGGATCTCAAAGCAGATCTCATTCCACCCCCCTCCCATGGGCAGGGACACCTTCCACTAGACCACATTACTCCTTTGATCCAAGCTGGCCTTGGAGACTTCCAGGGATGGGGCAGCCACAGCTGCTCTGGCCAACCTGTGCCAGGGCCTCACCACCCTCACAGAGTGACAATTTTTCTCTAACACATAATCCAAACCTATTCTCTTTCAGTTTGAAGCCATTCCCACTTTTCCTGTCATCACAGTTCCTGATGCACTCACTGCTGTTTTAAAGCCAGTTATTAGGAATAATGCAGCGATGTAACAGGCAAGGGAGGGGCTGCCCACAGGAAGGGCTGCAGGGCTACAGCCTGGGCAGGGATTTAGAAGAACTCCCCAGGAGATGGAGGGCAGCTGATGTGAACTGAGGGGCCTGATGGGGAGCCCCGATGCTCTACACTCAGCTGCCCCAGAGGAAAGTCACCTTTATACCTTCCTCACACCAAACCTGTTGCTTCTCTACAGCGACAGACCTGCCAGCAGGACGTAGAAAACAGCCATTCCAGTGAAAACCCAGAACTATTCACAGCCACACAGCTTTACTAGCAGGAAGATAACTTGTTTGCCAGCGGGATCCCAGAGTTGCTGGGACCTGCTCTCCCTCCTTCCCCTGCTGGCTCCCAGGGTGCAGCCAAACCAAAGCAGGCTCCAGGTCACACCACGGCAGGGCCAGGAAGGAGGCTCAGGTTCACAGCTTCTCACTGCACCCACGATGAGCCACGTCTGCCCAGGCAGAGCCCAATTACAGGGTTGTGGGCAGAGCTGTTCCCACAAGCTCTGAGCAAAAAGCTGTGGCAAGCACGTGAAGGAGGCTCCTGCGCTGGCACCCGAGTCTGTCCCCACTCAGCAGCACCATGAGGGAAGAGGGTTTGACTCTTCCAACTGCAGCTGGAAGTCAGAGGAGCAGCACAGGGCAAACCAGGCCACTGTGTGCTGGTACCAAACCCCACAGTGCCTGACCCTGCAGAGAGAGGGGAGGGTCTCCCCCCCAGCCCTGGGGGCTGCACCTCTCCTGCACACCCCACAACAGCTCATCAGGGGCTGCTGCCCACCCAAAGCTCTCCCACCCCTCCCACTAAGCCTTCAGTGCCTGCAGAGCTGCAGTTCCTGTCTGAAAGCAGAGGTGAACACCCTCCTACCCACACTGGCTCACACAGGGACTGGGCTTTGTAGCAGTGGCCCAGACTGGAGGCCGAGGACACACCTTGATGGACCAGCCAAAGCCAAAGCACAGGACTGCTGCTCCAGCACAGCTCATCCCAGCTCCTCCTGGCTAGGAAAACCATGGGGAGAGGGGGGACTGGGAGGGGGGGAGACAGCTCCAGAGCAAAGCCAGGCCTGAGTCCAGTAAAGATGTTTATTGGCAGCTGCTCTCAGACATGGTCTCTTCCAGCCCAGTGGGGCTGGAGGGGGTGGGGGGAAAAATACCGATTGCCCATGAGCACAACCCTCATGTCGTTCCCATTGATCCGCTGAGTCACTCCCGTATTAACAGTTTTGACAACACCCGGAGCTGCACAGGAGCTCGGACATGGAATACAAAACAAGGGGCACGAGGAGAGCAGCACCCAGGAACCTGCTCAGCTGCCAGGCCCAACTTCCTCCTCTCAGGAGCTGCACCAAGAGCACCCAGCACACACCACGCTGCAAGGGCAGGGCACAGAGCTCCATCCAGCGTGCCTGGGGAAGCTGCTGGACAGAAAGTGTCCCCTGCAAACCACCACCAACTGCACCCCGGGTGTGTGGACGCAGCAGCAAAGCAAGGGTGGCAGCTGCTTTTGCAAAGGAACTACATGAGTAATTTTTAAGTGACTTACAAGTGATTTTTAAGGCCTCACAGATCTGTCAGCCAACGAGAAGGAGATCAAACCCTGAGGCAGAGGCACGGGAAGGCAGTCACCTCTACAACCCCCCCACCTGGGGCTGGGGGCTCCCCAAACTTCATGCCCCCACAGACTTGAGCACACTGGAGTCAGACCAGTCTGCACCACAGGACCACAACCCTCCCAGCGCCCCAAAGGTGCCAAGGAGCAGTAAAACACCGACCAAACAACGTTCCTATCTGCAAAGCACCAAATTAAAACAAAACCAACAAATCTTTGGCAAGTTCCTCCCAGCAGCCAAGCCTATCCCGCCACGGCAAGGGCTCCCCATGGAGGCCTCCTGCCCTAATTTGCAGCAATTCTTTGTCAGAGCACTGGCAAACACCAAAGGTTTGCTCCAATCTGTTACATAAGGCCCAATTTTTAAACCCCTGTGCCGGCTGTGGGGAGGTGGGGGCATGCTGTGCATGTGGCAGCCTGACAGGTGAACTTCCAGGCTGCTCAGATTGCATTTCCACACCTGCAACCACTTGTTGTGCAGGCGGAAAACAAACAGATTGGTTAAGGAGGTGACTTCCACAGGTTTTACACACCTTTCCAGCCGGGTCCTGGTTACCTGGAACTCTTTGGAAAGAGCTAACATGGCAGCTCCAAAGGGGCTTGGCAAACTTTGTTTTTTAACTTCCAAAACGCACCAAGCACGTCAAGCCCTCACGTTGCCCAGAGCGCAATAGAGAAGGCACCTTCCTGAGCATCCCCACAACCCGTTTGCCCCCCGAGATCCAAGGCTCGGATCCCTCCTGCCAGCCAGGGACAGGAGCCACAGGCCTGCCCGGCAGAGCTGCTCCTCCTCTGCAAACCTCAGGAGCGGCCCCAAGCAGCTCCCTCCCGTCTGCTGGGGGCAGGAGGGGGAGGGCACTTTTTCTGTTTCTCACATTCATCCTCACCCGCTTCGCTGAAGATCAAAAAAAAAAAAATTATAAAAAAAAACCCCCAAAACAAAAAACGCTTAAAATACCAGATTCGGCACAGTCCCTCTCCCCCAAAATAAACACTTCCCAGCCCCTCTGGAGAGAGAGGCAAGCCCCATACAAAGGCGCCCACATCCTGCAGGGTGCGGGCCGGGGGGGAGGGGACCCGGCGGGGTGGGCCCGACCCCATCCCATCCCTGCCGCCCCCTCGGCCTGGGGGGCTCTGGGGGGGCCCTGAGCCCCTTCCCGGGGGCCACCGAACAGGCACGGCCGGGATGGGACGGGCCGAGGCGGCCCCGGGCCCTCAGCGCCCCCCGCCCCCGGCCCAGCCCGACCCCCGCCCAGCCCCCACACAACCCCCGGCCCGCTCCTCACCCCCACCACCCCCCGGGCCCCTCCAGGCCAAGCCGGGGTCTCCCCCCGGGGCACCCCCTCCGCGCCCTCCCCTCACCGCGGCCTCGCCGCCCC
>JAWWEU010000082.1:3927349-3952006 GCA_035583155.1 Acropternis orthonyx
TCCTATATTTCCTTAAAGGGAAGCCCAAAGGCAAGCTTGGATATAGTGAAAAATAATCATGTCAACTTAAGTCCTTTTCACTTCTCACATCTCAGTTACTGCCTTGAGAAAGCGCTCCTGGTGCCCAGGCATGTTCTGAATCTTCACAAAGAGAATTTCACCCAACCTTTGTTACCCCTTAGGCATAATAGATAAATAAGGCTGGGCTAGTAGGAAATCCATGTGCTGGCCCCTTTTAAAGGACTGTTGGCATGTGGGAGAGCAACACTTCCCTAAGGAATAGGAGCTGTTGAGCTTGCACCAAGAACAGCCTCATCTGCTGACACCAGCACAAAGGAAACTCTTCAAGGAAGTTTCTTGAACAGAGTGTTCCCGTCAGAAGAGATCTGCACACAAAAAGGGCAAGGGTAAGACGTGAAGGCAGGACAGCTGAGCTGAAAGAGAGAGCAGCGGTGAAATTAGTCTGGTCACATGGTATGGGGCAAAGCTATAAAGTGCAGCAGGATAGAAAGTGTTTTGGTTGTCCATTTGGGAGCTAAGCTCTGGAAGTCTGAGGAGAATGCTCTGGTCAGAATGGAGAAGGAAGGCCTGTTGATTGCCAGATCTGTTGTCTGGTTCATTAAACCTCTGCATATTATAAGAAATATGCTAAGAAATTTGGATGAGATCCCCTGCTAAATCCCTTACTTCTGAGTCAGAACAGTGGATGTTGGTGTTTGTCCCTGCAGCCCTGAGAGCTGAGTTTGGGATCTCAGCCTCCCAGTGGTGCTGCTCCACAGGCTCAGAATTCCTCCCTCAGACACAGCCACGAGCAGCAGCCTGGGGTGAGCACTGTGGGACACATCCAAGCATCTGCTGCCTCTCTGGAAAACTGGAAGATCACTTCTGCTGTCTCCAGGTGCCAAGCACTGACCTGGGAAAGAAATGGGAAAGGAGGAATAGCGAGGCCTGACGTGGCTTTTCTGTCTGGAACCTTCATGGTTGTGGCTGTGACTGAACCTTGTGGTTCTTTCAGCACCTTTAAGCTGAACACTGTCCATACCTTTGTAGCTGAGGAAAAATAAACAAACCTGTGCCCCTCATCCACATGAAGGTGGTGTGTGGGCTGTTCTTTGGGACGTGTGTCCTGGATAATAAACCTGGCTTTGCCAGAAATCAAATCCCAGATGTACAGGCTGTGATCCATGGCAGCAGAAACAGCACAGGTCCTTTCCCAAACACTTTCACTCCCCTCAGCTATAAAACAAGACAGGAATTCAGGGAAAGGGGCATTTTTGGTGTTTTTGGCAATTGGGAGAATGCTGGTGGCTGGGAAGTGTCTGTCTACAGCTCCAGGAATGCCAAGCTGTCACAGCTCTTCAGACAGGAAAGAGCTTTCCAGCCTCAAAAATTAGAGAAGCCTCACCAGAGTGCCCAGGAAGGGTGTGCAGCATCTCCAGACCTTCCATATTCCCATCCTGGGAACATGCCCCCAGCAGCCAGTAATCAGAATGGAATGCCACAGAGAGGAGGGAGAGGCTGCTCTTGGTGCCGCAGCCAGAAAAGGGACATTCGGGGTTTCTCTCTGTGCTGTGTTTCCCCAGCTGGGACCCCCTGTCCTGTCTGAACCCCGTGGCCTGTGCCAAGAGCAAGATTAGGTTCCTGCAGACATATCTGGGTCTGTGTGCTTTTGTTGTCCTGATGACAAAATGACCCACTTTGCCCTCATTTGTGGGAGCAGTTGCTGCTGGGGCTGCCTGAGCACAAAGGCTCAGCACCCTCACCCTGCCTTTGTCTCAGCTCCCAGGAGAAGTTGGGTTCCTACACAAACAGATGTTCTCTCCTCCTTGCTCTCTTCACCGATTGTGTTTCTTGGATCTCAGTTGTAACAGATGGATCATTAGACATATTCCTGGGCTCTGTCTGTCCCCAGGACTGATCCTACCTTTGAGGAACCCAGTGAGGGTTCTGTGTGAGGGCCCACCAGGTGCCTGGAGGAATCCACACAGTGGAATGAGCATGGGATAGGGACAGTGACTGCACCAGCTCAGGCACTGCTGGCACAGCTGCCTGATGAGCTCTGGGCAGGAAGGCACGAGGGGAAGGAGCCTGGCCAACACTTCTGTGTGCGTTAGGAAGGCAGAGACAAAAAAGCCTTTTAGAACACAATTCTGATGGGCCTGTGAGAGCTGCCACAGCTCTGTCGTGTGATGTACAATGGCCTGAGCTGGCCTGTTCTGGCACTTGGATAATACAGGGAAGTGTAAATATAGAGTAATATAATATAGTGTAAAACATGGGCAAATGTAATGATGTGGCAGGATTTTTCCCTGAGGAAGGAGTGAGTAATCTGAGGAAAAGACAGGACCCTCTCCTGTAGTTTGCTTTAAAGCTAGAAGGGAATCCAGATGGCTGACACTGTATGAATCTACTGACGGACCCCAGAACAGATAAATTTGTCACTGGTTTTGATTCTTAAAAAAGGTACTTGGAAAGGAAAATTGCATTTCCAAACATCGGTGTGCCGCTGTGTCCCTGACGGAGCCGCTCCCTTCAGGGCTGTGTGTGCAGCTGAGCAGCCTCCAGGAGCAGGAGTGCGTCCTGCACCAGGCACTGTTCAGGACAGCAGATGAGTTCAGTGCACGTGGCAAAGCAATCACCAACAGTGTCTCTTCCAGGGTACGTTATTTTACAGCCGATGCAGTTCCTGTTGCCTGGGGGGAAGGGCTGTCCTTCTTTGCCGGAGTCCAGCACTGAAACTGAGGGTCTGCCTCCCAAAACTGAACACAGACCAAGATTCTTCCCACACAAAGGTATGACCTCAGGGTCTCGGGGCAGGTGATGGGTCTCCCAGGGCACCCCACGAGCAGCAAGACCTTTCTGTCCTGGCACCTTTTGTCTGGTGGGAGTCTTCATCCAAATCCAGTTTTGGGAGGTGGACTGGCAATTTCAAAGCTGGGCTTCTGCAAATGAACAATCAACAGCCCTTTCCCAGGAAGGAAACCCTGGAGCCTCGGGGTCTCTGGGCAGATGATGGGCATCCCAAGGTACTCCAAAGGCAGCAAGGCCTTTCTGGCACCTTTTTTCTGTGCGGAATCTCTGTCCGTGTTCAATTTTGGGAGGCAGACTGGCAAATTCGGAGATGAGCTTCTGCAAATGAATGAACAACAGCCTCTGCCCCCAAGAAAGCAAGCCCTGAGCCACACAGTCTGGGGTGCAGATGATGGGCATTCCATGGCACTCCAAAGGCAGCAAGAACCTTCTGACCTGGCACCTTGAGTCTGGCAGGAATCTTCACCCATGTTCAATTCTGGGAGGCAGACTGGAGGTTTCAGAGCTGGGCTTCTGCAAATCAACAACTGACAGCCCTTCCCCCTGGTGCCTAAATCCCAGAAAATAACTCTCTAAAACTCTTTTTGAGTATTAGAAAGCAAAAAGCACTGTTTTTTTACAGCATGTTGGGTGTGTAGGGATCATTTCCAAAGGACACACCCTGAGTTACAGAAGTGCTGTGGTTTTATACCATCATATCTGACACTACACCATCTGTTACACCCACTGCCCCAAACTGGCACCTCCCTCAGTCACACCTCCCAGAACTGAGTCAGTGGTCACAAAGACCACCCCTCCCTCCTCATCCTCCTCTTCATCATGATCTTCTGCCCTTCTTGGAACAGCTTCTGAGTCCTCTTGAGTGGCTTTGACATGGTTATATCAAGCAATGGGCCTGTTATGTCTTTTCTAAGTACATTCTCTACAGACAAGATGTTCTATACCTTGCTCAGAATCTTCATCCATTGAAATCCTTGACAAGGAATATTAGACAAGGCTTCAGGAATCTTGGAAAAAGGTACTAACAGGCCAAAGGCATTAGCAAGCCATACCAAAAATGTTAAAAAGCTATACTAAAATCTACATAATCTGTATTTTAAGGCATCACAGCCCCTGCTCTGGGGTACAACTCCATTTTGGGGTACAGCCCCTGAGCTGGGGTACAGCCCATTTTTGGGGTACAGCCCCACTGTGGGTCATAGCCCTCATTTTGGGGTACAGCCCCTTTTGGGGGTACAGCCTCTGTGCAGAGGTACAGCCCCTTCTGGTGTATGGCCCATTTTGGGGGCAGAGCCTCTGCTCTGAGGTATAGCCCCTTTTTGGGGGTACAGCCCCATTCTGGGATATAGCCCATTTTGGGGTACAGTCACCCCCGCACATCCAGCCCCACTGCAGGCCCTCCAGGGCAATCTCTGGGGAGGGTGACTGGGGCTGGGGGCTGCAGCCATGGTACCCCATCCCATGGGAGGAGTGGGGTTTTATAGGCATTGAGGCCTTTTTGGGGACACCAGCCCTGAGCAAAGCCTTGCCAAGGCAGACAGAGCTCCAGGCTGGTGGGATCTGCTGGGACAGGAGCTGGGCAGGAACCAGGCAGGGACACAGCCCCTTCTGCCACCTCCTAAAACCTTTCCCTTTCTTTGGTTTTGGCATTACTATTTAAAAATTCCCTCCCTGCGCTCCCTCAGCAAAAGAAGACACAGCCAGGCATTTGTTTACTTCTCTTCCCTGAGGCTTTTGGGGTAACATTGGAGGGAGGGGGTTTCCCTGCACACCCCCCCTGCTCTCACCTTCTTCATGGCACGGGGCAGTCACCCCAAAAATATTTCCAGGCACTGGGCTGAGTTTCTGTGGGTTTGGGACAGAATCAGGTCTTCAGCCACCGGCATCACCCCAAGTACCCATTTCAGCACTTGGCAGCTGCTTAAGTTGATTCTCTCTCTGGGGAGAGAAGTGTCCCAGGGTAATTCTCTGCCCCCAACATTTGGCTGAAGGATTTTCTCCTGTAGGTGTTCGCTTCTACAAAAAAAATGCTGATTTTTAGAGAATCGGGATAATTCTGAGCTACTCCACATGTGAATTCCAGCTGCTCCCATCCTGTCTCGGTGCTGTGACACCACTCAGGGGGCTGGTGAGGGGCCATAACCCCCTTTCTGCCCCTGGAGAGAATAAAATCACCCCTAACCCTCGAGGGCAGAGCCACCCTCCCTTTCCCCTTTGCATCATCTCCCCACCCCCTCGAGATCTCGAGGTGATTTCAAGCACTTTGAGAACTCCACATTTTTCAGGTGTTTTCTGGATAATTTAACCACCTTCTGGAGCAGGACAGGGGCAAGACAAAGGAGTTTTGATTTTTATTTCAGGGCACATCTCCAGGGTGAACAGGGGGAGCTGAAGGTCTGCAGAGACACGGGCAGCTCATGCTATGGGACCGGGCAGTGAGAAAAGCCAGGGAAGTCGTGTCAGGGAAGAATCCAGCTCCAAACCCTGCCCTTCTGCAGGCACGAGACATCTAGGGCTCATTCCCAAGCAGAAAACAAAAAGGAACCACTGTGACTGCACAGGAGAACGAGCTGCTCCAGAGGCAGGTGGGTGACACCTTCCCAGAGTGGAACATCAGGGCCTGGGAAGCTGGAGAGTGACAGAAACACAGCAAGAACCTGGCAAAAGAAAAAGCCAGGCCCTCACAGTGTCCCTCACAGTCTGATCCTGGGGATCCTGAGCCTTTTGGGACCTCCTCAGGGTGGGGGGCTGAGCTCAGCTGCACAACCACCCCCATTCCCACATCCCTGATGAATCCTGCCCTGTCCTGCCAAACCCCAAGTGTGGTGGAGGCAAAGAACTTGTTGGGCACAAGTGCTAAGGTCCTGCCCGAGTAGCAGCAGGAGCGAGAGCTCAAAACGTGCCTCATGCTCAGATTTTGAAGGAAAATCCATTTCCTCCCTGTGCTTGACAGGAGGGAACCACTGCTGGAGACAGTAGGATGCTGAGGGCTGGGCAGGGGCGACCTGGCACAGGGCTGTGGAGATAAGGAAGACACTGAGATGAGCAGATGTCACATCAGCAGCTGTGATGGAAATGGCTCTTGTAGGATTAAAGATCTGCTACAGAGCAGAACTGGGGTGCAAAGCCACAATATGGTAATTCCCATATTCCCACCTGGAGTTTCTTGTCCAGCTCTGGGGGCACCAACACCAAAAAGATGGAGCGAGTCCAGAGGAGGCCCCGGAGATGCTCCAAGGGCTGGAGCGCCTCTGCTCTGGAGCCAGGCTGGGAGAGCTGGGGGGGCTCACCTGGGGAAGGGAAGGCTCTGGGGAGACCTGAGAGCCCCTTGCAGTGCCTGAAGGGGCTCCAGGAGAGCTGGAGAGGGACTGGGGACAAGGCATGGAGGGACAGGACAAAGGGGAATGGCTTCCCAGTGCCAGAGGGCAGGATTAGATGGCATACTGGGAAGGAATCCTTCCCTGTGAGGGTGGGCAGGCACTGGCACAGGTTGCCCAGAGAAGCTGTGGCTGCCCCAGCCCTGGAAGTGTTCAAGGGCAGGCTGGACAGGGCTTGGAGCAATCTGGGCTCGTGGAAGGTGTCCCTGCCCATGGCAGGGGGTGGCATTGGTTGAGCTTTGAGGCCCCTTCCCACCCAAACCACTGTGGGATTCTAATTTGGGCCATAAATCCAGCCACGTGCTGAATGGATTCAACCCACCTTCGCTGTCCAACAGCCCGTTTACTCCAGGGATAAGAGTCTCCTCTGGGGCCATAAACTGGGGAAGGCAAACACCAGGACTGTGAGGGGCTGGTGCAAGGCTCTGACTGTGGAGAGGCCAGGAAAAACTCAACCCCAGCACTAGAGAGATGGGACTTTCTGCCCAACAGCCACCTCTGCTCTCTGTTCCTGTCAGAAAATGAGAACAATGGCAGCAGCTTTGGGAAAAGCTGATGGGGCCTCTTCTCCAAGAGTACAAACTCACACCAGACCCCAGCACAGAGGATGAGCCTCGTCCACCAACGTGCTGTTCTTTCACAGAGAAAACAACGTGCAGTGGGAGACTTTGGAGGAAAATAAGAGACTGTGCCATTTCCCTCTGGCAGACAACTCTGGTTACCTAGGAACAGACACTTCCCTGATGCAGCCAGTTCTCCTCATCAAGCACAGGATGAGCATTTATTGTCTTGTGACTAGGAGAGAAACACAAACAAAACCCAGAGCTCCACAGGTGACACGAAACATCACACACAGACACGCCACGTGACGCCCGACCAAAGCAGGAGCCAGGCCCAGGTTAATGGTGTTAAGAACTCTTAGAAATCCAATGTAAACATTTAAGAACATCCAGAGGAGTCCAAAAACAAACAAACAAACAAAAGCCACGGTTGTTCAGGCAGCGCATAGGGTCGACTTTCTGGAATTACGGGTTGTGGCATCGAAGAGGGTGGAGGGGGATGAGGTGGCAGATCCCACCCGGAGGTTCCTTGAGCTCCACAGGGATCTCAGGCTAATGGGATGTGATTTTGGTGTCCAGCTCCAGCCATTCTGGTGGGCAAGGCTGTGTGACTGGGGATGGGAGCTTCAACACATCCCTCAGGCTATCCAGTGGGGAAACCCCCAGAGGAGCATGATGTGGAGTCCCCAGCAATGCTTCTCCTCTTGGTTCCTCTGAAACCTCCAACCTGACACACTAAAAAAGGGCAGAAATCGATGGGGTTTGAAGAATTTTGGCAAGAGGCTGAGGCTGGCCAGGGGCAGGGCCGAGGGACACAGGGGCACCATGTCCTGGCTCCCAAGGGTGGCCAATCCCACCTTCAGCCCTGTTAATCCCCCTCACCGCTGTAGTACATCCATCATATTTCCAGGGAGTCAAAGACAGGCAGTTCTTTTATCACCCCAATGGCAAGCGGCAAAGAACACTTAAAATTACACTTGACACAAGACAAAGGCACCTAAAAGCTTCACAGCGCCATCAGGTCATACTCTGCTAAGGAGGCTCCAAGAACTCGTACTCCCAAGCTCATCCCACACTCCCCAGGAAAAACTCCTGGTGTTGGGAGCACATTCCATGTCCCAGAGCCAGCACAAGGCTGGTCCTGCAACAGGGGGGTCAGTGTTGCTTGTAAACCGAATTTCAGGGAGGCTCTGCCCTCCAGTTCAGGGTCTGGCCCTGGAAACATGGGTCATGCAGACTCCAGGCTGTGCTTCCCTCATTATTTACAGTGTGACACAGATTGGGTTAATAGGGAAATGGGAAATTCTGCAGGGATGAGGGGGAAGGGAATTATCCTCCATGATCTATGATTTCGTTAGATAAGGCACATGTAGAGAAAACATTCAAAAGATCACTTACAAATCTCTTCCACCTAGCTAGGACCACCTCCCTGTCCCTTTTTCCAGGAGCCAGTTTTGCTTTTCAGTTGCTCAGTGTGAATTTGGAGTGACCCCACTGACACCCCAGGGACAGCCTGCCCAGCCTCTGGGTCTGCCCTATGGTGTGCCCAACCCCTCCCAGGTCTCCCAAAAGCAGCACTCTGGATCACTGGCTGGACCTTTGGGAGCCAAAGACTTGGAATGTTCACTCCCTATAAAAATACTGGGACCTGACCTCCCAGTTTTGACAGGTTTGAAAAAAATCACATCAGACTGTTGAAGGGGGAGGGGAAACTGCAGTCTTTGCTGCCTGGATCACTACAGGACACAAGGAATTGGATAGCTCAGGCTCCAGGAGCCACAATGTGCAGGCACAGAATGGAGATGAATGATGAGATGGAGGCCAGTCTTAGGGAAAACAATCCCTCTCAACAGCTTCATCCTCCCTTCAGCTGACCTTGCAGAAAGGCAGGAATCTCCCTGTCCTGGAAGGCAAGTGCTGCAGACCAGGACTGCCCAGCTCACAGCAGCCACCAGGACTGAGGAGCTTCCCTTGGTCCTCCCACACCCACCTGTAATGTTTGGGGCCCAACTACACCAGCAGGAGGCAGAATTAAACACTATCCCTTGGAACAGAATCATTTCCACACCACATTGGGGCCCCAGTGCCAAGATCAAGCCTTATCTAGCATCCAGCTGCTGGCTGGGAGCCCAGGAAAAGGGAGCCCAGGAAAAGGGAGCCCCAACAGGATAAAGGTGCATTTCTTGGGTCAGCACAAAACCTGACTGGAAGTTACATGGTGGAGAGATCTTGGGCTGAGTCCTTGTACCAGGGTGACCATCACCAATGCCCAGTGTCAGCCCTGCACTGGCCTCCACTGGGCTTTGACTCAGGTTTTTGGCAAGCAGTGATTAAGCTCATGAGATGATTCTGCACCTTTGGAGCACAAAGATCCAGCAGAAAGCTTTGGCAGCAGGGAAAGCAGGACTTGGAGCATCAACACAGTCCAAGCCAGGCAAAGGAGGGCTCTGGTGGCCTTCACATCCGAGCGGCTCCTCACAGGGAGGGTGGAGGTTTCACAAATCACTGGTACTGAATAATTTAAGTGCTGCATTTCTTTTAAGAGTGCAAAACTCCACATTATTCATCCAGGAGAGTAAACATCAGTGGCTACTAACGCTCTGAGTGCTGCGGGGTGCCGTGCATTCCATGGAAGCGGAGCAGGGGCAGGAGCAGCCCTGGCAGTGCTGCCACTGGGGGAAGTCGAGCCTTTTTTGGGGATGGTCAGGACAGGATTCCCTCAAGCAAGGGCAGTGAAGGGTTTGTTCCTCAGTCTGCAACGAGGCAAATACTGGCAGCTCAAGGCAAACAAAAAGCTCAGTGCAGTGGAGGTGGGAAGGGCTGAGAGCACAGATCTTCCGCAGGGAGCAGGAGACAAGAACCAGAAAGGCCCCCGAGGTGAGAGGGGTGCTTGGGGGGAATGCAAACGATCTCTTCCAATAACAAGAATAAAAAGACCAAGAAGGAGAGAATCCAGGCAGCTTGCAGCTGTTGCTGCTTAAGGCCATTGGTTTCCTGGAGGGTAGTTGGGCACTGTGGGATACTCTGGCAGGCTGTTCCCAGAAAAATTGCTGTACTGGGCCTCCCTGCTGGGGGGGTTCCTCCAGGCACCGCTGTTCCACTCGTCCTGAGCCTTCTGGAAGCTTCCACCACCCCCTCGGTAGATTTTGTGTACCTAAGGGGTGAAAGGGAGAACAAGAGGAGTCACCATCAGGAGCCCCCAGCTCTGCAGAGCTGCAGCCACCTGGGTACCAGGTCACAGATTTATTCCTCTCTCTGTCAAGAGCTGGATTTCCAAGGAACAAAAGCACTGAAAATGCAATAATAGAGTGAACAGAGGTGCAAATAAATAGTATTAACCCAAGACTGGAACTTATTTCAGGCACATTCCCAGGATTCAGGTGGGGGACTCCCCAGCAGGGCAGCAGGCCCAGGCCAGAGGGCTGAACCCTCTCCAGCACTGACACTGCTTCTTCCACGGGGCCCCTGCCTTCTCCCGTTCTCTTCCATCTGACAAAGCTTTCCAGACAGTCCTTCTTTCTGCAGAGGATCCCACTCTGCCACCCAGACCCCACTGCAGGTGCTTCACTGGCCATTCCAAGGAGCACTGAATCAGAGAATCATTAAGGAATCATTAAGGTTGGGAAAGACCTCAAAGATCAAGTCCAACCACCAACACCATACCTTGTCCTCAACTGCCACATTCACACGTTTTTTGAACACTTCCAGGGATGGTGACTCCATCACTGCCCTGGCTGCCTGTGCCAATGCTTTACAACCCTTCCCATGCAAAAAATTTTCCCTAGTATCCAAGCTAAACCTCCCCATTTCACACAGCCTCAAGTTGCTTCACACAAAGTTTGCATCGAGGGACATAAAGCGATGTCACCACATGACATGGTGACAATGTCCAGCCTGAGCTCTCTGGTGCTGTCTGGATTTGTCTTCTAGAAACTTTAAGAGACCTTGTCTGACTACACTGTCCAGCCTTCCAAAGCAGTGATGGCTTATGGTGGCTGCTGAGCTGCCTCTTCGCGTTACTGCGACACAAAAGGCAGATACTCCAAGCCAGAGACAGGACTGAAGAACCACAGAATCCCAGGCTGGTTTGGGCTGGAAGGGACCTTAAAGGCCACCCCATTCCACGCCCTGCCACGGGCAGGGACACCTTCCACAAGAAGAACCTACCCTTACAATGCACATGAGCATTGCAACCGCTGACATGGTGAACATGATGGCAGGGAACAGCATGAACACGGCGGCGGTGATGTTGGTGCCGAAGAAGGTGATGGTTGCCAACCACCCGCTGCAGGAGACACAGAGAGAGACAGCACTGTTAGAACTCACTCCTGAAAGTGTCCTTGTTATCAGAAAACTGTTTACTCATTTATCAGGGTGGGCAGGCCCTGGCACAGGTTGCCCAGAGAAGCTGTGGCTGCCCCATCCCTGGAAGTGTCCAAGGCCAGGTTGGATCAAAGGAGCAACCTGGGCTGGTGGAAGGTGTCCCTGCCCATGGCTGGGGGTGAAATAAGATGGTCTCTAAGGCCCCTTCCAACCCAGTTCTGTGATTCATTAACCCAGAAATTACAGGGCAGGTTTAAAGCCCTTGAAAATGAAAAGAACAATGAGGAAAACGGACAGAATGAAATGCAGGTATTTCCCCAAGATCTTAACCCTCACTGGTCAGCAGCCCTTGCTAATCCAGTCTCAGAGCTTTAAGAGACAGCCAGCTGCACAGAGTTTGGGAAGAGAAGACTTATTCCCAAGGTGCTTTTGGTTGTGCATCTAGAGATCAGAACTGGGATCAGGGAACATCAGGGTCCTATGATTTACACTGTATCTCCATGCCTTTGATGGCAATAGCCAGGCAGGCCATGACAGGTATGAAAACAAAGAGTTACAGGACGTGTTAGGACTTTGCATTACTTGTTGTTTCAGCAGGAATTGCTCTCAAGTCTTCACAGAAAGTTAAAATGCCAAACAAATGCACCAAGCCTGATAGAGCTCAAGGAGCATTTGGATGATTCTCTCAGGCACAGGGTGTGCCTCTTGGGGATGGTCCTGAGCAGGGCTGAGGGCTGGACTCAGTGATCCCTGTGGGTCCCTTCCAGCTCAGCAGATTCTAGGGTTCTGTGGAACAATTACATCCTGACCAGGGACAGACAATAACACATTCCCATTTCCTTTAGAACTCTCCCAATGCTTCCCCACAGGCCAACTCTGCCCGCCGTGTGCTGCCGACACCGAGGGCAAAGCTCAGCCTGACACTGGCTGGTTAAATGGGCAAAGAGATGAAACTGAGGGAAGGTACCAGAAAGAACAAGTGGGTGAAGATCACAGAATCCCAGAATGGTTTGGGTTGGGAGGGACCTTAAAGATCCAGTCCCACTCCCTGCCATGGGCAGGGACACCTTCCACTACCCCCAGGTTGCTCCAAGCCCCGTCCAACCTGGCCTTGACTTGTGCCAACCCAGCAACGAACCTGAACTGTGCCCCCCAGGGCAGATACAACCACACACAGGGGAAACAGAAAGCGCCTCCCACTCCCCCCTGTACAGACACACCCCACACCCCCCACCCCAGTTTCTCAAGCCCATGGAACAGCCCCTGGCTGGGGATTTGCTGTCTCAGCCCCCCTTACCATGCTCCCCATCCGGAGAAGCCGATGGCCTGCAGGACCGTGAGGATGAGCTGTGCCCCAAAGATGAAGAAAAAGGTCATGAAGTTAAAGGAGCTGTCCGACCTGCAGGGGAACAGGGCAGGTCAGGGGGGCACCTTCTGCTGCTTCACACTGATGTCTGACCCCCCAGCCACCCAACGTGGTGTCTCCAGAGGGATCCCTGCACGGCTCTGTGCCTGGAAGGCTTCTCCTCTCCCCCTGGCAGTGAGAGCACACAGCTCCAGGACCCAGCAGCACCCACTGCCCCCCAGTAACCTGGCTCCTGCAACTGCTCTGCCCCAGGAACTGCATGTGTGATGACACACGAGGAGAGGTGGAGAGACACGAGTGCCCTGCACAGAACCCCTGAGTCATTCTCTGACCAAACTCCAGCCCAGCTCAGCCACTGGCAAGGAGGCACACAGGGGCCCAACACTGGCAGGCAGAGCCTGTCCACACACTGAAAGTGATCACTGAGCATGAGAATTCCAGCTGGAATGTCCCAGTGTCTGCCTGTCATCACATTCACATGCCCACAGTTAATGATCCAGCACTGGGGCACACCAAGAGGGAAAACAGCCACAAGAGAGGCAGGTGATGCCCTGAAAGAAGAGGCACAATTCCCATCTCTGCAGGCTCCCCATCCTCAGGATGTACAGGAGAGCTCCTGGAATTTATGCAGGTACAATAATTAGCATGGAAATTACCTCCAACAAGAGCACTCACAGTCCCTGCCATGGGACAGTGCCACAGCACTGCCCTGCCCAGGTCTGGGCTCTGCCACAGGACATCTTCATCCCATCAAACCAGCCACATCAGGACCATCTAAAACTCCCCAGACTACCATTTTTAATTAGACAAGTGATTCCCATCTCTCAGGAACTCAAAGTGACAATGATTTTACACTACAGATCTACACAAAGCAGTTGGTTATGAGGCAGCTTCATGCAAAGGTGTTTACAAAAGGGCTCCAGTCACTGCCAGCTCCTGCTTAAACCCTGAAGGCATGCAAGTGTTTATTATTTTAGTTATTTTTATTATGTTTAGGTTTGTAAGTATTATAATACTAGCCCCTGACACCTAAGGAGGTGGGACCCCAGGCCCTGGCTAGTCTGAGACAAGTGGAAAAGCCTCCCCCAGGCCCTCACTCCTCAGAGAGACCCGTGCTGGCCCAGGGATCTGTCAGCTTCCACAGGGTGGCCACAGAGATGCTGTGGAACATTTGTCATCCTTGAGCATCCTCCCAGTCCTGCCCTTCCAACACCTCCTCAGAGTACAGCAGTGTGAAAGAAAATACTCCAGACAGGGCCTGCCCACAGTGGTGCCTGCCAGGATCCAATTAACAAGGATTAGGCTCCAGGCTGAGCCTTCAAACAGACTCTTGCAACTCCGACCTGAAGGGGCTGGAGGAGTCTCCATTTGAAAGGATCTGCAGGAATTAGTGAGGATACAGAGAAAAGGTGATTTCTCATCCAGCTTTCTGGTACAGATTTGCTCCAGCTCTGCCCAAGAGCCAGGGCTATCCAGTTAATTTCATTTGGGACGCAGTGGGATGATGAAGGTTTTAGGGAAGCATCCTTGCAGGACAGGGTGCCAGCACTGAAGGGCAGCCTTGCCCCTGGAATCACCCCTGGCTGGGATTCCACACCAGCAGTGCAGTGATTTCCAAGCCTCTTCCCCAGCTGATAGCACAGGGGATGATCCCTGGGCTCCCCACTCTGTCCCAGGGGGAGATTCTTTATTTAACTGTGCACAGAGTCACCTCGGGGACCTTTCAGCTTTCAGTTGCATAAACACATACAAACAACATAGAAGAAATAATTAGAAACAGCCCTTGTGGAGCACAGGGGAGGTCAGTGGGGAGGAGTAATTTTTCCCTGACTTCAGAATGGAAATTCCTCTTTGAACAGAGGCCTTTGGCCTTCTGAGCTTGGGATGGGGACAAAGCCCAGCCCCAGAGGGCAAAAGCTCAGAGGTTTTCATGTCATTTAGAACTTCCTTTTCCACCAGAAATAACCCTCCCCTGTACTCAGTGATGGAGTCACTGGTGATTTAAGGCTCCCCGGTGCAGTCACTGCCCAGTGCTGTTGGCACACAAAGCATAAATTCAGAAGAATGTTTAAACAACTAATTTTTCCCGTGCTGAACAGGCAGGACCCACCTGCCACCCCCCGTTTCCATCAGCTGCTTTTGCTGTTACCCAAAGCAGCTCATCACAGAATCTGGTGAATAATCAAAATCCCGAGTTTTCCACCAGAAGGAGGTTCACTCTCAGGGTGCAAATCCCTGACTGGGGTGTGGTGGCGACAGCAGGTCAGTCCCTCCTGTCCCTGTGTCAGGCTGGAAGCTGCTCAGGCCCCTCACAGCTCTGCCAGGCATTGCACATTAATGTCTGAATGGTGCCTCCTGTCCCCAGCAAGCAAGAGCAAATGCAACTGATTATTAATTAAAGTGAAAATGTAGGATGGCTTTAAATATTTGTGGAGTTTCAGAAGGACTGGCTCCAGGGAACTGCTTTTATCTAAAAAGCAAAGCAGCCAAGCTCTTGAGTAGCTCGAGACAGAAACCACAGGAGTTCTCAAAAACTAACACCTTAGCAGTCTTCCACCAAAACAAGCCTCAGTGAAGCTTTACCAAGTTAGTATCCGTTTTAATGCTGTACTGGCATGAGGGTGCTGCTCAGCTTGAGATATTTAAGTAAAACATGAATTTCACCCTCATGGAAGTGACTGCTCACCTCCAACCCCAGGAAGGGAACCCTCAGTCCTACACCTAGAATTGAAAAGTAGCCACATTGCTCTGCATTTTAAAAGTAAATAAGACAATAAGCCCTCCCCAGTAATGACTCTCCCAGAGGAAACTGGCCCAGGAGCCCCTCAGGGGTCCCACTCACCGGAAGGCTTTGTAGGCAGGTCGGAACCAGCAGACGTAGCTACAGGGGCTGAAGAGTATGAGCCAGAGGATGGCCAGGCCAAAATTGACCCCGTAGCCTCCCCCGATCCACCAGGCCAGGCAGGCGACGATGTTCACTGCCAGGGTGATGCAATAAACTGGGGAGAGGGCAGAGGAAAGGGTTTGGGCTGGGGCAGTTTCATGAGTTCACAAAAAAGGGGAACAAAAAATAATGGCTGGGGCTGTGCCAGGGGGGTTGGGATGGATCTCAGGGAAAGGCTCTTCCCCCAGAGGGTGGTGGGCACTGAGCAGGCTCCCCAGGGCAGTGGGCACGGCCCCGAGGCTGCCAGAGCTCCAGGAGGGTTTGGACGACGCTCTGGGGGACAGGGTGGGATTGTTGGGGTCAGAGGTTGGATTCGATGACCCCTGGGGGGGGTCTCTCCCAGCTCAGGATATCCCAGGGTTCTGTGAAACCCGCTGTGCTACAAAGGGCAGGGCCCCCGGGGCAGTGGGAAGCTCAGGCTCCGAGTGAGTTGCAGGTTCCCGTGTGAGCCCAGAGCACATCCAGCTCCAGAGGCATCCTGCAGCACAGGGATGAGGGAACTTTTAGGGACCTGCCAAAGCATGGAGAGCACAGCAGGAACCAATGTGACCAGTACAAGACTCAGCCCAGTATAATCACGAATATGAGCAAGGTCCAATTTCCACCTGTAGCAAAACCCCCCTTGTGAGAGGCGAGGGGCAGACCCAGCCCTGCCCCCTCTGAGTGACTCTGTGCTCGCTGGGGCTGCCCCAGGAGCCACTTCAGAGCCAGCTCCGTGCCCTGCAGGCTCTGTCTCCGCTTCCCAGGGCCTCTGAGGAATCCTGAAGACAGCTTGAGGGCTTGGAAGTGCTGCCTTGAGTGAGGGGACAAGCAAACTCCAATCAGGCTGAGAATCTGGGACCAAAGGGGTGCCTCAAAGGCCTTTTCACATCCCTGTTCCTGTCACTTGGATAAAAAGGAACAGCTGACAAAGGCCCCCAGAGCACAGCAGTGCTGCACTAAGTAGCTGTGCATGAAGTGATGCTGCTTCCCCCTTTCCCTGGAGCTCACATCCCTGGAAAAGGGGGCTGCTCACCCCCCAGCTTTGGCAGGCTGGGCTTAGCCCCTGCCAGGCTAAAGTCGCTGCTTTCCTCCAGGGACTGCCTGCATTCCCCAGGCTCTGCCAGTGTCCAAGAGGCTCAGCCCAACTACAAGCTCCTTTGGAAAACAGGTGGGACTCCTAAAAAACCTTGTGGTAACCTGCAGAAATGAGCACAGAGAAGGGAGAAGGTGGAGGGCGCAAACACCAAAGAGCTGGTGATGAGCTGACAGTGACACTTTGGAGCTTGGCCTCAGTTCTTCAGGCAGAATTAAACCCCTGAACTTCTCTTCCCCTCTGCTAAGGGAACATGCCCTGCCTCTTCCTTCCTCCCCTACACGTGGCTCTGCAGCTCGTCTGCACTTCACTGGCTTGGTCCTTCTGGCTCTTCCCTTTCCTCCTCTTCACACAGCCCAGGGGGTCCTAAACAAGGTTTTATGTTCATAAAATAATACTGACAACACAGTCAGGAGAATGTAGTGTGGACAGGAAAGCATCTGAACCCAGCTTCTGCTTCTGATTACACAGGGCCTGAGAGTTAAAATTAAACACTGGTTTACTGCAAAGAAAATTCCTTCTGAGTGGCCAACAAGGCTTTACACAGAGTGGTTTGGATGTGTCTAAATATTGGGGGGAAGACAGAATATTAGTTATTAATTCATTTTAGGTATTTAAACTAACAGGTTGTGGACTCCCCATGCCTGGGAGTGTCCAAGGGCAGGTTGGACAGGTCATGGAGCAACCTGGGCTGGTGGAAGGTGTCCCTGCCCATGGCAGGGGGTGGCACTGGGTGGGCTTTGAGGTCCCTCCCACCCCAAACCATTCTGGGATTCTATGAAATCTCATTACACAGCAATTAGCTGTACTTCTCATTTTTATTTTCAGAAGTCATTTATTCTCCAGAAGTTACTTAATTAAAAAACCCCAACAAAACACCACCAAGCCAAGAGCACCTATAGAGTTTTAAGGAACTTTTAGTTTACTCCAGTAAAGTCTCTCCAGTGCCTCAGGCTGGAGTTTGTTCTCCACCGGTGGGAACTCTGGTACAGGCTTGCCCAGATCACCCTCCACCTTCATCAAATGCTCACATCCAATTAAAATAACGAGCACTCACCCTTCCAGCAACGACTTCCGTGTTTCTGCTTTTTCAAACTGGCCTTTTCTCCTTTCCCTCCCCCCGTCCCCTGCCACGAAATCAGGGGCACCCCAGCAGGCCGGGTGCTGCAGATGGCAGTGGGAGCCCCTGGTGCAGATGGAGGTCTCCTGGCCATGCCCAAAGCCCTGGCACCCTCCCAGCCTGCCATTAACTCCACTGAGGGACTCTTTGTTTGGGGACAGGGCAGCACAAAGGCGGCTTCAGAGCCCCAACTGTCGCCCCAGCGCGTCTGGAGGGACAAGCGGCTTCTTCAGGCAAGAAAATTACAGAGCTCATTGCAGCAGCTCCACATCACCCAGGAACAATGGAGCCATGGATTATGGCATTATTTATGCACACAAATCCCTCTCCTACACACATCCCATGCATCTGGAATAAAAGCCACGCCACCAAATGCAGGGCTGGCAGAAAAACGAGCTTTCCTTCAGCAGGGAGGGTAAAAGAGGATGACAAGCATTGGAGGGGGAAAAGATAAGCAAGGCAAAGAGATTTTTAATCTCCCCAAGCATTCCCTGTGGTTTCCTGGGCCTGCCACACCGATTCCATTCCTTGGAGAAGAATGGTCAATTTTCCTTCCTGGGTTTTGAATGGCTGAGGCAGAGAACAGGAGCCCAGAGCCAGGAGCTCTGTTCACAGGGAATATCAGCACATCACCAGCTGTGAGAGAGGATCAGCTCCCTTCTCCAGAGGGATGGGGAATGTCTGGGGGGCTGTGGAGGGCTGAGGAAGAGCCAGCATGTGGCTCCATTGGCTCCACACTGCATCCACTGGGAAGGGAGATCTGTGGATGGCACAAACAAGGAGGAATTTCAGCCTTCCTGGAGTGAGTTTGGGGGTCAGGGAGCAGCAAACAGGCCTCACTTTTTTCTTGCCTAAACCTCTCCTGATCATCTTACTTTAAGAGAGTTGGGGACTTCCTTAAGGTAGCTAATTTGGGAAGTTATAAAAGGCTGGAGAGGGACTTTGGGGGAATGGCTTCCCAGTGCCAGAGGGCAGGGTTAGATGGGATACTGGGAAGGAATTCTTCCCTGTGAGGGTTGGAAGGCCCTGGCACAGGTCGGGCAGAGAAGCTGTGGCTGCCCCATCCCTGGAAGTGTCCAAGGGCAGGTTGGAGCAACCTGGGCTGGTGGGAGGTGTCCCTGCCCATGGCAGGGGGTGGCACTGGGTGGGCTTTAAGGTCCTTTCCCACCCAAACCATTCCATGATCACTTGACACTAACAGCGGTATCAAATGTATTCTGCTTTTTCCCCCTCTTCAAATTTACTAACAGACTTTTCTAGCACTGATACTCTCCTTTCGTCAAGACTCTTCAAAGATCCAAGGCACAGCAACTTAAAATTTGGGCATAAAGTCGTAATACATTATTCTAAGTGGAATCCTTGTTCCTCACAACTCACTGCAGCCAAAACCTCAAAGCAGGTGAGCCACTGGGATCTGTGGGGTTTTGTCACACATTCACCTCTCCCCAGCACAGGTTTCTTCCTGAACTTACAGATCCAAACATTGTAGATCCTCTTCACCAGAAACTGGTGATCGATGGGAATTTCATCAGCAAAGTTCTGGTAGAAACATGGTTTCAGCGGGATGAACTTGGGCAGCGGTGGGAAGTTGTTCACCTTTTCTACAACACAGAACACAGATGACATTTATTTTAGTAAATGCAAGAGGGGAAAAGGAGCTGGGAAGCATCACGTGGATTTAATACCTTTACAATCAGTGTGAAGTTGTGTGAAAGGTGCTGCAAGACAAAAAACCTACCAGGATGAAGTTTTCCTTAGGAAGGGGGTGGAATGAGATGAGCTTTAAGGTCCCTTCCAACCCAAACCAATCTGAGATTCCACAATTCTATGTCAGGGACGATTTTGTTTAGAAAAGATTCATGATTTTTAATGAAAAAAATGGGGTATGTTCAAGTTTTTCCTGCAAGGTTAAATCCCAGGAGAAAAACAAATGGAAAAAAAAAAAAAAAGAGAAAATCTTTGCATTCAGAGACAATGAATCAGCAAATGCTGCCAAAGGCAATGTGGTGAAGAAAACCCTACCTTGGGAAGAAATTCTGTTTTAAAATCAAGTCATGAAATGCCTAAATCCTCCACACTGAGGCTGCTGTCAGCTCCCAGATTTGCCTGTGTGTGCCTGGATGTTCCTGCATGTTTGGGAATGTTTGCTCTTGCCTTGCAGAGCTGATTAAAGTTTGATTCCAGGGCATTGTGACTAATTGTCTCAAGTCTACGTCAGAGCCAGTAAACAGAATTAAAAACAACCAGAGGAAGAGATGAAGAATGTCCTGGGAAAACCTCCAAATGGCTCAGGAGATGGGAGGGAATGTCTGAAAACAGGAACTGTCAGCAAAAGAGCTCCCCTTCTCTTCCCATTATCTCCATGGGAGAAGACATTTTGCAGGAGCAGCTCCTCAGCTGTGTTTGAAGGTTGGCAAGGAAGAGCCTAAAGCTTAAGCCAGGCTTTAGGAAGGAAAAGGCTTCTCCTCATGCATATTTTCACCCAGAAAATCTGGTGAGCTCCCACTGGGAGCACATCAGAAGTAACTATGGAATAATGTCTGAAGTCACCAGGCCAGTGGGACTCTTCCTCAGGAAAACAAACATTAAGTGCTGTGCCCCTCCTCACCCACCTCCCCCAAACCCCTTTCCCAGCGATCCAGGCCCTCTCAGCTGGTTGGAGTTACTGGTTAACACCTGCTGCTGACCCCACCACTGATGGCCCACACTTCGGATGCTTCCAAAGTCCACAGGAATTTGGACTTCTTAGCACTAATTTTTTGTTTGTTACAAACCCCTAATGGGATTTTTCCTGCCCAGCGTGTCCCAGGACTCTGGAAAAGGACTTTACAAGGCTGGATCAAAGGAAAGGAGGAGGCACAGCTTTTAAAACTGAACTCTGGGGAAGTCAGTAAGACCAGTATTAATCAAACACGGTGAAAACAGACTCTCTAACAATTTTGGGTTTTTTTTGAGGGATGAGCAATCTTTTGTTCTGTCCCTCTTCAACAGCTGAAGCTGCAGATGTTACCCTGGTTCTGCTCTCCCAATTTCTGCCATGGGCAGCAGAGCTGCTGCCAGTTTCTGATGCAGAGCTCCCAGATGCTGGGGCCAAAACCAACCAGCCACTGCAGTGTCATTTTTCAAGCTCATAAAATGCTCCACGTTGTTTGTCAGGTACCCAGAGATGGGGATTCCACCTCCCCTCTGCTGCTGCTGCCCACCTCCTCCCACCCAGAGACCCTGTAGTTTCCAGCTCTCCTGGGCCACCTCTGAGATTAGACAAAAGAAATTAAATTAAAACATCCCCTTTCATGTCTGACTGCAGAGCTTGGAGTGCTGCAGCTCTCCCACCAAGGCTGGGATCAACACTTCAGATCAGCAAACACATCCTGTGCTTTCAAAAACCAAACTGCAGTTCCGGTGAGCAGCAGCTGGGGGCAAGTTCCAGACCTTCTCTGACCTTAAAAAAGTTGGAGTTTTGGTAGTTACTTCACTACAAGTAAAATTCAGATGGATAATATCAATAGCACAGCTGGGAATGCTGTGGAAAGCCTCTGTAAGGAAGGAATTACTCTCATGTACTTTTCTGTGAATTAATTTCATCCTCATGAAACCTCCACACCTGAGCCTTTAGCACTGGAGCAGTGACCTCAGGTGACAGACACAGCAGGAAAGTGAACCTCACCAAGGCAAGAGAAGTAGCTGAAGAGCATTAGGGATCATCAAGATCTCAGGAAGGGACACAGGTCACATTCCTGACATGTCACAGCCACCACAGCATAATGAAACAGCCTCTGAACCCACTCTCCCTCCCTTGCTGTATTTGAGGTGCTCTTACCTGCCATTTCTATTAAGAGTGTTCCCTGGTGGGGCTTCAGGCAGAGCAGCAGATCTATTGGAGAAAGAAAAACCAGGTCAGGACGTGGCACCAACCAGCAGCCAGAGAACCTCCTGGAATGGGCAGGATTTCCAGCACAGTGTGTGACTGAGAGACCGGGCCTCCCACCACAAACTGCCCACCTGCAACCACCCAAAGCAGGACGTTTGGAATGTCACAGAAAGGATCAGGATTTCTCCTTGTTCATCCAGCACAGCCCCACTATCAGCAACCAAAGGTGCTCCTGGCAGCCCCTGGCAAGGGCTGCGGGTGCTCAGGGAGCCCCTGGCAGAACACCCACACCCTCCAGGTGCAGCCCCACAGCTCAGGGAGGGGACCCAGCAGAGCTCAGACATGGACGAGAAATGGGATGATGAGCTCACCAGACTTAAAGCTTCATTGAGGTGTTGAGATAATTTGTTGGCTCCTGGCTCTCCGTGTCCTTCCCAGCTCCTGCAGCAAACAGACAATCCCTGTTAGCTGGGCAGAACACTCCTGTTTAACCAAAAAACATAATCAGATGGTACCAAACCCCTCAGTATCTTAATAGTCTGTACAACCCTTGCTAAAACACAGATTCATTCTCCCTGTTCCCTCCTCTGGATGTGGCTGAAACTCTGGCAGAAGCAAACCCTGGCAAGTTTACCCAGCACCAGCCGTGCTGCTGATTTTGGCAGAGCTGATCCCACAGATGAAAGACACAGAGAGCTCTGTGCAAGGCTTTAATTCCACCCCTTCCTCGTTAAGGATAAAATCCCAGGACACACAGACCAACCCCCCAGAGCACCAGGAATGGAGGCAGCCTAAAAACTGCCCCTAAAAATCACAGCCAGCACCGAGAGCAGCCACAGCTCCAGGGTCGGATCGGCCGCGCTGGAGCCAAATCAGCTGGAGCTGATTTACAGCAGCTCGTTTCCCTTTGCTGCACCTCCCTGCTGTCCTCCTGCATGAGGTCTGGAGGCTGCACAGTTTCACTTCCACAATTGTTTTGTTGGGGCTGCACTGGCTTTGCTTTTGAATGGCGCATCTCCAGCCCAGCCCTCGGAGACAACGGTGCTCGGCTAAGACCCAGGACCTGCACAGGCACTTGTGGTTTAGAAGGGGAAGCCTTTTTGCTTTGCCTTTTTCAAGAGTGTGAACGGAAGATAAAATGTGGAGACAGCTAAGAACACAATTAAAGCTTCACCCCACCTTTGTGCAGCTGCTCCCGGCCCGGATCTGTAAATGTTGGGGGAAGAACAAACGAGACATGAACACCAGTTACGGTGACGCTCTCAGAGAGAGGAATCTTCCACCAAAAGATGAGCCAGAGAGCAAGGGCCTTCTTCAGAACAGGATTAATTAGTTCCTGCACTCACAGTGTCCCACAGCTGCAGACAGGTGGGAAGGATCAGTCTGTCCACTGGAAAGGGGAGGAAAGACTGAGGGACACATTCCTGACTTGACAGTGCCCTCATGGCCCAGCAGTGGTTCTGTCTCAGGGGGGTGACTGTGGTGCTGTTGAGTGGCTTTAACTCAAATAAATAAATAAAAGACCCAGAGAAAGCAGCATTCTGGTGCACTCTTCTCATTTTCCCCTGCTGTTCTCATCCACCTGCTCCTTTCCTAACAAACCTCAGCCTTTGGTGCCTTGAAGACAAAATACATGAAACTGGGGCTGGTCCTGTGCAGGGCCAGGAGTTGGATTTGACGATCCTTGTGGGTCCCTTCCAGCTCAGGAGACTCTAGGATCCTAAGGTTATCACTTAAAGAAGCTATGACAGAAACTTCTGGATATTCCCCTCTTCAGCCACCTCTGCTTCCATGAGTAACCTCACAGAAATTCCTGGGACAACTGACTTCCTTACAGAAAGATGTGCTTTGGATCCAAAAAAAAAAAAGCAGCATTAAGAATATTTCCTTCAGCAAGGACAAGCACACACTACCAAGTTTTACACTGAATAATCAGCTCCTGAGATGTGCTGACCTTCCACTGGTTCAGCTGCACTGAGACTCCACCCCAGCTCCCAGGAAAGGATGAGAATGAACTCGGACTGGGATCCAACCCCCTGGTGCTTCTGTTCAGTGCCCAGGAGTTGCTATTTCCCAGCTCACCACTTGATGTGGGCAGGATTCCTGCAGACTCTTAGTTCCAGGGTCTGGGATAACAGGCCTCAGCTGCACAGCCAGGGACACACCTCGTGTCTGACAAGTGATGACAATTCTCAGCTCGGATGGTCAGTGGCTAAAACTCCTTTAGAGGGAAAATTCCACTGTGCAGCCTGAACATCCTCAAGCCAAGCCCCAGCTGCAAGACCCCAGGGCAAGGGAACAGATCACAGCAAAACCAGGTACATAAACAGGTATTATCCAACCACATCTGGACATGGGCAAGAGAAAAACACTTGAAATCATGGAATGGTTTAGGTTGGAAGCGAACTTTAAGACCATCTCGTTTCACCCCCTGCCATGGGCCGGGACACCTTCCACTACCCCAGATTGCTCCAAGCCCTGTCCTTGGCCTTGGACACTTGCAGGAAGCCACAACTTCTCCTGTGCCAGGCCCTCCCCACCCTCAGAGGCAAGAATTTCCTCCTAATGGCCAATCTATATCCACTCTCAGTTTGAAGCCACTCCCCTTTGCCCTGTCACTACACGTCCTTGCAAATATCCACTGTCAGTATGTAAATCAGCTCTCAATTCACCAGACCATTTTCAGTTTAGTTGGGAATAGACAAAAGCCAACACCCTGCAATCCACTGCAGAGATTTTTTCATCTCTAAAGCCACCACTTGTGGAGGGAGGAAAATCTCACACACGTTAAGGAAACCACAGTGTGAAGTGAACTTCCTTTTTGCACTGTGCTCATCCGTGGTCAATGAACAACTCCAAAGTTTACAGTCCAATGCACACGACTCAGGAGTCCACTGGAGACAGCCAGAGCTTTTCTTCCCCAGCATCTCACAGACAAATGCCCAGTGTCAGTTTTAGGGACACCATTTCCCTCTTGACTCAAGACACGAACGCAAGCAGTGCTGTTTTCCAGGCAGGGAACAACATGATCCCTTTGAATGTCACTCCAGTGTGAAAGGGAAAATTTTGTGAAGGAATACCTGTGGGAATCTGCTTGAGGCACATTCTGAGAATCGCAGAATGCCAGAATACCCTGAGCTGGGAGGGACCCACAGGGATCATCCAGTCCAACCCCTGGCCCTGCACAGACACCCCAACAATCCCACCCTG
>JAWWEU010000082.1:3957972-3989144 GCA_035583155.1 Acropternis orthonyx
GGGGAGCCTGCTCAGTGCCCACCACCCTCTGGGGGAAGAGCCTTTCCCTGAGATCCATCCCAACCCCCTGGCACAGCTCCAGCCGTTCCCTGGGGCCTGTCCCTGGTCCCAGAGCAGAGCTCAGCCCTTTCCTTGCCCCCCTGTTGTATCCAAGGCATGTCATCCCTGTATAATGCCCTTGTATATCCAGGGCATTCTTTCCTTCCCAGGACTGGAAATTGTGTGGAAACAAATCCCTGCCCTCCCTGGGCTGTCCCTGATTCCCCTCCCCACCCCCACACACCATCCCCCCGGACCTGTCCCCAATCTCCTGCCCCAAAACGTGTCCCCTGCAGTGGCAGCTGCAGTCCCTGCCCTCAGCCTGGAGGTGTTGCCCAGGTGAAGCCCCTTCCCAAGTCTTGGCTCTCCCAGTGCCCAAGCTGGAGGATGCAGGGCAGGCTGGGAATTGCTTCCAAGGGCTCTTGGAACACAACCCAGGGGTTCTGGGCACAAATCCTGCCTCTCCCCATCTCTCTTCGGTGTGTGCCTGGTGTCGTGACCCAGTAACACCCCCCAGCATCTGAAATCTACCCTTGTGTCCAAACCCTGCACAGCATAGGTCGAATATTGGGAAGGAATTCCTCCCTGTGAGGGTGGGGAGCCCCTGGCACAGGTTGGGCAGGGAAGTTGTGGCTGCCCCATCCCTGGGAGTGTCCAAGGCCAGGTTGGACAGGACTTTGGGCACCCTGGGCTAGTGGAAGGTGTCCCTGCCCATGGCAGGGGGTGGAATGAGATGAGCTTTAAGGTCCCTTCCAACCCAAACCATTCCATGATCCTGGAACAGCTGCTCCTGAGCCCAAATTCAAAGCTTTTTCCATGACTTTGAGGGATTCCCTTCTAATCTCACCCTTGACTAAAATTTAAAACCACTCTTTCCAACATTTTTGTTTTTACCTTGCAAAACAGACTTTATTTTTCTTCCTGCAAATTTTGTGCAATTTACATCTATGTACCTACAGAACACACCTCAATAAAAAGGGTTTCATCCATACATTATATTACTTTTTATTTAATGTCATGAAAAATTCAGACAACAGTTTTGTCCTTAAATAAACATTTCTCCCTTCCCTGCCCTCCCTTCCTAAGCTGACTGGTCTGAAAGAGGAAATTTTCTTTAGTTATTTTCTTTTCTTTAAAAAAATAGAAATTACAATCTTACAAGACAGAACATTCAATGAGAACAGAAGCATTTTCCTAAATCTAAAAGGTAAAACATTTCCATAAAACCTGTTGGTATCTACAGGTAGGTGTGTGTGGAGGGTGGTAAACGGAAAGAAAAGGTTTTCCATTTCTTCCTTTCATTCATAAGAGATAAAAAATAACATAAAACCGACTGAAACGTTATATATATTTTTTTCTCTTTTGCACCAACATTCACAAGAATATATATTATATTTTTTGATCCATTTTTTTTTTTTTTATACACAGTGTGAGGGTTCTGCAGGTGGAAATGGACACTCAGCTGAACTGCCAGAGCAGACAAACACGGAATTAACCTTGGTCTGGTCGAGCTCCGTCGCTGGGGCCGGGGCTTTGGGAAGGGAAAGCGGCCAGAGGGATGGAACCGTCTCCGAGATGCCAGGGAAGGAGCGCTGGAGCGATCCGGGGCTCTCAGGGCTCCTGGGCATCATCCCTGGCGGGCACCCACCGCCCTGGCACAGGGGGAGAGCGGCAATCTCCCCTTTTCAGGCGTTCCCAGCCAGGCTCTGGGGTTTGCCCCGTCCCTCGACGCTCCTGGGGCGCCCTTGGCACAGCCTTGGCCGCAGCCCTTCCCGGTGCCCTGCCCGGCGCCTCGCCCGTGCCAGGCCACGAATCACCGAATCCACGCGGAATCACTTTATCCCCTCCCGAGAAATCGCGGAATCAGGTCGGTCCCGTTAAAAGAAGAACTTCCGAAAGTGCAGGTTCCCCGCGGTTTGGCAGCTCGAGCCGCGCCCGCTTCCGATACTTCCACTCTTCCCCAAATTCCCGCAGGGCGGGTCTTTTTATTGCTCAGGATCCAAAAATCCCTCCCACGGGGCGGACGCTGTGTCACAAGCCAGGCAAAGGCAGCCGTCGGCGGGGGCTCTTCCCGAGTTTTAAGGTGCTTTCTTGGGTTCTTTGCCGGGTGAAATGAAACCGGTGAGGCCGAGGGTTGGCTGACCGGGCGCTGAGGCTGAAAACAAGGGCTGTGCTTTTTTTTTTTTTTCTTGCTGCCCAAGCATTTCAGAACACCCGTTTCCTGCCGCTGTCCCCGGGCACCCCAGGGCGGAGCTGCAAAAGCACAGTCGTTCATTCCCGTGAGTGCTTTTCCCCGGGAAACGGTGCTCCCAAAAGGAAAAAAAAAAAAAAAAAGGCACAACCCTCCGGACTGAAAAGGCAGCGCTGACTTCTCACTTCTGGCCAAGCTTCAGGAGCTGAGGGGGTGGGGAACCAGCAGGGAAAGTCTCCACCCTGGTGGATGAGGATGGCACATTGGCACACACAGCACGGGGGGCCGTGGGAGGGTCGGCAGCCTCTTCCCAGAGACCTGGGCTGCAACACCATCGGAGAGGGCTCTGATCCCCCCTGAGCAGCAGTTCAGATGGGGTTTCCAAACCCTGCATGGCCCCACATTTCCCTCTGGCTTAGACCGAAGCAGAAATCCCACCAATGAGTCTTCCCTGGTCAAGCTCAGTCCATGGTTGGTCCATGGTCTTCCCTGGTCAAGGCTGGTCCATGGTTGGTCCATGATCTTCCCTGGTCAAGGTCGATCCATGGTCTTCCCTGGGAGGTGTTTCAACCAAAAGCACGACTATCCCTAACAACGCTACGAAAGCTGCTCGTTCAGTTCCAGGGGTGCAGTTTATGGACCTGAAGGTCTTTGGCTCCCCCTTGGAGATGCTCCCAACTGCTGGAGGCGGGGGGTGGGTGGGTGCAGGAGGAATCCACACAAAGCAGGAAGGGGCTTGGGGTTTTAGCCCTTTGTCAGCAGAACCCGGGGCTGCCTCGGAGCAGGTTTTTCCCTTGTAGTTTTTGGCATTTGCTGCAGGAGGAGCAGGAACAGGGGACAGAAAGAACATCTGCAGAGCCAAAGAGTCTCTCAAGCGTCCCCGCTGCCGTGGGCTATTGCAGCATCACCCCATACGTGCTTCCCTTGGTCACCTTCTGAGCCTCCCAAGCTTGGAGCAGCAGGTCCTGACCACATTCCTTCCAACCACCCTTATTCACTCAAGAAGGAATAAGGCCCTTTCGCTTCTTCTTGACCCCAACAGGCCGTTTCTCCCCCTTAAAAAGCTCCTAAAATCCTGCTAAATAGAGAACCAACCCCATAATAACAGTTCCAAGGAGCTCCCTGTGGGGAAGAGCCTGGATCCAGCTCAACCTGCAGGAGCAGCCACGTCTGCGCTCCTGGTGGTGCCGGTGTGGGAAGGGGGGACCCGACAGCGGGATCAGCTCTGGGCTGGGTGGAGGAAGGGCCACAAACCCTCCTCTGGGTGCTGAGCCAGGGAGGAGCTTCACTGGGCTCCATGAGAAAACTACACAAAACAGCAGCACCCAGAGAGCCCCCACGGCTGTGACCACCGTGGGGACAGGGACAACCCCGGCACCACTCGCTGGAGCCGAGCTCTGGCTGCACTCACAGGGACTTGAGGAGCTTTTGGGGTGTGGAAAGGTGGCACGAGGTGGGTGCACCTGCCAAATCAGCTCCAGAAAGCCCAGCTGGATGGGAAGCTGGCCAGGCATTTGGGAAAACACTGTGAGGGAGGACACGGAGACCCTGCAAAGCTTCTTCCCTGCCATGCTGGGCATCCCTTCCCTGGAACCAGCCTCCTCCGTGGAAAAGTCTTGTGCTGAATCCCCACCCCCAGCCACAGCCTGGGCTTTCTTGGCCAGGCTCCCGTGGGCTCACTGCACCCGTGGGAGAAGGAATAACCAAAGGCTCTACCTTTTCCCTCTCCTCAGCTCCAGTCCCCTCAGCCTGGCTCACCCCACCCAGCCAAGTCAGCATTGCCCCTTCTTTATCCCATGCCTTGTGTTTGGGTTAAAAAACAACCACAAAAAAATAAAAATAATAATTAAAAAACCCCAAAACAAATAAAAATCAGAGGTGGAGAGTGCAGCCAGGACAGCGGGAAGGGCTCCCCACTGCCAGGAGCATCTCCTGTCCCGAGCAGAGATTTCACATTCATTTCACTGGTATGGCAAAGTCCGTTTGCTTTTTCCTTCAAGGTGCTTTACATTCAAGAGCTATTGCAATCCACAGCGAGGAGGTGGGGCTGGGGGGACAGCGCAGCTCCCCGGGGGTCTCTTGAGTTTGATTTACTTGATTTAAATAAATTGCCCCAAACCTCTGAAGTGTAGTTTGTCTCCCAGTTTCGGGGGGCTCCCAGGGCGGCTCCCGGCCTTAGCTCTCCCGAGGGTCGCTGTACTGAAGCTCCGAGTTGAAAACCTCCTTATAGAGGGGGGGGAAGTTCATGGCGGTCTCCGGGTGCAGGAGACGGAAAAATTCCAGCTTGTCCAAGTGCAGGTTGCAAATGGTCTTCATCAAGGGCAGCTTGGAAACCATCTGCAGGGAAAGGAGATGCTGGTGACCACCGGGTTCCCAAGAGTGGCCCTGTGCCATCATTCCCCCTCCCTTGGGGACAATGGGTGGGTTTGGGGACCACTGGGTTCCCAACTAGTGTCCCTTGTCACTAATCCTGCTGTCCTGCCTTCCCTTGGGGACAATGGGTGGGTTTGGGGACCACTGGGTTCCCAACTAGTGTCACTTGTCACTAATCCTGCTGTCCTGCCTTCCCTTGGGGACAAGCAGGTGGGTTTGGGGACCACCAGGGTCCCAACTAGTGTCCCTTGTCCTTAATCCTGTTGTCCTGCCTTCCCTTGGGGACAAGCAGGTGGGTTTGGGGACCACTGGGTTTCCAACTAGTGTCCCTTGTCACTAATCCTGCTGTCCTGCCTTCCCTTGGGGACAACAGGTGAGTTTGGGGGCCACTGGGTTTCCAACTAGTGTCGCTTGCACTGCTGTTTCCCCTCCCCTGGGGACAGTGGGTGGGTTTGGGGACCACTGAGTTGCCACTTTGTGTCCCTTGTCCCTAATCCTGCTGTTCTGCCTTCCTGTGGGGACAACAAGTGGGTTTGGGGACCTCTCAATTCTCAATTAGTGTCCCTTGCACTGCTGTTCCCCCTCCCCTGGGGACAAGGTGGGGATTTGGGGACCCCTGGCTCTGGGGGCACCAGCAGACCCCCCACCTTTGGGCAGCCTGGCAGAGCGTGGGCTCACCCCCAAACCCACACCTTTCCACAGGAAAACCAGCACCTGGGAGGGCCCCAGGAGCCCCCCAGTGCCCCCCTCCCTGCTCCAGCTCTGTATTGGCCAAAGCACTCCTGAAATGGCTCCTTTTGCCCGATTCCCCCACTCTCCGCTGCCCTGCCAGGCTCAGCAGCACAAAAGACACCCCTTGGGAAGAACAATTCTTCTCCTTGGGCAGGTCTGAGTGGCCCAAAGATGTCAATGTGTGGCTCGTGAGCTCTGGCAGAGCCACGTGCCCCAGCTCAGACACCCCCCATGGCACACCCTGTACCCTCCCTGTGCCCCCCGTGCCACCCCCCCACCTTCGAGAGCTTGTCCTCGGCGGAGTGTTTCTTCTGGATCTCGTGCTGCAGGGCCACGTAGATCTTGTCCTGGAGCTTCTGCACCTTCTTGGACTCGGTCAGCCACGGGCGATCTGTGGAGGCACCAGGTGGGAGCTGCCACAGGGATCTCCTTTGGGATGGTTTTGGGGTGGGAGCTGCCAGGGGGGTCTCCTCTGGGATGGTTTTGGGGATGGTAGCATGGCCAGGTGGGCCTCCCTCCATGCCCTCCAGCCCGCTGTGGGTGACACAGCTCCTCCCACCGAGGGGTTTTGGCAGATGCATTTTGTGCATTTTGTTCCCCAACTTCGCAAGGAATAACTGAAATCACCTGCTAAGGATGCAGCACTGAGGAAGTTGTGCCTGGGGGGTTTGGGATGGATCTCAGGGAAAGGCTCTTCCCCCAGAGGGTGGTGGGCACTGAGCAGGCTCCCCAGGGCAGTGGGCACGGCCCCGAGGCTGCCAGAGCTCCAGGAGTGTTTGGACAACACTCTGGGGGACAGGGTGGGATTGTTGGGGTGTCTGTGCAGGGCCAGGGGTTGGATCAATGATCCTTGTGGATCCCTTCCAGCTCAGGACATTCTGTAACAGGTCAGGTCTCCCCAGCTTTGCCACAGGACACCTCTGGATGTGGGGTGTCCCCCCGGAGCCCCCCGTACCGGGGGAGAGCAGGACAGCAGCGGTGAAGAGGGCGAGCTCCTCGTCGGACAGCTGCAGGCGGCACAGGGTCCTCCCCAGCTCGAAGACGGCGCCGATGAGATCGTCACAGCCTGGGGGGGGGACAGGGAAGGTGTGGGGGGGTCACCCCTCTGCTCTGCCCACCAGCACCTCCACACCCCACCCAGCAGCAGAGCTCAGAGGCACCCAGAGCTCAGAAAGCTTTTGGGGGGTGAGATGGGTGGAGGGGGATCCTGGAGGCTCCTCTGGCTGCAAACCCTCTGAAAGGGGGAGGGAGAGGGAGAAGGGAGAAGGGAGGAGGGAGGAGGGAGGAGGGATAGGAGAGAGCCCCGAGGGAGCTGCAGCTCTTACCGAGCGACTTGAACATCTGCATCCCACCGAACTTCCCCTCGAAGAGCACGGTGTTGTTCAAGGGGTTGAAGGCGCGGATCATGCGGATCAGGAGCACCTCGAGGCAACCTGATGTAGGCAGAGAGAGCGCAGACAAGGGCAGGGCAGGGCAGGGCGGGGCAGGGCAGGGAAGGTCAGGGGGTTTCCATCATCCCAGAACCAAATATAAGAAAGAGGAAAGCCCCCAGTGCACGTTTGAAGTCCAGATTGTTCATTCCCGAGAGCAGAATGGTTATTCCAACAAATCCAGTTCAGGTTTTGGGATTGGTTGGGGTTTTTTTGGGTGTCCAATTGTGACCACAATATTTCACCAAAGGGAAATATCATCCAGTCATTCACAGCCGGGCACAGAGAGACCAAGGTTGTGGTGGGGCACCAAGAGAGGAAAGGGTGAAAACAAAATAAATAAAAAGAAAATGGAAGGAAGAAATGAAAGAACGAGTTAAACTCCAGCATGTTGGGCATGGCCAGCTCTGGCTTCATGGTACAACATCCTGTTGGGGTGCAGGCACTCAGCTGGGGGAGGCTTCTCAGATCCCCAGCCCTAATTAGAAACTGGGAGGCTTTTACACTATTTTGGGGCTTTTGCACATCAAGATGCTTGGCCTGGGCATGGCATTGTCAGTCTGGGCAGATGGATGGGTGGGGGACATGGGTGTGGGCTGCCATCCTCCTCCTCTTCCCAGTCTCTTGCTGGTAGAAGAGGCCAACCCTTTTCTCTTCTCCCTCCCTTCTTCCCTTTGGGTTTGGCACCCCTTTTCCCACGGGAAAACCTGCTGTGCTCCTTTCCACTCCAGTTTCTGGGTGACATTTGGATAAGAGTGACCATGAAGAAAAGCCTCTGGCCAAGGCAGCCACTCCCCGCGTCCCCTCCCTACACCATCACCCTTAAACGTGACCTTCAGCTCCTTCCAGCCCAGCACCTGCTCCCCCAGCACGGGGAGAACTGGGCAGAGAGGGTCGGGAGACTCCAGAAGGAAAGTGCCAGCCAAGAGAAAAGATGGGACATGCCTCTGGCATTGTGGTTGCCACTCAGGAGAGATACTGGGGATACAAGGGGGACAGTGGGGACACAAGGGGGGTGGCAGGTCAGTGAGGGGGGCCGTGGGGTCCCCCCCTCTTACCGGCTTTCAGGAGGATGATCTGGTCGTTCTGGCAGAGCTCCATGAAGCCGTCGATGCGCTTGGCAAACTCCACCACGTACTGGATGGCGTTGGAGATCTGCAGCGAGCACTGCTGCCACATGGCCTCGCAGCTCTGCAGCACAGGGGGCGTTCCTCAGGGTGGGCTGGCACCCCAGCTCTGCTGCTGCCCCCTCCCTGCCACCCTGGGGGGCAGGGAAGGGACCCCAGCGCCGTGCCATCCATGGTGGCATTGGGACATCTCTGGTGCGAGCTGCTACCACACCTTCACCCCCAGTACTGGGCTTTGGCAGCTCCCAAAGCACTGAAAGACCCTCCTTGCCTTCAATCCCCCCGCCCAGGGGACACTGGCTGTGGTGAGGGGTCGGGGGGGGCCGTGGCAGGGGCACTCACCTTGCTCTGCAGGGCACGGACCTCCTCGGGGGAGTAGAGGCTCCAGGCCAGGCGCTTGAGCTCCTCCGTTGTGTACTGGCACGTCTCCAGGTGTGACTTCACCACGTTCTGGGCCACCCGGTCTGCAAGGTGGGGACACTGCTGGTGACACCCGGGCACCCCACCCCACACTCCAGAGCTGTCCCCTCCTGGGTGTCCTGGGGGGTGCCTGGGGCCGGAGGGGAAGGGAATCTTCATGTGGTGTCAGAGGGGTGTGAGCACAGAATGGGTGTTGGGGGCTGTCCCCACAGCAGAGCAGGGGATGTTCTACACGATCTCAGGCGTGCTGAGCTCCATCAGTGCTCAGCCTGGAGGAGGGGAGGGCTTGGAGCTGCTCTGAGAGCCGAGGCTGGGTCAGTCCCTCACTATCACGGAATCACAGTATCCCAGAATGGTTCGGGTTGGGAGAGACCTCAAAGCTCATCCTCTCATCCACCTTAAAGCTCATTCCCCTGCCATGGGCAGGGACAACTTCCACTACACCAGGTTGCTCTGCAGGGGGCTGGGGTGGCACCGAGCACCATCCCCGGGGCTGCACAACCCGCCCCGTGCCCGGCACCGCGCCGGGGCCGCGCCAGCGCTCACCGATCTCCAGCAGGGAGATGTCGGGGGGCAGCTGCGCCCCCTCCAGCCCCCCGTGCGCGAACAGGGCCGGCTCCAGCATCAGCTCGTAGATGGACTCCTGCTTGATGAGCGTGGCATCGGCCACGTCCAGGCTGGACTGATCGGGCGAGGGCTGGGCCGAGGCCAGCACGTCCAGGTTGTAGTAGGTGCTGCTGCCGTCGGGGGTGAGGGGGAAGTCGAAGAGGAGCCCGTCGGACAGTGTGGAGATGTCGTCGAGGTCCGAGAGCCCGCTGCTCACGCTGGTGGTGTAGACGCGGCTCAGGGGCTCGGGCTCATCCTTGGTGCCGCCGCTCTGCTCCTGGCTCTGCTGGTGCTTCTGCACCTCGGCGTAGAGGCTGTCCCGCTGCTTCTTGGACATGCGGCCGAACTTCACGGCTGTGTTGGGGGCAGAGGGCGCCGTGTCAGGGCAGCTTCGCCTCGCAGAGCAAAGCCGCGGCCACCCACCCAACCTGGGAAGGGTCCTGACTCCCGGGGCAGTGCGTGGTTTGGGGGTGGATGAGCCCCGAGCAGGGCAGGGACCCCGCTGGATGCACCCCCCACCCCAGAGCAGCCCAGAATCGGTTTAATCGACTTCCCACGGAAAACCCAAAAGCATTTCTTGCTTCCCAAACCCTCCCCGCACCGGGCTGGCCCTGCGGGGGGGGAGCAGCTTCATCCTAAGAGCCCGACTGGCCCCGAGGAGGAGCAGACGGCCCCGGGGGACCCTGGGGGATCCCCAGGCACGACTCACCATCGCGGGACATGCCCAGCGCCAGGCATTTCTGCAGGCGGCAGTGCTGGCAGCGGTTGCGGTTGGTGCGGTCGATCAGGCAGTTCCTCTGCCGGGAGCAGGAGTAGCTGGCGTTGTTCTGCTGGCTTCTCCGGAAAAAGCCCTGCTCGGGGAACGGGAGGTGTTGGGAAAGCGCCCCGCCGGGTGCCCGGCCCCTGCGGCCGCCCCCACCCGGCGTCCCCGCGCTCACCTTGCAGCCCTCACAGGTGATTACACCGTAGTGGATCCCTGAGGACTTGTCTCCGCAGATCTTGCACGGGATCACTTCGATTTGGGCTGGGGAGGAAAGGGGGAAAACCACGGGGGTTAATGATGGACAACGCTGAACAGAAGGAGGGAGGTGGCACCCCCTCCATGACAGGCCTGCCTGAGCACCTGGGGAAACTGAGGCACGAGAGCTGGACCCACCAGCTCAGCCCTTCCCTTCCTGCAGACCCTGCACCTCAGAGAGGTCCCCCCAAAAGGCACACACAGGGCATAGGGTACCCCCATCTGCTCCCCCATCCCCTCCAGCAGCAGGAGACAGGGTAGGAAAACCCTTGGAGCCAGGAGAGTACAGGATGTCTGTGCCCCAGCCTGCCCAGGTCCCCGTTTTGGAATAATTTCCCTTATTTTTCAGCCAGTGTGTGCACCAAGACAGGGGCATCCCTGGCACAGGGACCATGCCCATCCCTGCAGCTACGGACGCTCTCCCGCCAGAGGTCTGGACCAAAGGGAGGGTCTGGGTCTTCCCCGCCCCCCCAGCAGCTCCTTTGAAGCCCAGGACCGATATAGCCATCCCCAGCTCAAGGTCCCGGCCCCCTCCCCCCCGCAAATCCGCTTCCCTCCCCGCTTCTGCTTCGCTGGCACTGAGCTGCTAATAGGCTTCGTCCTCCTCATTTTCCAGCTGCCCCAGATCTGGGCTGGCTCTGCCCTCCCCACGCGGGCAGGGGGGGCACGCAGGGCACCCCCGGGACTCGTACGTGCCTCGCGGCATCTCTGCACCCTCTAATCCCCGCTGCGGCCCCGCACCCGGCCGGGCTCAGCCTGGCGTCGCTCTCGAGGGTGCTGGGCAGCCGCAGCCGCGCCAAAATAACCCCCACGGCCAGATTATGGTTATTTCCAATCTCCTGGGCCTGTGCAAATCCCCGCTCGGGTAATTCCCTTCTGCCTCTCTTCTCCCCTGGGAGCCGCCGGCTCTGCTCGAGGGATGTGTTTTGTGGGGCCACCCCTGCGGGTGGCAACCCCAGTGCCACCTGCACCCCCATACTCGGTGCTGTCCTGGGGTCTCTCCTTGCCCTGGGGGAGCCTCTCTGGGTAGACGGGCAGCTGAGGTGCCATCAGTCCCCCAGGGATGACATTGGTGCCCCTCAGGGATGTTATCAGTCCCCCAGGGATGCCACTGATCCCCCAGGGTTGCTACTGGCCACCCAGGGATAGCATTGGTGCCCTCCAGAGATGTTGTCAGTCCTCCAGGGATGCTATTGGTTCCCCAGGGATGGCATTGGTCCCCCAGGTATACTATCAGTCCCTCAGGCAAGCCATGGGTGCCCAAAGGATGCCATCAGTCCCTTCCCCCAGGGCTGCCATCACTGTCCCCTCTGGGGCAGTTTTGCTCCCAGCCACGCTGGGGAAGGACTCACTCCAAATCCAGGTGCAAATAGAGGGACAGATCCCTCCTGCATCCATTGACTCACTGCTCAGCTAATGCCCCAAATTCACCAAGTGATTTTGGGGCTTACCCTTCCTTCCTCGGCTGCCAGGCCAAGCTTTTCCCGGGACTGTGTGTTGTCCCCCCAAGACTCCAGGGGGTAACATCTCGCCCCTGCCACTCCCCAAATCCACTGTCTGCACCTCTGCTGTGGTTCTGGGCCTGGGGCAGCAGAGCTGACCCCCCTGGGGTGGGCAGGGAGCAGGCAGGGATGGCCAGGGCATCCTCACTGCCCCTTCAACTGCACTGGCACCACAGCCCCGGGGGTCACTCCTTTGGCAAGGGGATGGAGACACCGACAGGACCACGTGTGCCCACCCCCAAATCGCCACCCAGCTCCGATGACCAAGACAGCCCCCAATCCCCCGGATCCTGCTGCCACCCCCACCCACACCAAGGGGACCCCTCCCCGTCCCGCCGCCCTGCCCCAAGCCGTGTCCCAATCGCCCGGACGGGACAGAGGTGGTGGCACCGCGGGGGGCACAGGGAGGGAGTGCCACCCCCGGCAGGAAGCGGCGTCGGCTCCTTATGCAACAAGGCTAATTGCAGCCGCCGGCTGCTGCGGGTGATGCATCGCGGGCGCCGCGCCCTCACGCCCGCGGCCGATACTCCCGGTACCCGGAATTACCGGCACCGGCAACAGCCGGGCTGAGCTCGGCGCGGCACCCACCCAGCAGGGCCCGGGGGTGCCGCTCGCTCCAGGCGCCCCACGGGGCCCCCAAACCCGCTGGAGCTCCCAGCGACGCCGATGGCTTCGTGTGATGCCCGTGGCCAAACCCTGCCCCTCGCACCCCAGGAGGGAGGGCAGACCCCCGAGAGCCCCCTGGAGCCAGAGCTAAGCGTGCGTGGGGGTGATGCTGTCCTGTCTCCTCCTGGTGAAGGAGAGGACCCTACCGTGTGCCCGCAGACTTTTGGGGCTCTAATTACCATTCTGCTAATTACCCGGCCGTGCCCGCCACCGGCACCTGACCCGCACCCGCTCGTAAGACGCTCGCCCCAAATAACTGACGTCGATACACGGCTATAACCCCGGAGATGGCAATTACAGTCCAGGAAGGCGTTTAATTGCTGCTCTGATCATAAGCCCCGGCTGAATCACCGCTGTCGGCTCCCTCGGCGTCCCCTCGTGCCGCGGCCCCGTCTCCCCCGGGACCCCCGGGGCTGCCAGACCACCTCCCCTGGCGTAAACCCCCCTGGGGCAAACCCAGCAGGACGAGGAGGGATGTGGGTGCTGATGGGGTGGGCACAGCAGGACCCTGCATCCCCCCAAATCTCACTGCGGTCAGGGGGGAGCATCACAGCAGACCCCACACGCCGAGTATGCCCCCCCGGGCCTCAGTTTCCCCACCGGAGCACTTGGCTCCTCCTCCCACCACAACCCTGCGAGCATCAGCCACGCTGTGCAAACGGGGGGTCCTTTAGGTGGGGGAGAACCCTTTCCCCCTGTCCGGAGGTGGACAGGAAGGGAAACTCCACCCTGAGGCCAATGGGGCTAAAATAGGGATTGGGGGTGGGGGTGGGGGTGGGGGTGGGGGAGGTGGAGAAAAGAAAACCAAAACAAACAAAAGGGTTAAAAAAAAAAATAAATAATAACGATCTGCACTCGGCAATTAAAATGTCCCGGCAGTGGTATTTGCTCTCCTCCCACTGTAAACACTTCTTGCCCAACTCCCGGCCCGCTGCCACCGGCCGGCCCTTATGTAAGTGTCCCCGTGGCACGGTCCGGCCGCGGGGCTCGGCCGTGCGGGGCGATGTCCCCCGGGCCGGCGGCTGCGCCTGGCCAGAGCCATCCTGTCCCACTGACACACTTTCTGCCCGCGGCCACACGCGCTTGTGTAACCGCGCCCGTTAACCCTTCCCGGGGCCGAGCCGGGGCTCGGAGCGCCATCCCCGCCTCCTCTCGCCGGGCATGCGGCTTTTGGGGCGTTTTGGGGGTGTTTCGCGGCGTTTTAGGGCGTTTTGGGGTGATGCCTCCAGGTAGGGACACACGTTTGCCACGCGGAGCTGCAACTCTCTGTGGGGGACGCAGGTTTGTCCCTGCACAGCCCACCCCGGGTCCCCTGTCACCCCCCAGAGCCGGCTGTGTGTGTCCCCTCTCCAGCCCTGCACCGCTCCCCCCCAGAGCAGGCTGGAGGTTCTGGTGGTTTCGGCAGAGCCAGAGCCGCCCTCCCCGGAGCAGGATTCGGCCTTCGTCCTGTGCCGGCACACCCTCCTCTCTGTCACCTCCGCCCTAAGGGCGGGCATACCTCCTGCACCCCAAAACAAAACAAGGCAGGCCCTGCAGGAACCGGCCCCCCTTCTGGGGTGCTGAGGGGATGGTGGCCCCATTCTTCTCCTCTCCCCATCCCTCCCCTCGGCCATATGATCACCCCAAAACGCTCAGCACCCCATTGAGCCCCAGGACAAGTGGCAACCCCGCAGCTGCTGTAGGCTCTGTGGAGCTGTCCCCTCTCCCAGCAGCTCAACTGCGTGCCCCCAGGCTGGGGGATGAGGAGTCCTGGGAAGGGGGTGTTTTGGAGGGCACTGTCCGTGCAGTCCCCCAGGACTAACCTGCACGCCCCTCACCCCTCGTCCTGGGGGCAGGACACGGCCTGTGGTGGGGTTGTGGTGCCCCCTTGCCAGAGGTAGGGGGTGAGCATCCCAGATCCAAGTGTTTTGGAGGTGGATCTGTGCCCTTGTGGCCACCCCTGCCCCAAATACCCCCTGGCTGCCGGGGCAGGAAGTTCCCCAGTGCCCTGGCTCATTACCCAGTGAACCTGCTGGGAAAGCCCCATCCCGCTGCTGCACTCGATCGATGCTGCAGGACGGGCACCTTCAGTAATGAGCAGCAGCCCCGCAGCCCCCTGGCACGCCCAGCCCCAGCCGGGGCACCGGGACGCTCCCGCACTTCACCACCACCATGCTCTCCCCTCCCAGGGGTTTCAGCATCCAGAGCAGGGGGGGAGGGTGAGTCCAGGCTGCACAGGGACATGCAGAGATCTATAATGCCATCCCATCTCCCCATTCCTTCCCTAAAACCTGGCTCTTGTCCTGTGCCTCCTGCAGCAACCTCTGACCCCGAGAGCAACTGCCCTTCCCCACATCCTCCATCCACAGTTGCGTTTTGGGACAGTGGCTGTGGGGTAGGAATAAATAAGGAAATTAAGGGAATAATCACCCCTTTACATCTGCTGTTGGCTTTGCTTTTGAACAGGTTCCCGTGCTGCACCACCCCGAGGTCCCCCAGCACTCTGGCATTTCAGCTGGCAAATCCCACCCCCATCCATGCATCCCGGGGAATTCCAAAGGAGCCAGGCCCCTGCTGGAAGTTCACAGCCTCAGCTCCAGGGCAGGGACACCCGCAGCACTGGGGCCAGGCAGGCAATAAGGAAAATTTACATGACACAACCGCGGCCCTGAGCCAGGCTCCGATGATAGAGGTGGGAACTGGTTTCCTGATTGATTAGCAAAGATTTCCTGGAAACTTTGGGCCAGAACAGGGCTCAGTCGCTCTCACCCTGCCCCCGGGCCAACCCCTGGCTACCTTCCCTCATGGCCACACAGCCAGAGGGCTTCACATTCACCCCAGTCCCCAGCAAGGTGTTGTTTCCCCCTCTCCGTGGCGCAGTGTGTGTTCCCAGCTGGGAAATGGTAGTGTCGGGTGGGCGATGTGACTCCCCCACGGCAGCTCCTGCCCCGGCTGCTCCGGTTCACCAGCTCCCGTGCCACGCAGCTCCGTGCCAAGGCCAGCCCCGATGGCGCAGGACGCAGCCCTTTGCACTTTGGCTGGCGCAGAAGGATGGCAAAGGTGAGGCAGCGGGGAGGGGGACCTGCTGCCAGCCCGGGGTGGGGACAAACCGGCTGTGGAGGGAGAACCCCTCCAGCCCTGCAGCTAAATCGGGGGGAATTATCTCCCTGGGGCTAAATAAAGGCAGGAGAGCCGCTCTGCTCACCACATCTGATAAACCTGGAGAGATTTAGACATTAGCAGCTCTTAAAATAGCCGAGTTCAAAGTTAAACCTGACAGGGAGGAGGGACAGGGAGGATGGCTCTGAGACAGGGACCACCACCTCTCCATCACTGCGCTTCACCCTCCGGGCGCTGCCCCTCCCTGCCGTCATGGGGGTCGAGGATCCCAAATCCCGGCTGGAGCAGTCAGGACCCCACATGCCCAGTGGAGAGCTTGCTCCTCCAGGCTTAATTCTGGGAAGTGACGAGCCCGGGCCGTCCCTACCCCGCGGTGCCCGGGATGGGGCAGCGCCGCGGCGGGAGGGCCGATGGGTGCCGGCCGCCCTCGGCCACGCCAGCGTGTGCACGCCGCCGAAACGGGCAGGGAAGCTCCTCCTCCGCCCTCTCTGATTTTTCCAATGACAGATCTAGGTCACTAGGACAAGTCGCAAAGGCTGCCGAGCCACCGCACGCTCCTCGCCACGCTGCTTGCAAAACAAGTGAGCAGGAGGGCTGGAAACCGTATAGGATTATACAAGGCAAAGCCTCTTCCCCGGCCCCGGCGCAGCCGCGGCGCAGGGAAGGACAGGAGCGAGGAGCTGCCGTGGCCCCCCGGGGAATGGGGCAGAGCAGGGGCGGTTTTGGGGAAGAAAATGGAGATTGAGTCAATTTGGCGTCGCCATGCGGCACTTGGGCTTCGAGAGACGAGGACGCAGGACTGCGGGAAAACCGCCTGACTGGGGGAAATGGTGGGATGTCAGAGGGGGTTTGGCCCTAAATAAGGGTCAGCACGCAATAATTGGTGGGGGGAAAGGAAAAAAAAATATTAAAAAAGGAAAAGTTCACCCAGTTGCTAATTAAGCCGGTGCCGGCTGTGCAGGTGCTACGTAAGAAGCCAGGCGTGTTGGCAATTAGGCAGGCGTTAAAGCTTCCCTCCGTGCTAATAAAGGTGAAATTCTGGGATGTCTCGGGGCAGGAAGGGGAGGCGGGGGGCTCACTTCATCCTCGCCCACCCCGGCCCCACCGTTACACAAGAGTGCGGCGGTGGCAGAGCGGCAGCGCCCGCGGCCACCACACAGGGAGGAAACGGGGTCTGAGGAGCTCGGAGATGCACGTCCCGGTACCCACGCCCCAAAATGCGCCCAAGGACGTGCACCCCCAAAACACACCCATGGAGGGCCGCCAGTGAGTCCTGGAGGGGTGAAGGGCTTGGGGATGGCAGGTGATCATGGAAAAACGCCTTAAAGGAGGGATGGAAATCCCAGCCCAGGGTGTGAGGTCTCAGCAGTCCTGTAGGAACACAGCTGGGTCCAGCCACCACTGCGTCACCATCACCAGGCCCCCGTGGACAGTCCCACCAGAGCCTTTCTCCCTCCATCCTCCTCCTCCCCACTGCCTGATTGGCAAAGACAAAATTGACAAGTAGGAATTGCCTTTGGTAAAGGGTAAAACTGGGCAGGCACTGGCACGACTCACCCCTGTCCTGCACAAGGGGCACCCAAAATTGCACCTGGTCCCTTGCCCGTCCTCGCAGGCCCCTCCCAAACTGCCCCCCACGCCTGGGGGAGGGGGAAAAGGGGGGGAAAAAACCACAATAAATCCAGCCCTGGTGGGAGCAACATATTGAAGAGGAGATTAAGGGGTTTAGTGCGAGGAAAAGCTTAAGAGCGGGTCTAAGCCGGCGTCGGAAAGCAAAGCAAAATAAACAAGAATTTTATTCCCAAAGAAGGGGGAGCTGGAGGAGACAGAGCGGTTTGGTGTGGGTGCCCTCCTTGCCCCCCCTCCGCGGGGCCGGTGGAGGTCCCCCCTTGTCCCGTTCCCGGTGCGGGCTCTCTCCCATCCCCCTCTGCGGGGCTAGTGCGGGTCCCCCCTTGCTCCCCTCCAGCGAGGCTGATGCGGGTCTCCCCTTGTCCCTGTCCTGTCGGACGCCGAGTTTCCCCCGTCCCCCTCCGCGGGGCTGCTGTGGGTCCCCCCGTGCCCCTCCGCCGGGTCGATGCGGGTCCCCCAGCGGGGCCAAGTTGTGCCGCTGCCCCCGCAGCCGCGCTCCGGTCCCCCCGCACCCGCAGCCCCCCCGGACTCACCTCGCATCGTGTCCGCCGCGCTCAGGGCGCCGGGGGGCGCATGGAGGGGCGCGGGGGTCCGGAGCGGCGCGGGGCGCGGCGGGGAGCGGAGGCACCGGGCGGCACCGGGAAGCACCGGGCGGCACCGGGCGGCTCTGGCACCTGCCCCTCCGCCGCGCCGTGACCCACTTCTGCCCGAGCATGCGGCCGTTCACATGACGAGCCCGCCCCGCCCCCCCAAATCGGTTTCACTTCCAGCCCCACCTCCTGCCCTTCGTCCTCCTCCTCCTCCTTCTCCATTCCCGTTCCCGCCGCTCCGCCGCCCGGTGCTCGGGGCTGCCGGCGCCTCCCCGGGACAGGGGGCTACGAGCCCCCCTCCCCGTCGTGGCCGCGGGGTGCCCCCCGGCGCTGCCCGCCCCCGGGAGGGCCGTGCCGGTGCCCGTCCTGCCCCGGCTCGCCCAGGCACGGGGCCGGCTGCGTGTCCCGCTGAATCACCGCTCCCTTGCCTCACTCCGCTGCCGCACAGCCCCGCTGCGCCCGCCGGGGACCCCGCAACCCTCTGGCTGGACGGGGCGGGGGGCTCTGCCGAAGGGGCAGCCCCCGGTGCTGCGGAGGGTGTGGGGAGTGCCGGGACCCCCGTAGAGCTGCCCCATGTCCTCATGCCAGGGTGCAGATGCTGAGGGGACATCCCGGCTGGGAGATCTGGGGGTTGGGAAGCACACCATAGAATTGGTGAAAAGCTTTGGAGGTGGCAGCGAGGCATTGCCACTCTGTCCTTCCTCCTGGGATGCAGAGGTGGCTTTGGGGCCCCGGGTCGTGCTCTGGATGATAGGGATAGAGGTGGTGTCTTTGGATCCCACCTGGGATGGTGGCTCTGCAGTGGCTCTGGACCACAAAACGCGGCCTTGTGGTGCAGAGCCAGAGGTGTCGGCATGGGGCAAAGTCCCCTGGCTGGGGTTTGTTGTGTGACTCCTGCATCAGGTCACCAGAGTCCTCACTGGTGCCACATCATGGGGTGGAGGTGCTTGATCCTGGTCACGCTAGGCCAGGACTAAGGTGCCAGTGACATGGCTGGTGCTAAGCAGTGCCCAGGGACACCCAGGTCCTGGGGACAGTGGCACTGGCCTGGAGACCTGCTGTGGGCAGAGAGGGCGTCTCCCATGGGCACGAGCACAATATCCACCATAGGCATGGATCTGGAATCCACCATGAGTGTGGATGTGGCGTCTGCCATGGGCATGAACATGCCATCCACCATGGTCATGGACTTGGCATTCACCATGGACATGGATGTGGCATCTACCATGGGCATGAGTATGGCATCAGTCATGGCTGGGAGTGTGGCATGGCCATGGCCACCACATCAGCCATGGGCATGGAGGTGACACCCACCACAGGCACAGATGCACATGTGGCATCACTGCCTCCTCCCTGGACTCCCCTCTGCCCTCGCAGCTTGGCCCTGAGGGGACACCTGAGCCCCCAGAGCCTCAAATCAAACCATTTAATCACAGCTGAAGAGGGTGTTTTCAACCCACATCCATCCCAAACCCCGGGCTGAGCCGGGGCTGCAGCGATGCCGATGGGCTTGCCCCGTGCTTCGGGAACTGTCCCCCTGCTCCGGTGCAGGGGCTGAGCCGTGGTGGCACTTGGTGTGCTCCCCGCCGTGTGCCGAGTGCTGCGCTCCGGCGCGGGAGCGGCTGGGGCCGGGGAGGGGGACACGGGCCGGGAGGCGGAGGGGGGCGGGGGGGAGCCGGGCCGCCCGCCGCGCTCCAGTGCTGCTGTCTGACATGATTTTGCTGATGGCGATTGGGAACGGGTTCGCTGCTCTCGCCGGTCGGATTCGCTCCTTCCTCCCGGCTTTCCTCCCTCCTCCCCGCCGCGCTCCGCATGGATGGGCACGCAGACGGGACGCGGGGCGACGGCTCGCCTCGCTCCTCACGGGCTCGGCTTCCAGCGCCGCTCCCGCAAGCGCAGCCCCCGATGGAGCCTTGAATCCCACCCCGCTGCCGGCCCCGGGGGTCACGGGAGCTGCCCGAAGGAGGTCACTCTCATTAGCCCCGTTTCAGATGGGGAAACTGAGACCGGGAGCAACGCGGTGACTCCTCGTGGCACGCAGGGTCCGGCCCCGCCGAACTCGCCCCTCCCAAAGGGCGGTCGTCGATTGCTGCTGTCGGGACAGTCGCGGCCGAATCGCGCCGCAGCGAGAGGGAAAATACTCCCCGGAGTGCTCGGCGCAACCCAAAAGTATGAGGTTACATAAGCGGCACCACACCTGCCGTGAGCAACGCGGGACCCACGCACCCAGCCACGCACCCGCTCCCCGCCGCCGGCCCCTTAACCCTTCGGGTGCGGGGCCCAGTGCAGCACCCACAGACTGGGCACGGCCCGGGGGCAGCCCCGGGGGAGGAGATGCTGCAGATGCACCTGAGCAGGTCCGTGGTGCTGCAGGTGGAGGTGGAGAGGCTGCAGCAGAGCAAGACCCCTTTTCTCGTGAGCAAGGTCTCACCCCCCAGACTCGGCCAGGTTAAAATTGGGGTCCTGGTCCCACCAAAGCCAGGATGAGGTGGAGCCAGTTCGCTGGTGGCTGAGTCTCTGGAATGGTATTTGCTCCTGAGAGAGGAGCAGCCTCCTCTCCCCTTGCCCAGGGCTGTTTAGGCTGTGGCAGCACTGAAGGTCACTGAACCTCCCCTAAAAACCTTCTGCCCCTTCCCCAAGCTGCTGTGGGAGCTGGTGCTGCTCTGCTCACAGCCGGTCAGTGCTGAGACTCTCACCCCAGTAACCACTGGTGCCCTTCCCAGTGATGGCTGGAGGGGCCAGAGCTGCCATCGGTGCCTGGGTGGTGCCAGACCCCAGCTCAGTGCCGGGAGCTGCACCCCCCGGGGCAATGCTGGGGGACAGGTCCAGCAGGGCTGGATCCAGCCCATCACAGGTGGCACCAGCGGCCCTGGGCATCAGCAGCGCGGGAATGACTTGGCCACTGGGAAGAGATAAGAAGCAAAAGCTGTCCTCGCCACCACCCAGCCCTTCTCCTTCTCCCCGGCCTGGCTTCACCACCAACTCTCTGTGGTCAGGGCCAGGGCAGAATGTGGCCATGTTGAAGTGGCCACCGTTGGCACGGCTCCATCACCAGGATCAGCTCAGCTGGCCCCTGCCTGGCCTGGAGGCGAGCAGGAATTTGGCATGACACCATCACCCCTTAATCACTGTTTGCTTTTGCACACGCCCCACCCAGCGAGAGGAGATCCCCCCACCAGCATCAGCCATCCTGAACTTGCAGCCCCTCACCCACCTTGGGGACCACTGAGCCCCCGCCAGCTGTGCCAGCTGCCCCCCCTCACCGAGCCCTGGGCTGGCACAGCCGTCCCATGGTGGCTCTGCCATGGGCTCCCTGCCGTGGGCACTGCCAGGCTCTGCTCCTTGCTGTGACTCAGTTTCCCGTGGGGAATGGCTGACCTGCCCGGAGGGGAGTGGGTCATGGGGTGAACCCACTGGCAGAGGCCACAGCACTGGTGTCCCCAAATCTGATCCTCAGGTGCCAGCATGAGGATGTGCCTCATGGCAGCCCCCGGCCCCAGAGCTGGGCAGGAGTCCTGTCCCCCAGTCCCAGAGCTGAGTGGGGATTCCATTCCTCAGCTCCAGGGCTGAATGGGAATCCCATCCCTCAGCTCCAGAGCTGGGCAGGGGTCCTGTCCCCCAGCCTTAGAGTTGGGCAGGGGTCCTGTCCCCCAGTCCCAGCGGTGGGTGGTTCCTGTCCCCCCATACCAGGCTGGGGCATGGGTGGGCACAGTGGGCACAGAGGGGCTGTGGCACTTGCAACTACTGAGCCTTATTGTGGCCTCCCAGCTGTGGGGCCAACACCACGGAGCTCCCTCTGCTCCGGGACAGTGGCCCACTGCTTTGTCCTCTCCATGGCATTGGTGTCACCCTCCCTGTCAACCCCACTGCCAAAGCATCCTGGCAGTGCAGGATGAGGGTCCCCTGGCTTTGCTGGACAGGACCAGCACCCACAGACCATGGGGACGAGACATGGCTTTACCACCTGTGCCACTCCTGGCAGCCAGTGGGGTCAGGAATGGTGCTGGGCACGTGGCTCTGCCACAGCAGTGTGACTCACTGTGTCACAGCACTGCTTATGCAAAGGCTGTGATGTGAGGCTGTGGGGCTGAGAGCCCACGGGGTCATGGGGTTGGGCTGTGGGGCCATGGCATGGAGCTGTGTTGTGGGGCTTTGGGACCATAGAGCTGTGGGGTTGTGGGGTCATGGGGAGTTGTGGTGTGGGACCGTGGTGAGGGACCATGGTGGGGAGTTGTGGTGTGGGGGTTTGGGACTGTGGGGTCATGGGGGGTCATGGTGTGGGGCCATGTCATGGAGCTGTGGGGCCATGGGGGTGAGGGGGCCACTGGGCCATGGTGTGGGGCCATGATGTGGAGCTGTGGTGTGAGGATTTGGGACTATGGGGCTGTGGGTGGTTGTGGGGTCTGGGGGCTGTGGTGTGGGGCCATGATGTGGGCAGTGGGATTGTGGGGCCGAGGTGTGGGGCTGTGGGGCTGTGGGGCCATGGGGTCGTGGTGCAGGGTGGGTGCCACTCAGGCACACTGCAAGCACAAAGCAGAGCGTGGAGCAGGGGGAAACTGAGGCAGCAGCGGGGCGCAGCACCGAGTCCCACCAGCCTCTGTGGGGATGTCCCTGTCCCTGTCCCTGTCCCTGTCCCTGTCCCTGTCCCTGTCCCCACCCGGGGCCGGGTGTAACCGGAGCCCCCGGGCTGGCCTGACCCGCTCACGTAACGCCCACCCGGTGCTTATGCAATAGCTGCTGCCATGTGGCTCTAAGGGACACCCAACGCCGCAGCAATTACCCGGCCCCTAATCAGCGGCGACGCAGGATAACGAGGCTAATTGGAGCCGCGGCCAGCAGAGTTGCCGGGGAAGGAGAGTTCGGTCTCGCCCTGCACCCCCAGGGGTGCCCCAAGCAATTAGTGACTGCTGAGCCTTCATTAGGGGCTGGGGGGGACACGGCCGGGCTGGACCGTGCTGTGCCCCGGGCAGCGGCTGTGGGTGCCCGTGGGGTGGGGTGGAGCATTGCCTGACCACTTGGCTGGAGCGTGGCAACCCCATCCCTGCCTGCATCCCCGTCCCTGCCTGCATCCCTGTCCCATCCTGCATCCCCGTCCTTGCCTGCAGCCCCATCCCTTCCTGCACCCCCATCCCTTCCTGCACCCCCATCTCTGCCTACATCCTCATACCTTTCTGCATCCCTATCTCTGCCTGCATCCCCATCCTTGTCTGCATCCCCATCCTTGTCTGCATCCCCATCCTTGCCTTCATCCCCACCTCTTTTTGCATCCCTGTCCCTGTCTGCAACCCCATTCATTTTCGCATCTCCACCTGCATCCCCCAATCCCTTTCTGCATCCCCGTCCCTGCCCACATCCCCCTCCCCACGCTACCTGGCGCAGTGATGCTCCAAGTAGGTCAGTGTGCCGAGGTGCTGGGTGACTGCGGGGGGCTGCAGCAACTGCCGCGGGGGTTCTCTCCCTTTATCCCTGCCTGCCCTCGCTCCCCCCCGGCCACTGATCCCACCTCCCTGCTCCCCTCTCCGGGCTCCGTGGTTCCCAGGGAGGGGGCAAAGTCAGCATCTCCTGGTCCAGGCTGCAGAGCCCTGACACACCTCATGGCACAAACGATGCTGGAAGGAAGGTCCTACCAGCCCCCCCAGCGCTGCCCCCTCCCTCCCCGCTGCCCCGGGGGCTCAGCCCGGCGGCGGGGGGTGCAGAGGGGCCCCCAGGGCAGCTCCCCCCGGCACCCCCCGAGCTCGGGCAGCGCAGCCCCCTCTCGGCACCGGCCCGGGCACCGCGCGGCGCTGCCGAATCTCCAGCGTCGTAATTAGGAGATAAACAGGAAAGAGGAAAGGGGCAGATTTCATATTCCGCCCCGATCCCCCCGGGACAGATAAAAGCGGAGTGGGGGGACTCGAGGGGGCTTTTTTCCCACTTGTTTCTGCTGAATCAAACATTTTTCCTCCTGCTTAGAAGATTTCCTGGCTCCCCCCGTTCCTCCCGCTCCCGCCTTAATGAGGTTTTGCTGTAAAAGTCTCCGAGCCTCAACCATGGCCTTGAGTTAATCTCCAGGCACCTTCAAAGCTGGGTTGTTCCTACACCCCCTCCAGCCCCTCCTTTGCCTCCATCTTTTTGAACTTCCCAGACACAAAATTGCTGAGTTTCATGTGATGCCGCTTCTCCTGCGCCCGGCGGCATCACAGGGGTCCCGGGGCGGAGCGGGACACACGGCAGGGACTCAGTGCCCGGGGCTGGGGCAGGGATGCGGGATGGGAACTCTCTGAGGGTGTCCCTCCGGGCAGAAAAGCAGCCTGCCTTTGAGGGGAGCCTCCAAACTGGGGTGAAAGGGGGTATTTTGCGGTTTTATTTTGCCCCCAGACTAGAATACTGTGAAAATACTGCTTAAAAAGAAAGTGACCAGATCCATCCTTGCCACCGAGGCTGTGGGGACTGGTGACAGTGGGGTGTCACCCCGTGGGACAGGCAGAGGACGTGGGACAGGCACAGGGCAGGTGCCCACTGTGGCTGCAGGGCTGAGCTGGGGGCAGAGGAGCTGTGTGGGTACCAGGAGCATCCCCCACCCAGAGCTTGGCCAGGGATGGACTCTGGGATGGGATGGGTGACAGGAGGGCAGTGCTTCTACAGGGTCCCATCCTGGTTCTGCCATGGGAACCAGCTGCCTCCCAGGAAAGGGGCTTGGAAGCTGCACAGCCCCTTGACAGCATCTCATGGGCCGAGTGCGGGGTGGTCCTCAGAGCACCCATCCATCCCTGGGAGGGGCTTTGGGCATCCCCACCCTCCCCATCACTGTGTGGGTGCTCAGCCCTGACCACAGCACCTCCAAACCCGCGGGAATGGGAGAAACAGGAGCAGAGACCACCTGAATTGCTAGAGCACGGGGTGCTGCACCCACCCACCTGTGCCGAGCCGCTGGGCACTGCTGGGCACCCCCCTCCTGCCATCAGTGCCCTGGGCTGCCCACTGTGCCCATACCTGGGTGCCCTGTTCCAGAGCTGATCTGGAGGCTTTAGTGCAAGTTAATCCCAGCAATCCCTTAATGCCAGGGACTGAAATAGGAAAGATCAGTAGGTCAGTGGGAAAAGCTCTTGGCCAAAGTTAACATGTTAATGCAGAGAGAAGTCGAGGGAAAGAGCAGGGGAGAGCAAAGCGCCCGGGGCTCTGCTCTGGCTCCTCCCCGTGCCCGGGCTCGGGTCGCTCTGCATCCCGCTGCTGTGGGGATGCCGAGCACCGACGGGCCGGGGAGGCTCTGCAGCTCCCGGTCTGCCACAGCCTGGGGAGGGAAGGGAGGTTTTTCCCCTCTCCCCGAACGCCCCAAACCCGGCACTCCCATCGCTGAGCGATGCGGCTGCGGTTAAAGCCCGGTCTCCGGAGGCGAAAGGTTGCGCATTAGCGCCCGCACCGCTGAGCGGCCCTAATTAGGGCTTGGCAGGCTCCCACCTTGGCCCCGTAAGCACCTTTTTGGCGGCTGCTCTGGAAAAAGCCGTGCCGGAGGACTTAGCTTTTAATACAGCCAAAGCCCAGGTGAGCCACCCACCAGTGAGACAGTCCCAGCCCTGGCTGAGGATCTCAGCTCTGGTTACGGGTCCCAACCCCGGCTGTGGCCCTGTGGCGCTTCACCTGGGGGCCCCACACAAGACCCCCCAGCCTTGCAGTGCTGGTGCTGGTGCCAGTGCATCCCAACAGGCACCATCCCAGGGCCTTTCCCTGCATCCCCAGCTGCCTTCCCCTGGGCTGGCTGCTTTTGGGCAATAATATCGCTATGGGAGCAATTTCCTTAAATCCATCTTTGTTACCACAAGCAGCTTAGCACCAGAAACTCTCTTCCTCTCTGTTCTTTTAATACGATCCCGGCTTAGCAAAGCCCTGGGCTTAGCCACTGCCCCTGCAGTGCAAGTGAGGAGAAGAGAATTAAATAATATGAAAGCAGAAAACAAAGGGCTCTGCCTGATTTAAGCAGCTGGAGGGGGGGTGGCAGAGGCCCAGCCCTACCCCGGGGTAGCCGTGGGGGTTACCTGTGGAGGGGGATGCTCGTTGGGAGGACACAGGGTGGGGTCCCTCCGGGATGCCCCGATTTTACAGGTCAGTGGGTCAGGGGTGCTCGAATGCTCGCAGCCATTGCTCCTGCTGACAGGTCCCAGGGGAGCCCAGCTCAGGGCCAAGGTGCCTTGGACACCTCACTACGCTTTTTGGTGGCAAACATTCCCATTTTTCAGAGTTTTCCCATCTTGGGCTCTGCCGGAACCAGGGATCGACCTGGGGGAACTCAGCGCCCTTTGCAGAGGCAGCATCACACCAGTGGGCCCTCTCCACCATTCCCAGCCCACCAGAGCCCAGGATGGTGCCTCCTGGCTGCCGGGATGGCCCTGCTCTCACAGGGGTTCCTGCTCATCCCCCGGGATCCGGCAGGCTGGGCTGCCTCCCATGGCTGCAACCACAGCTCACCTTGGACTCCGCTCCCGGCACGGCCCAGCGCCCGCCTGGGTTGCTGGGGAGACGGGCTGGTTTATTTACCATCGGGGCTGCGATAAGGAGTGTGAAAGGGGAGGAGGAACACATGGTGTCCAATGTGCCTGACCCACTTTTCCATCGCCCGGGCACTGCTCGCCCTCAGCTATTGGATTGCAGGGAGCTGCCGCCGCGCCGCCACGTCGCCAGAGCTCGGGGAGCCCTTCCTTCTAAACACTGATTTCCCTGGGTTGGATGGGGATGGAGGAAAAGCATCCCTGGGTTGGTGGGGGATAGAGGAAAAGCATGCCTGGGTTGGGTGGGAACAGAGAAAAAGCATCCCTGGGCTTGGTAGGGAATGGAGAAAAAGCATCCCTGGGTTGGTTGAGAAAGGAGGAAAAGCATCCCTGAGTGTGCTGGGAAAGGAGGAAAAACTTCCCTGGGTCAATTGAGGATGGAGGAAAAGTATGCCTGGGTTGGTTGGGGATGGAGGAAAAACATTCCTGGGTTGGTTTGAGATGAAGGAAAAACATCCTTGTGCTGGTTGGGAATGGAGGAAAAGCATCCCTGGATCAGCTGGGGAAGGAGGAAAAGCATCCCTGGGTTGCTTTGGGATGGAGGAAAAGCACCCCTGGGTTGGGTGGGGATGGAGGAAAAGTGTCCCTGGGTTGGTCAGAGAGGGAGGAAAAGCATCCCTGGGTTGGTGTAGAATCAAGGAAAAGCATCCGTGTGTTGGTTGGGGATGGAGGAAAAACATCCCTGGGCTTGTGTAGAATCAAGGAAAAGCATCCGTGTGTTGGTTGGGGATGGAGGAAAAACATCCCTGGGTTGGTTTGGAACAGAGGAAAACATCCCTGGGTTGGTGGGGATGGAGGAAAAGCGTCCCTGGGTTGGTTGAGAAAGGAGGAAAAGCATCCCTGGATTGGGTGGGGACAGAGGAAAAGCATCCATGGGTGTGCTGGGGATAGAGGAAAAGCATTCCTGGGTCGGTTGGGAGTGGAGCAAAAGCATCCCTGTGTTGGTTGGGGAGGGAGGAAAAGCATCCCCTGTGTTGTTTTGGGAGGGAGGAAAAGCATCCCTGGGCGCGGCGGGATGCCACGCTGTGGGGCGGACACGCCTGGTGGGCGCTCGGCGGTGCCGGCTCCGCCCGTGGCCGCCCTTGGCCGTGGCGGTGCCGCCGGCGCTGGCACAGTGGCCCAGATCTGCCATCCCGCATGGCTGCCCCGGCTGTCCCCGCGGCCGGGCCCGGCAGGCCGGGCTCTCGCTCGGCGCCTCGCGCGCCCGCCCCGCTAATCCGACATGACTCTTCCATTAGAGACGAGATGCCGGCAAAGAGCTTTTCGGTGTAGGAATTAACTCCTTCTCCCACCGCCCCCACCCCCGCCCGGAGCTCCCCGACCCTGCAGCGCCGGCTCCGGCTCCGGAACGCGCGTGGCCCGGGGGGTCTGTGGGGGTTCCCCCAACGTTGTCGCCCCCAGCCTGGTAGTGGGCTGGTTCCCCGTGGGACCCGGCTGAGCCCTTGCATGTGTGTCTCCCATCCTCCTGCTCTGGGGATGCGGGATGGGAGCACAGACCTGGCATTGCGGTGCCAGAGGGTGCCAGAGCCGGGCTCTGTGGGTTCCCTGGGTGGCAGGAGGGGCCCCATCCCTGGCCCCATCTCTGGCCCCATCCCTGGCCCCATCCCCGGCCCCATCCCTGGCTGCAGCACAGCCGCTTCCCTTATTGATCTCCTCTCCCGTTGTTAATTATCGGCTCCAATCGAGCCTGATCAGAGCCGCGGCTCCCTGCAAAGGGCCCCTTGTGAATCTGGCCAGTCCCCTCTGCCCTGGGGCACTGAGGCTGCTGTGGAGCAGATGGGACCCAAAGAGGAGCCCAGGGAGCTGGGGGTGGGCAGGATTCAGCGTGCACATCCTGGCCAGGGGTTGTTCCCTGAGCAGGAGGACCTGGGACAGGACATGGCAGGATCCAATGGCAGGGGGACGAGCCCAGTCCAGGAGCCAACACATGGACCCCTGAAGGGAACAAATGGCCCAGCTCAGTGAGGCCAGCGCCTCACATCCCATGTGACACTGGGGACAGCAACGGGGGCTTCAGCAGCAGAGGAATGTGGGGTCAAAACACAGCATAAGGTCCACCCTCCAGGACCAGCCCCTGCCCCAAGGACAGTCACATTCCCACACCAGGGCAGAGCTGTCCCTCATGTCCCCACTCCCCAGGAACCATCCAGGGGAGGTGACAGCAGTCCTTGGTCCCCTGCTCCAAGGGCAGATCCCAGCATCCTTCCAGGAGGGAAGCAAAGCTGATCCTGCCTGGTGCTGAGCCGGAGCGGGGAGGACACCCACACTCAGCCTGTTCCTTGGCCACTCTTCCCATCAGCATGCTCAGGGCTGGGGTCTGCCCTTGGATGGAGGTCAGGAGCCCACTGGTGTCCCATTCTCTTGCCTGTGGCTGTGGAAAATGCCTGCAGGGAGGGCTCATCCCCAGGGGAGCAGGCAGTGAGCTGCTCAAGGAAGGGCTCCAGCCAAGGGGACAGGAGGAAAGGGGCTGTGCTGGAGCAGAGTGCTCTCTCCACCACCTCCCCCCCATGTCGTGGGGGCTGCAGGCTCTGGGGACCTTGTGCCATCCTGGGCTGGCTCCATTCGGATCAGGATCCTGTGCAACACCAGCTCCAAGCACCTGGCTCACTTGAGGATGTCCCAACAGAGAGCTGACCTGGACCCCACCCACCCCAGTGACCTTCACCTCCTGTGCCACTCCATGGCCCTGGCAGAGGGACCTCCAGCGAGGGGACAGCCATGAAGAACAGGACTGGGGACATCTACTGTCCCTGTCCCTTGTAGCGACCACAGGACAGGACAGCGCAGCCCAGCCCAACTCCAGGCCTCCACATGGTGTTTTGGGACCAGGGATGGGGGACATCCACCAAAGTCAGTTTGGGGGGTTACCCCAGAGACCCCCAGCCTTGCTCCCGGGGTCTCCTGCTCCCCCTGGAAGAGAGATATGCCCAGAAGGACACAACCTCTCCTCCCACTCTGGTCAGGGGCTGAAACGACCCTGGATTATTTTTGTAGGACTCTTTGGCTGCAAACTGGGGCATCATCATGTTTTTTCCACACAGGACGGCTCAGACTCCATGGCAGGGTAGGGATGTGGTGGCAGTGGAGTAAACCCTCCCCAAAATCCCAGTGCAGAGCCACCCATGAAATATTCAGACCATTCTTTCCTTGCTGTCGGAAGCACCATGAATATTGCAGGGGGGCATTAAAGTTTCAGGGCTGCCATGTTTCAGGATACTGTCACCAGGGGAAGCCCCTCTACTGGGACATGTCACACCTTTGCCAGGCTCCATGACCAGCTTCTCTCTAGTTTACCCCCAAAACAGGTGGTTGTGGTGGGCTGGGTCCCTGAAGTGCTCTGAGAGCAAATTGGCTGGAAGCTCCTTGTTGTGTCCCTGGGGTGGAGCAGCACATGGCAGGGCAGGGCCAGAGTGGGGTTCGAGGTCCTGCAGGGCTGGGGACAAGCAGAGCTTGTGGTCACCCCACCCCGACCTTGGCCATGCTCCCCACTGCCCCAACAGGGTGTGGCCCCACTGCTCTGTGGCCCTTCCAGGCACAGGAAGAGCTCCCTGAGCATCTCAAGGGTCTCATCCTCCATGTCATGAGCTTTTCAGGTCAGTCCCCACCAGAAGGGATCGTTCCCTTCTCATCCGCCCGCTCTCATAACTTGGCTCTTCCCGTGTTTATATAACAGCGACGTCTCCTGCGGACTGGGGAGAGAATTGGCCGGGGAGAAATAATGAGGATAATTCAAGTCATTTGGGAAGATGAGGCTTGCAAGGTGCCCAGCGTCTTCCACCTTTTACATGTTGTCTCTAATCATCTGCAATCTCGGATGGCCATTGATGGAGCTCGTTGCTGTGGTGACGGATGAATAGCCCTGGGATTGTACCATGCCAAAAAAGTGCTGTCCTTTCCATCAAAACAACAACAACAACAAAAATATCATTTTGTTCAGGAAATTAAGCAGTTTGCAACCAAATAGCAGTGTCTGAAAAGGCTCCTGCGTCCGTCCTTTCCTCCCGGCCCCCGCGGCTCCGGTGGGTTTGTCAGGAACATGCCCAGCGCCCCGGAGAGCCCTTTGTGTGTGCCAGACAAGGAGAAGGCGGTAATTGCAAGGGGGTTTCTAACCCACTGAGCCTTTTAAAAGGATTTGATGCCCCCCTACACCTCTCTGCTTGCCCAGATGTGTGTCATGCAGGCAGGGAGCGCGGGGCCGGGGGCTGGCGCAGCACTAGGTTAATGTGTTAGCTGTGCAAGGCCGGGGCACAGCAGCATCAGGATCCAGGTAGAGGGAAGAGGTGATGGGCAGTGCCCAGGCAGGGTGTGAGGGCTCAGGTCCTGCTCATGCCCTGGGGAAGGCGCGATGCTCAGCGTGGAGAGCTGGCACAGGGCTCCCGAGCCAAGGCCACATGAAGAGCACAGGGCTCCTGCTGTCATCAGCCTCTGTGGTTTGCCATATAAATTCCCTCCCAAGGGCAACTTGGCCAACTCTTCAAGGCAATATGACCAGAGCCCAGATGTTCTCCTTCCTCCCCAGCTGTCTGTGGGGCATGTCCTGAGGTGGCTGCTGGAGATGTGGCCCTCAAGCTGTGCCATGGACACGGGAAGCACAGCCCCTGGGGACAAGACTCCAGGTTGGGAAGGGAATGGTTTGGGCTCTGCTCAACCAGAGAGTGACGCTGGATTTGGGTTTGCCTCTAGGGATGGAGGCGTTTGATCCTCTCCATGCTGGAACCACACTGCCACATCTGTGGGTATTTGTAGAATCCCAGAATGGTTTGGCTTGGAAGGGAATGTAAAGCCCATCCAGTCCCACCCCCTGCCATGGGTAGGGACACCTTCCACTAGCCCAGGTTGCTCCAAGCCCCGTCCAGCCTGGCCTTGAATACTTCCAGGGATGGGGCAGCCACAGCTGCTCTGGGCAACCTGTGCCAGGGCCTCACTGGATCCCTGTGCTGTGGCCTGTGTGTAATCGATGTTATTGCCCTGGGCCACATTTTGAGCCAGGGGTTTGGTGCCTGCTGGTATCCTCAGTGCTCCCAAACATCACCCACCAGTGATGGGATCATAGAATCCTGGAGCATCCTGGTTTGGAAGGAACCCCCAAGGATCATCCAGTCCAACCCCTGGCCCTGCACAGACACCCCAACAATCCCACCCTGTCCCCTGGAGCATTGTCCAAACCCTCCTGGAGCTCTGGCAGCCTCGGGGCCGTGCCCACTGCCCTGGGGAGCCTGCTCAGTGCC
>JAWWEU010000082.1:4004545-4019320 GCA_035583155.1 Acropternis orthonyx
TCAGTGAGTGTGGGGAGGGGTCCCACAGGGGTCAGTGGGTGTGGGGGGGGTGTCCCACAGGGGTAAGTGGGTGTGGGGAGGGGTCCCACAGGGGTCAGTGGGTGTGGGGGGGGAGTCGCACAGGGGTCAGTGAGTGTGTGGAGGGGTCCCACAGCAGTCAGTGGGTGTGGGGGGGTGTCCCACAGGGGTCAGTGGGTGTGGGCAGGGGGTCCCACAGGGGTCGAGAGGGGTCCCACAGCGGTCAGTGGGTTTTTGAGGGGGTCCCCCGGTGATCAGTGGGTTTTTGAGGGGGTCCCATGGTTATCAGTGGGTGTTTCGGAGGTCCCACAGCAAGTCGGTGGGTGTTTGAGGGATCTCACAGCAGTCAGTGGGTGTTTGAGGGGGGTCCCACGGTGATCAGTGAGTGTGTGTGGGGGTCCCACAGCGGTCAGTGGGTGTTTGGGGGGTTGCCCAGCGGTCAGTAGGTGTTTGGGGGGGTCCCACAGCGATCAGTGTGTGTTTCTGGAGGGTCTCACGGCGGTCAGAGTGGAGGGCACTGGTGTTTGGGGGGTCCCACAGTAGTCGGGGGGCATCCACGCAGATCAGGGTGAGTGTGTGTGGGATCCCCCCCCCAGCAGTCCTGGGTGGGGGAGTGTTGAGAGGCTCACAGTGGTCAGTGTGTACGTGGGGGGGCCCACGCAGGTCAGTGGCGCTGTGGGGGGGGTCTCACATGCCAGTGTGTGTTTGGAGGGGGGTCCCGCAGCAGTCAGTGAGGGGACTGAGACCCGCAGCAGTTGGGGGGTCCACACAGGTCAGTGTGAGTGGGATGGGGGGGGTCCCCATGCCTGTCAGTGGGGTGGGAGACCCACACTGGGCTGGGCAGGGCAGAGACCCACCCGTGAGTGGTTGGGGGTCCCACACAGGTCAGTTTTGGGTGGGGGAGGGGGCTGGGAGGCCCAGACCAGGCAGTGGAGGGGAGAGCCACGGTCAGTGTGTGGGGTGGGGGTCCCACAGTCCCAACGTGGTCACTGTGGTGGGTGGGGGTCCCGTGCCTGTCAGTGGCGGGAGAAGCACCCCCTGGGCTGTGGTGGGGGGTCCCACACGGGTCAGTGAGTGAGTGCAGAGTGGATTCCCCCCTTCTGGCTGTGGGGTGAGTGTGGGCTCAGCACGTGTGGGGGTCCCACACCAGTAAGTGTGTGTGGGGTGGACCTGCCCCCCACGGCAGGCGTGGGGTGGTTGTAGGGTGTGAGTGGGACCCCCGTGCCGGCTGTGGGGTGAGGGCAGGGCGCATGAAGAGCTGCCCACCCCGGGGGGTGCATCACCCTGATCCCCCCCGGCACGTGGGGTGCCAAACGCGGGGCTGCCACGTGCCACAGTGGCCCCGGCTGTGCCGTGGGTGGTCACCAGCCCGAGGGGGGCACGGGGCGTCCCTTCCCTCCCAGTAGGTCGGTGGTGCCTCCTGGCTGGGTGCGAGGCCTCCCCGTTCCACCCTTTCCTCCCCTTTCCCAGCCCTTCGGAAGCAGATGGAGCGAATTCCTCGGGGTGTGGGCTGGTTTGACATTCCTCAGCTCGAGCCTGTGCCCAAACTTGCAGAAAATAGTTGGCTTTTTTTTTTTTTCTCCCTCCCCCCCTTTCTTTCCCCTCTCCCCTTTTCCTGCGGGAAGCTTCAGCTCTCCCGCCTGCCTGTGCCGGCACCGGGAGGGTCCCTGGAGGGGCCGTGTCCTTTGTCCCACGCGCTGTGTGGGTGTTGGGGAGCGGGGGAGAGGGGTGTGTGCGATCCTGCGCCGTGTGGGCTGCCCGCGTGGGCTGCCGAGAGCGGGAGGAGGGGTTGGGTTTGGGGGCTGCGTGGGCTCGGTGCGGGCTGTGAGCGGCGGGTGGTGCCTGCGGGGGTGCTGGGGAGGAGCGCGTTTGTCCCCGGCCGGGGGTCACGGAGCCCACCCTGCCCTTCCCGCAGGCCCCCGCTGCCCACGGACGGACAGATGGACACGCCATCCCCGCCGCACGCCCCGGCCAGCGCCGCCCGGCCGGGCCCAGCCGTGCCCAGCGCCAGCTGAGGACGGACGGGGAGTCACTCCCGCTTGTCCCCTTCGGACCCTCCCTCGCCGCGGGCGCGGCCGCCGCTCTCCCCGCTCCTCGCCATGAACGGGCTGTCGCTGAGCCAGCTGTGCTGCCTGTTCTGCTGCCCGCCCTGCCCCAGCCGCATCGCGGCCAAGCTCGCCTTCCTGCCCCCCGAGCCCACCTACGCCGTGCTGCCCGAGCCCGAGCCCGCGGGCAGCGCCAGCACCGGCTCCCTGCGCGGCGCCGCGCCCCGCTGGAAGCTGCACCTCAAGGAGCGGGCGGATTTCCAGTATTCCCAGCGGGAGCTGGACAACATCGAGGTGTTCGTCACCAAGAGCAGCCGAGGGAACCGCGTCGGCTGCATGTATGTCCGCTGCGTGCCGGGCGCCAGGTGAGTCAGCGGCCCGGCAGGGCGGGGGCACGGCGCCGGCCTGGGGGGCTCCTGCCACCTCGCCCCCGGAGGAGGAGCCGGCCCTGCCGCGGTGGGGGGGGGTTGGAGGCGGCCGGTGGGGCAGCTCCCAGGACCGGTCTGGCTTGTGGCTGCACCGGGAATGGGGTTACACCAGGAGCAAGGGCAAACCAGGGGTGCAGGGACTCCCGGGACTGTCCCACAGAGCCCCCAGTGTCACGGCAGGGATGTAAAGCTCCACTTGTGAGCTCAGCTCTGTGGGAGGGGCTTGGGGAGTGTCAGGGGGCTGCACTGGCTGCCTGCCCTGTCCCACCCCCGCAGTGGCTGTGGGGATGGACAACAGCCCGTGCCAGCCTGGTTTGTTTAGTCTAATTCATGGGCACATCTGATTCCTCAAGGAGAAGAGCAGTGGGAACGAAACCCAGGAGGGGTTTGGGCACATCCCACTGCTGGTCACCTCTGTGAACTGGGAAGCTGGAGAGGGGCAGCCGGGAGTGTGGGACTGAGACCCCCTCCCACTGCCTGGGCACGAGGGGATGGGAGAGATCTGGGCAGCTGCTGCTCCAGCAGTGGCACAGTTTGGGGGGTTCAGGTGCAGGGGGAGGCCAAGTCACCTGAGTTGACCCCACACACCTGTATCTGCCCAGGGACATGTCCCCAAGGATCAGCATTTCGGGCTGGAGGGGAGAACATGGGCTAGGGGGGAGCAAGACCTCCTAAGCCCTGGGACATCAGGTCCTGCTTGCTGTCTGACCTCCCTGCAGATTGTCCTGCCATCACCTTCCTGCTGGGGCTTGCTGTGCATCCATGCTGGAATTGGAGGCTCAGCCTGGCCACAGACCTCTCAGACCAGCTTGAGGGACCCATCAGGGAGCGGGTCCTGCTCCCTCCCTCCTACAGAGGGGAGCCAAGCTTCCATCAATCCAATATTAGTGTTAATTTTTATGATTAACATTGTTTTTCCCCTTATGGTGGAAATTTCTTGTGCCTTGTCACTCCCACAATCCCCTTCTCTCCCAGCATCTGGTGTCTTGCCAGGCTCAGGAGAGAAAAAAAACCCTGCTGTCAGAATTCTTACTTGAAATCCCCATTGGGCAAACGGCCCCAAATCCTGAGCTTTTTACCAAAAATAGACTCAAACACTTGAACAGAACCATCATTGTGCCTTTGGGGCTGCCTATTCCTGCTTGGGCAGCAGGAGGGTCTGGGTGTCCCTGGAGGTGTCAGGAGGACCTTCCTTGGTGGCCAGAGGGGTGTTGGCCCTTCGTGCTGTGGGGTTTGGTTTTTGGTTCCAAGGCAAATGTCCTGGCTGGGATAGGGATAGGTATCCCAGGGACAGGGAAGGGCAGGGATATCCATCCCCAAGCCCACGCTAACGTGCCGCTCCCGCCTCCCCCGTGCCACAGGTACACGGTGCTCTTCTCCCACGGCAATGCTGTGGACCTGGGGCAGATGAGCAGCTTCTACATCGGGCTGGGCACCCGCATCAACTGCAACATCTTCTCCTACGACTACTCCGGCTACGGCGTGAGCACGGGCAAGCCCTCGGAGAGGAACCTCTACTCCGACATCGACGCTGCGTGGCAGGCGCTGCGGACGCGGTGAGCGGGGCAGGGCAGCCGGGGAGGATGTCTCTGCTGCTCTCAGGAAAACCCTGTTATCCAGCAGGCTGGAAAACAGGAAATCGCCCAGAAAAGTTACCCTGGGCCGCTGGTAACAGGAAAGGGGTGGTTGGAAAGCTGCAGGAGGAGCAGCCGGGGGATGACCTTGGCACAGGCTGTGCTCCTTGTCTGGCTGGCCCAGGCTTAGGCTTGGTTCTGCTGATGGGTTTGGGGTGCAGCCCTGTGCCAGGCCCTGCCTCCTCTACGCTGGTTGGCAGCATGACCCAGAGCTGGGGGCTGCACCACACACCTGTGATCTGGGGTCTGTGAACCCCCCCTAACCCTGCCCCTGGCAAGGCAGAGCCTTGACACTGCCCACAACTCACCTGACAGCTCAGCCCCAGCTGCTCCCTGGTCCTTTGGGGGTGCAGGGAACTGCCAGGGGAAAGCTGGAGGGACAGACACCTTGGGGGGTGTGCTGTGGCCAGAGCAAGGTGACCCCGGAGCTGTATCTTGGGCACAGGGTGGGATTGTTGGGGAGTCCTCTGCAGGGCCAGAAGTTGGACTCCACGATCCTGATGGGCCCCTTCCAACTCCATCCTAATCTATCATCCTCTGATCTCCTGGCGATGTGACTCAGGTGTTTGGGTGCTGATGTGCTCTGTGCCCCCCCAGGTACGGGATCAGCCCCGAGAACATCATTTTGTACGGGCAGAGCATTGGCACCGTGCCCACGGTGGACTTGGCCTCCCGCTACGAGTGCGCGGCCATCGTGCTGCACTCCCCGCTCACCTCCGGCATGCGCGTCGCCTTCCCCGACACCAAGAAGACCTACTGGTTCGATGCCTTCCCCAAGTGAGTGCCCTGAGCAGAGGGTCAGTCAGGTCTCCAGGTCAGTGCCCTGACCAGCCCTGTCCTGGGCACCAGCCCTGCCCACAGCCAGGGGTCGTGGTGACAACTGTGGACCCGTTTCCTGTGATAGGCTTAAATGTCCTCTTTGGGATCCTCTTGTGCCCCAGTCGGTCCCCTCGGGAGGTCATAACACCCTCCCTGGGCTCACTGTGCCCTGTGTGCACCCCAGTTCCCTCTGGCATCATGTCCTGGCCACCCCGTCCCAGTGTCCTTGTCCCCCAGGTTTTGGGCTGTTCTACTGGCCCCTTCTTGGGTGTCACAAGCTGTGGGACCCATCTCTTCCCCCAAGAGTAATTCTTGGGGGGGTTTCCTGTGCTGAGTGTTGAGGGATGAACTCTTCCCTCTCCTTTCCCCTGCAGCCAGGCCAGCATGGCCCAGGGGATGGTCTCCAAGCCAGAAGCTGTGGCTGGGGAGCCACCGGCCACCACTCTGTGTCGCAGTGGCCTCATGTGGCCTTTGGGGCCGGGCTGGGAACAGCCGTGCTTCCCCTGCTCGGAGCCTGGCAGGGCTGATCCCGACAGCGGAGGGCTGTCCTGCAGCAGTGCTGAGGTCCCCTGGGGATGTTGTCGCTGCTGTCTGCTCCTCATCTCTCACACCAGGGCAGATCTTGGCAGAAGCTCCGTGTCCCACCCTGTCCCTGCGCTCTGTGATCAAAGAGCGTTTCCTGGTCCCCCTCCCATGGGAAGTGTTTTGGGGGGGCAGGAGGGGAATGGAAGTGTCCCAGTCCCTGTGCTCACCCTCCTCCTCTCTCCCCCACCCACCCTCTTGGCAGCATCGAGAAGATCTCCAAAATCACCTCTCCCGTCCTCATCATCCACGGCACGGAGGACGAAGTCATTGACTTCTCGCACGGCCTGGCCCTGTTCGAGCGCTGCCCCAAGGCCGTGGAGCCGCTCTGGGTGGACGGGGCCGGCCACAATGACATTGAACTCTACAGCCAGTACCTCGAGCGCCTTCGGAAATTCATCTCCCAGGAGCTGCCCAGCCAGCGCAACTAGGGACGGCCAGGGGGGTTCTGCTTGTTCCTCCGGTTCTCCCAGTGTCTTCTCCCCAGTCCCTGCTGCTGAAGGTGCAGTGAGGTTGTTCAGCCTCGGCTCCAGGCTCGGGAGAATGGACAGTGTTTCCTCTGGGACACAAGCACAGGCTCCTCCCTCCCGGTGCCAGCCCCGGCGCTGCTGGCACCCCCGGCCCGGCTGGGCAGACACGGCAGCTCCCTCCTTGCCCCTGCCCCAGAGACATGAGAGCCCACCCTCCGATGGCGGATCCTTGGCTTCGGACGTGTCCTCGTCCCCTCTCCCAGAACAGGAGCTCCCGAGTTCCTCCCGGCCGCTCTGCTGCTCTGGCATAGCAATAAGGCGAGTTGGAGAGGGGCTGGGGGGCCCAGCCCCCTGCCCGGTGTCCCTGTGGGGTGGGACAGAGGAGGGGGCAGTTCCTGCTCTCCATGGAGCTTTCCCGGGCCCAGTGCTGGCGGTGCCCGGAGTTCACCCCACAGCCGGGCCAGAGCCGTGTCCCCCAGGGGACTATGGGGATGCACGGAGGAGGTGCCCCCCTGCCCCACACCTCCTCCAGTCTGGCCCTGCTCAGCCTTCCCAGAGCACTCCTGGTGTTCTGGCCACCCCTGGCAAACCTTGTCCGGAGCGCTCGCTCGGGGAACAGGGCGAGGGAACCAGGCACTGAATAAAGAGCAGAGGTTTAACGTTTCACCTGTGTGTGCCCCTTCCCTGGGTACCCCTAGGGGTCCTTCCCTGTGACCCAGCCCTGGGGGCCGGCCCCTCTGCTCTCTCCCTCTCCAGCACCTCCTCTGGATTGCCCTTGGCTGGATCCCTAACACTTGTCACCCTCCTCTGGGAACCGGTTGGCCCAAGGTGCCAGTGCGGGGGAAGGTGCCCTTGGCCCCACCAGGACTGGGCTGCAACAGTCTGTGTCTTCCAGCTGGGCCGTGGGGACCATGGAAACCCATTCCCCTGCCATCCCCTGTCCCTTGTCATTAGGGGATCCCATGGGATCACAGGGGCAGAGGGAGAATGGCGTCAGCCTCCCAGGAGCTGTGGCATGGAGGGCTTGGGTGTGCCAGAGGGCAAGGGGGACATCCCCATGACTGGCCATGTGCCAGGGTGAGGGGACACAGGGTGGTCCTGGGGGCAGCAGACCTCCTTTTTGACCTGCTCTGTGGCCAGCTGTGCCCCTGGCTGTGTGGGGATCTCGGTGATCCCTGGGATGTGCTGGCCATGGAGCTGTGGGAGTGTCCCATGGTGTCCTCCTGCCACTACATGGGAATTTTGCTCAAAGGCAGAGGCTGAGGTTTGTGCCTTTCAGGTGAATCCCCCCCCCAGGAATGGCAGTTCAAAGTGTCTCTGTGGTTTCCTGCCCCACCGGGGCATCTCTGGCCCAGCCCACACAGCAAAGCACTGCTCTGCCTCTTCTCCTGCCCCTGGGGGACCCTCTCTGGGCTCCCCAGCACTGCCCCCCTCCCTGTCCCTGTCCCCCTGCTGTCCCCTCCTCCCCGGCACAAGGCCGTGGGGCTGGGCCGGCTCATGTGAGGAGGGATAATCTCCTTAGGGAATCCGGGCCCGAAGGGGGGGGTCTGGCTGCACCCCACACTCTGAGCACTCCAATGCACCCATTGTTTGGGGCTGGGAGCCATGGGGGGCCTGGGCAGGGGGCACAGGACCTCTTGCTCCCCACACATCCCTCACCTGCCCCAGGACCACCCCAGGGTGCTCCGGAGCAGGGGAGGGAGATCCTTCCTTGGTGCTGGAGCTGGAAGTGGATGTGGATGCGGGGGCTTTGTGGGGGAGCCTCCCTCCTTCCCCGGGGTCCAGGAGCTGGGGTGTCTGGCTTCTCCCTGAGCATCCCCCCACATCCCTCCCTTCCCCATCCCGCTGTAGGGCAGTATCCGGGTGGTTTGGGAGCCCTGGGCTCACACGTGCTGGAAGCCAAAGCTGCCACAGCCACCCTGCCGGCCCAGGGCTCCCTAATCCCGGCACAGAGACGTTCTGTTTGCACCGAGGGTGTTTTTATCCTCTTACTGCTGCCGCCTTCCTGTTGAGCTGGGGATGCTTCGGGCTGGCTCAGCATCGCCGGCGGGACAGCCGGGACTGCTCGGCCGTGAGGGGGTGTCGGGGTGGCTCAAGGTTGTATTTACTGTTGTCTGAGTTTAAAACCAAGGCAAAGGGTCAGAAGTGTTCAGGCTGCTCCCCAAAATGTAGAGCCAGCTCGGGTTATGTGGGATCCCAGGGAGAGGGACGTGGCTGGGTGTGAACTCCATGGTGGGGAGCCGTGGTGGCACTTTTTGGGTCTGGATCCGTCACTGCTCCTGGTCCAGGAGGGCTCGGGCTCCATCCTCACTCAGCCACGAGAAGCTGGAGCAGGGAGGGAGAGAGGGGCACTCACCCCACAGAGCTGCGGGGTCCCCAAAAGGTGTGAGCTGGGGGACCTCAGTGCAGCATCCCCCAAGGCGGGGCCAAACTGGGCCACAATCCAGTGGGACAGCACTTCTGTCCCCTCTGGGATGGCATTTCTGTCCCCTCTGGGATGGCATTTCTGTCCACTTTGCTGGTGCAGTGCTTTGTGGGGCAGGGAAGAGGCTGTGTTGGGGACAAGGCTGGGCGGGGTTGGTGCCAGGAGGGGACTCTGCAGTGCCCTTTCCTCGGAGGGGAGGGGCAGAGCCAGGCCTCGAGTGTCCCCAAAGTCCCTCCCCAGCGGAGCAGGGTCAGGGCAGTGTCACTCAGAGTGGTTTGAAGCCCCAGCCAGAGGGGCACAGGGGCCAGGGCCAGGTGTGGGGGACGTCGGGTGACCGGCCAAGAGGGGTTTAAGTCTCTTTTGGGGCATAAATGAGGCTTTTGATGGCCAGGGCCTGCGTGTTACAGTCATGAGACCCCGTACAGAGGCCGAGCTCAGTCATGGGATCCAGGAAACTGAATTAAAGCGTCTTAAGGAGCTTTTTTCCGAGCTCTGCTCTGGTTTTCCACGTGCTTGTCATATGAACAAAGACGGTATAAAAGGGCAGAGTGGAAGGATCCCCTCTGTGGTCGGGCTGGGAGAGGGGAGGGTGTCGGAGGAAGGATGGCAGGGTGAGGATGAGGTGGAGGGAAGGAGACAGGAAAGGACAAGGAGAAGGGAGGATGTCCTGGCAGCAGCCCCTGGCTCTGCCCTGCCAGAGCGAGGCAGAGGCCTGGGGACAGCGGGGACAGCAGGGACAGGGGTGGTGGCAGATCTGGGGGAGCAGAGCCTGTGTCCCCTCTCCTCGAGCAGCACAGAGCTGAGACCCCGACACCGGCGGCACCTCCCTGGTGAGAGACGGCGAGGGGGGAATGGTGGCATGGGGAGGGGGCACGGGGCACCCACCACCCTGAGGGGGGCACCCACCACCCCGGGGGACACCCATCACCCTGAGGGGACACCCACCACCCCAGGGGGATACCCATCACCTTGAGGGGACACCCACAACCCTGAGGGGACACCCACCACCCCAGGGGGATACCCATCACCCTGGGTGGGCACCCATCACCCCTAGGGAACACCCACTATCCTGAGGGGTCACCCATCACCCCTAGGGAACACCCATCACCCCGGGGGGACACCCACTACCCTGAGGGGACACCCACCACCCCAGAGGGACACCCACCCCTGCATGGGTGGCTGGAGGGGACAGGGGTGGTGGGTGGGGGTCCCTGAGCTGGGATGGGTCCCAGGAAGGGAGCCCAGGCCTGGGAGGGCAACCACGGGATGGACCAGCCAGCTCTGTGCTGTGCACCAACACACGTGTATGCACACACCCTAACGTGTGTGCACACAGATGTGTGAGCCTACAGACACACACACACACTCACACACTCACACTTGCATGTGCATTCACCCCCACACACAGGTGTGTGCACAGCCCTGCACAGCCCTGCACACACACACACACACACACACACACACGTGTGCACACACAGACCCTCACCCCCTCCCAGCACAGCTGGGCCATGGCCCTGCTGGCATCTGACACCCATCCCATGTCACAAACCACCCCCAGGGGCTGGAGGGTCACACCAGGGAGACCTGTGGGTTCATTTTCACCTCCTGGAGATGTGGGGCAGGCTGGGGATCCCCAGCTCCCCTTGGATCCCGCAATTCCCTGCAATCCCCCAGCTCCCGGGGATTGCCCAGGTCCCCTGGGATCCCCACACTCCTCTGAGAACCCCCAGCTCCCAGGCCTCCCCAGCTTCCCTGGGATCCCTCAGTTCCCCTGAATCCCCACGCTCCCCTGGCATCCCCCAGCTCCACAGGCTCTCCCAACTCCCTGGGCTTGCCCATCTGCCTGGGATCCCCCAGCTCCCTGGGATTCCCCAGTTCCCCATATCTTCCAGTTTCCCAGATCCTGCAGCTCCCTATGCTCTCCTCCCCTCCTCTCCCATCTCTCCTCCCCGCACAGGAGCACTCGGAGTGTGGGGCCACAGCCCCCTGCCCCCTGTGAGCTTCCCTTTGTCATCCTATGCCTGAGCGATGCCTGGAGGCTGGGACGGCCAAGGGAGGCCCACGGGCTGCCACAGCCCCGGTGACAGCGCCTGGAACAGCACACTGGGACCACCCAGGGGGGATGGGACAGGAGTCCCGCGGGGCTGGGAGCACCCTGGGGGGCTGGAGTGTCCTCTTTGGGGGGCCAGAGCATCCCCTTGGGACGTCAGGAGCATCTTTGTGGCCTGGGAACATCCCTTTGGTGGGGAAGAGCATCTCCTTGGGGTGCCAGGATCACACTGGGGGGCTGGAGCATCCCCTTGGGGGGCCAGAGCATCCCTTTGGAACATCAGGAGCAATCTGTGGGGCTGGAATGTCCCCTTGGGACACCAGGATCACCCTGGGGGGCTGGGAGCATCCCTTTGGTGGGGAAGAGCATCTCCTTGGGGTGCCAGGATCACCCTGGGGGGCTGGAGTGTTCCCATCGGACATTAGAAGCACCCTGAGGGGCTGGAGCATCTCCCTGGGAGGTCAAAGCACCCTTGGGGGCTGGAGTGTCCCCTTGGTGGGGGAAAAGCACCTCCTTGGGGTTCCAGGAGCACCCGAGAGGGCTGGAATCATCCATGGGGAAATTGAACGTCCCCTTGGGGAACTGGAGCATCCCCCAGTACCTGGGGGCTGGGCAGGGGGGGATGCAGTGACCCAGGATGTGGGGGGGATTCCGGGGTGTCACATTGCTCCCCTAATGGGGGAGAGTCTCCCATGGGGGACATGGACAGTGGTGGGTTACGTGACGGGGTACCAGGAGTGGGGTCACCACCTTGACCAGCCCACCCCTGAGAAGAGACCACCCCACGTGAGGATGTTCTCCCACCTCCCCATTTCCTTCTCCAGCTTCCCAAACCCCGTTTGGCACCTCGTGTGGGACCATGGAAAAGTTCCCATGTGGACGCAGAGAAAATCTGTGACCACCCCCAGGGGGAGCAGAAAGTCCCCCTGGGATGCTTGGATAGGGTGGTGCAGAATGAGGAGCAGGGAGTGGGGTCTGGGGGCGGGGGTTGAGTTCCAGTCACATGAGCATTTCTGCCTGGTTTCTATTTCTTTTAATCTCTTTTCCCCAAAAAACTCCAGCCAGTTCACCTGGCTGTGGGTTTATGGTGGGGCAGGGATTGCCGTGGGGGAGCAGGAGGTGGGGATGAGGTTCTGGATCCAGCCTCCTGCTCTGGGGGGTGAACCAGGAGCATCCCCCTGGGGGATGGGAGCCACATTGCTGGGCTGGATCCTGGATGTGTGGGGGGTGCCCAGCATGGCACTGGCAGTGTGTCCCTGCTGTCACCCAGCAGCACTAACAGTGTCACGTCTCCCTGTCCCAGGGCACAGGCCCCCCTTTGTCACCCAGCAGCCGATGTGGGGGTGGTCCAGCAGTGCCATCCCCCTGCTTGGCTCTCCCAGGGAGGGAAAGGGGCCAAACTGTGTCCCCCTCGTGCTGCCCCTGTGACAGCCCTGCCACGTGTCCCACACCTGGTCCCCTCCCTAAAGTGGGGGCTTTGGCCGTGGGGTGTGAGCCCAGGGGGGGCAGTGTGGGCTGGGGACCCCCTCGTTTCTCTGCAGAGGGGTCAGGAGCTTTGGGGGGGAATGAGCTCAGTTTTGGGGACCCCTTGGCAGATTGAGGAGGCTGCAGTGGGGTTTTAACTCCTCTGCAGGGCTGGAGGGATTGCTATGGGGTGCTGAGCTGGGGGGTGGGCTTGGATCCCCCAGGGTGGGTGAATTTGGGGGTCCCTGCTCTCAGAGGAGCTGCCTTGGGGAGCACAGGGACTCTGGGGACCTTTCCCAGTGCTGCTGACTGGGAGCTGGGCGGGAATCCCAGTTAACCAAGCTGCCCCTTCCCAGGTGGGGAGGCCAAAGCACAGCCAAGATTGGCCTGGATCAGTTTTGGGCAGGTTTTCCGTGTCGGGTCCTCCAGGTCTGGGCAGAAATGAACATTTAATTTAATTTAATTTAATTGTATTTTATTTTTGCCAGTTTGTGACTCAAGGAAGCACAGGGTGAGAATTATAAGGAAGGGAAATACCTTGTGTGTGTCTTTTTCAAGTCATTTCTATTACAGCTGAAGTTCTGTAAAATAGATTTATCTGTATCATAAAAATAAAAAGCTTTATTTTTTCCTTTTTTTTGAGGAAAGATGAGCTTGTTCTCTCTGGTATGAGGAGGGAGGTGGGAAGGGGGTGTTGGGGGGATCTCAGCACAGCCCTCTCCCCATACCTGTAAAGCACCTTGTGCCTGTGGCACGTTTGTGCTGAGAGAAGGCAACTCACCTCCTGGGCATTCCTGCTTTCTAGAAGCTCTGTGTGGATTATTCAGATTTCCTGGGGTCAGCAGCTGCTGGGCCATCAGTGCCCTGCTCAGTGGTGGGTTCCTCTCCTCCTTCTCCCCTCCTGGACTCTGCTGGGACACCATGGGGAGCGATGGGCAGGGACGAGGCAGCAGCACGTGTTAAATTTGGAAAATAAAGTGGTTTTTTTTTTCCCACTCAAGACTGCTGTGAAACACGACTTTTGCCACCTTTCCCTCGCCCTTCCCTGGGGCCAAGGCTGGCTCCTCCTTGTGCACCTTCCTCTGCACTGCCTGGAGCTTCCCACCTCTCCTTGCACAAGCCACGAGGCTCTCCCGGATCATCCCTTCCCTCTGGGCTGGGGGGTCCGGCCCCACCTCAGGGGAGTTGCTGTGGGAGGGTTTGGTCCTGCTGTAACCCCAAAACCTGCTGAGGGTGGTATGAGAAATAAGCAAACCGGTTTTATTACAAGCAAATGGATGAAATGAGTCACTAACTTAGGAGGGTTTTTCACTAACCTATAAGGTGTATCGCGGAGTTGTAAGGCACATGATCCTGTCAGGAGCTTGTGCCAGGGTAACATACGGCCGGGAATAAGAGGACTGTAAAATATTGGTAAGGAAACGCCCCGTGCCACATGGCTGTTCCTGGGGGCTGCGGTGCTGCCTGGGGAGCCCAGCTCCCAGCACGGCACAGCCAGCCGGGCAGAGGGGAATGCTTCTTCTGTTGCGTAAATAGGGCGGGACCCGGGGAACCTTTAAAAGCGCAATTTTTAAATTAAGAGGTGCGTTCTTGGGACCTTCGGGACCTGAGCACCCAGCGCGCGCTGTATTAGAATTTTCCTTGCTCGTTTTATTTCCTTGTTTCACAGATGAATTTTTTTTTTGCAGTTTTCTAAATTTAATAAATGAGATTTTTCTCACAGTGGGGGCTCCAAGGCAGGGGCAGCACCGGGTGGTTCCCAGGAGCTGTGGGTGCCCCTCACACGGCTGACCCCGCCAGGGCCGGCTCCGAGTCCCTGCTCGGCTCTGACAGAGCTCAGTCACCACGTGCCTCGGTGTCCCCACCGGTAATTCGGGGTGTGGTGACACCCCGGGGCAGGGGGGAGGGCACTGGGGGAGGGGGTGGAGCCAGGTCTGTGTGTGGCCCCCTCCCCACACCTGCCCCGTGTGCTGCTCTGGGGCTGAGGGGCTGTGCTGGGAGTACTGGGATGTGCTGGGAGTACTGGGATGTGCTGGGAGTACTGGGGTGTGCTGGGCCAGTGGGATGTGCTGGGGCAGCAGAATGTGCTGGGAGTACTGGGACGTGTTGGGAGTACTGGGACATGCTGGGAGTACTGGGACCTGCTGGGAGTATTGGGGTGTGCTGGGGCAGTGGGATGTGCTGGGGCAGCAGAATGTGCTGGGAGTACTGGGACGTGTTGGGAGTACTGGGACATGCTGGTAGTACTGGGACCTGTTGGGAGTATTGGGGTGTGCTGGGGCAGTGGGATGTGCTGGGAGTATTGGGACCTGCTGGGAGTACTGGGATGTGCTGGGAGTGCTAGGCTGTGCTGGGACAGTGGTCCCTGGTGGTCCATGTTGGGGATACTGGGCTGTGCTGGGGCAGTGGTCCATATCTGGGGTGGTGGTCCATAGTAGTCCATGCTGGGGGCTCCAGGCTGTGTTGGGGTGGTGGTCCATGGTGGGGCTCAGGCAGTGGTCCATGCTGGGAATACTGGGATGTTCTGGGGCAGTGGTCCTTGGTGGGGATACTGGGACGTTTTCAGGCACTGGTCCATGGTGGGGGGGGGGCAGTGATCCGTGGTGGGCCGTGCTGGCGATGCTGGGCTGTGCTGAGCTGCTGGGCCACTGAGCAAGGAACCCGGGAGCTTTGCCCTGCCTGCAGCTGGGGGGCTATGGGGGGCTCAGGGGGGCTCTGGAGGCTCCAAGGGGGCTCGGAGGGGGCTCAGGGGGTGCTGGAGAGGTTCTGGGGGTGCCCGGGGGGGGAGCTCAGAGGGCTCTGGGGGAGCTCAGGAGGCTGGGGGGGCATTCAGGGGGCTC
>JAWWEU010000082.1:4033339-4046006 GCA_035583155.1 Acropternis orthonyx
CTGGGGAGCCTGCTCAGTGCCCACCACCCTCTGGGGGAAGAGCCTTTCCCTGAGATCCATCCCAACCCCCTGGCACAACTTCAAGGGTGGAAAACATCCCTACAGAAAGTTACTTCAATATGTGGTGCCTCTGCCTCCTTTTGCTTCATCAGGAACTGCAGACATCTTGCACATCAAATAGTTCATCCTGTACTAACCTTCCTTTACATCCTGAGTGTCCACGTTAGTGAAACGAAGAGGAATAAAAGCAGAAGGTGAACAGGCTCCTTGGAGTCTGGGATCCCAGTGACAAGAAGGGGGTGTGGGTGGAGCTGGGCTTGGGCACCAAGAGATCCTTCCCTCCGTTCCTGGGAGTGTAATTAGGCAGTGGAAAAGCTGGTCTGCTTTGAGATAGCAGGTGGATTTCTCAGACTTTGGAGGCTTGATGGCTTTCTCTCTGTATGTGTGTGTTTATATAAATAACCCCCCCTCCTGCTGTGTTTCCTCTGCATTATCTGCAAATGCACCGTGGCCAGGGGTGCTGGTGCTGATGAGTATCGTGGAGCCACTTACAGAGTCTTTCATGGCCAGGCAGCCTTTGATCAGCAGCGCTGGGGGATCCATCAGGCCTCCTCCACTCCTCCCCAGGAGCTCTTTCCTGGCCTGTCTCAAAGCCTGCTGGCATGTCTGGAGGTTGTAGTGTGTGTTTTCATCTGCTCGTTCCATCCACACAAAATGTGCCCTTAATTTTATCCTAGAGATGAACAGCAGAGACTCAGACCCCAGGTCTGTGCCTGGGTTGTCTTCTGCTTTACCTGATCCTGATACATTTAAAATGGTTTGTTTTTCTGCATGGACAAGATGCCCTTTGTGTGGCTTGGGTTTGTTGTTCTTTTTTTTCATTTTGGCAAGTCTTCAGATCCAGGCTCTGTGTTCTCTCTCTGCAGGCCACCTGACACTCAGCTCTGCACAGACTACCAGGCTTTCAGCTGCTCCCTTAAAATGTTTGTGCTAAATTTTGGGTCTCAATCTTGATGCAGAGGGTAATAGCTGACTCCTCAGCTGGTCTTCTCTGCCACCACAGAGCTGATGTTTCACAAAGTGGTGAGGGGTGGTGGGTGTGGAGGGCTCTCTGCTCCTTATCTGCTCTTAAGTTAATATTTGTATCTTACAGTCTTAATAATCTGGATATACACTTGCCCTGATGCTGCTGCTCTTTGCAACTGGGTTTGTTCCTGGTTTTTTCCTTGTTACCTACATTTCTTCCTGGTTTCTAAGTAGGCTCCGTAATATGTCCAGTGTCCACTGCTCCTCCCTCCTTCTCTTACTGGGTGTCGGAAAGGGGAAGAGCACACGCTGGTTTTGGAAATGCTCTTTGTGTCATCACTAAAGCTCTTTGCGACAGCTGGAGGGGAACTGATTGTAGAAATATCCCCTTGTTCCTCTTTCCCCAGGTTTCTGGCCCTGAGCATGGCTCTGACAGTTGTTTGGAAGGTGCTGACACCACTCTGTGATTGCCCAGAGTCTCTGCTCAATCAGGAGCTAATTGGTTTGGAAAAACGCTTGGCAAACCCAAGGGGCTAAAAAGTGTTTTCTGAAATCACTGCCTTTGTTTTAACCTCCCTTGTTCTGCTTCCTCAGGGGCCAGTTCTACCAACTGCTAGACAGGTTCTGTCCCTGGTACCAAAGGAACCTGTGCAGGTGTGGATCCTCTCTCAAAAAACCCCAAAACCACCCCAAAAAAAACCCAAAATAACCCTCCAAACCCTCAGTCTTGTGGGAGTGGTGGAAACGGCTCCTTTACCACTGTGTGTTTCTGACTTACAAGAAATTCTCTGATCCCTCTTAGACCTGAGAGGGTTTTATTTTGTGTTTTATCTTTCTGTTTATTTGATATCTGCATATCCATGTTGGAAGGGCAGTTTTACTGTTGTCCTTGTAGTTCCTCTGGGATATTGGCATCCAGAGCCACTGTGGTAAAACAAGGACTGAAAGCAGTTCAGAGTCAGAAAGCAGCTGCTCACACACCTGCAGCTTCTGTCAGCTTGCTGGTTGAGTTGGCTTTGTTAGAATTGTGACATGGCTTGGATTGGAAGGGACCTTAAAGCTCATCCAGTCCCACTGCTTTTCACCACGGGTTGGGAAGGAGAGTCTGGGATGATGGCAGAGCATTTATGCTTGGGACAATTGCTCCTGTGTCCCCTTGGAGAGGAATGTTACCAGATGAACTTCAAAGGACTTTCCATTTGTTACGTTGTCCCTTGGGCAGGTTCCTTTGGCATTTCCATGTAGTTCCATAGGGTGGATCATGACCAAAGCCTCTCCTGTGGTTGGAAGAGCTGAGCAGCCTGGCCAAAGCACATCCTCAGGACTTGTGTGGACAGGGGAGTGTGTGGGAAAAGGGGAACGCTCTGGGGGTTCAGTGCTCCTGTCTGGAGGTTGTTGGTGTGGCTGAGCTGTGGGACCTGTTGTGGTTTTTCCTCACCAGCAGCACTCGGTTTGACCTAAGTAAGACTGGTTTTCCTGCAGCTGCCCTGGGAAACACTGAGCTTTGAGGAATATTGGAGCCTTCAGATGGGCTTTGGACGTTGGCATTGAGAAGTGAGATCCTGATCCACAGCTTCTTCTGGAATCCTCTTTCTGCCTTGGTCGCTCTGTTGAATTAAACTGATAATTCTGTGCACACTCAGCTCCTCTTGGGCCTAATACTGTGATTATTCTTGGGTGCACCAAAGCATATAGAGTTTATAGAGCTCTTCCATGAGCAGTAAAAGCACTTTGTTAATAGACTTTAGTCCTGGGAGTAGTTTGTACTGTCTAATCTAGTGTAAGCACTGGTGGCTTTTGGGATCCAGTATTTATTTACTCTGTGGTGCCAGAGTGTGGCTTTTGGTTGTCATTCACTATTGGGTTTTGATCAGAGCAGACTTTAAAAAAACCCTCTTTTAATTTTCCTCCAAAGCAAATTTTACTGGAATTGCTGGCAGTAAATTTTTTCAAATTCCTTTTTCACAGAGCGAGGATATGATCCCTACAATCCAGAGCTTCCCAGGACCTCGCTGGAGACGGAGGATGGCGCTCTGGCTGACATTACAGACGTGACACCCGGAATTCTGGAGCTGGAGCTGGTCAACAAGGCCATCGAGGCGGTGAAGAACGAGGTGGAGAGAGAGCAGAAGAAATACGAGGAGCTGCTGGAAACCACGAAGGAGTTTGGTGCTTCAGAGGGCTCCTCACTCATTTCAAACTCACCCGTGTCAGCTGCTGGGACTCCAAACAATTCATTTGCCTCCTTGGAGTATAATCCAGGGAGCTACAACTTCACCAATAACTCAGACTACAACCCCACCCCTCTCACTGCTGCTGCCCGGTCCAGTAAGTACACTTTGGACTCCTCCCGCTCCAAAGGGAGCTCTCTGGAATACATTCCCAAGGCTGTGGTACAGAATAAAAAATACAGTAGCACTGTCACTAACAATAAGTATGTGATTGATGACACTAAGCCTTCTACAGACTTGGAATATGATCCCCTTTCCAATTACTCAGCCAGGCTTTTGAGCAAAGCCACAACCAAGGAGCCAAAGGGGTCCAAAAGGGAAAGGGGGTGTGATTATGAGGACTCTTACTCTCCCTCCCCGAAAAAGCTCTGTGAAGATCCCGATGACTACGAGGTGGTGGCCAGGTTCTCCTCCTCTGAAGATGAGGCTGATGGGGAATATAAAACAGCTTCTGGAAGTTCACCATCAAAAGCTGGTTCTGAAAGTGAATCAAACAATGAGTTCTCCAGCAAAGAGCTGAGCACCAAACTGGATAACTTTGCTTCCCGGGATGGCAAAGAAGCAGCACAGCATGGCAGGGGAGACCTTCCAAGTTCACAGAAGAGCCTTGCCAAAAACTTACCAGACAAGAACACAAAAGCAGCGAAATTGTGTTCTGGTAAGAACAGCCAGGAAATTGAAAATAAAAACAAAGACTCAAAAGACAAAACTAAAAGGAAGAAATCAGATGTTAGTAAAACACCAGGCCTCAGTGAGGCCGGGAAGAAGGAGAAGAGTAAAAATGCAGAAAAAGACAAAGCGCTCAAGAAAGAGGAAAAATTGAAAAGCAAGAATGAAGAGAAAAACTGCAAAGATAAAAGTGTCAAAGGGAAAACAGATGGAAACTTAAAGAAACCTGAAAAGCAGAAGTCAGAAAAAGTGGATGGGCTTAAAAAAGAAAAGCCCAAGTCCACCAACAGCACTTCAGGAAAAAGCAGGAGCGAGGGTGTCACCAAAGGCTCCGGCACGGAGAAACTGGGGAGCAGCAAGAAGGACTCACAGAGCAAAACTGGGGATGTGAAGAACGGGAAGGAAACCTCTGGCCGTAAAAACAAGGAGAAAGGGACCAAAACTCCGGGCCTGGAGCAACAGAAAGGAAAGGTGAGTCCGGCAGGAAAAGGAGACCCGAAGAAGGGGCGGAAGCAGCGCAGTTTGAGCCACGTGGACCTGTTTGGTGACGAGAGCGGGGACGACGATGACAAGGGCCGACCTTTGCCGTCCTCGCTGCCCGACGCGAGCTCCGACTCGGACGGGGCTGACTCTGGCTCGGCCTCCGACAGCGAGAGGGAGAGGACGAAGAAAGCAAAGCGCTCCAAGTTGGCCAAGTCATCGTCGTCTTCCTCGACGTCCGATGACATCGACTATTCCATCCTGGAGAAGGACGTGGACTTCGAGTCAGACCCCATGGAGGAATGTCTCAGGATTTTCAATGAATCCACAGATGTGAAGACTGAAGACAAGGGAAGGCTGGGGAAGCAGGTAATGCTGGGTTGGGGGGTTGGTTCTTTGCCCTCTGAAGGTGGAAGGATTCTGCTTTGGTTCTGTGGTGTTGCTTATTTCAAGTAGCTGCTTGAGGGACACTCCATGTGTTGTAACACTCTCATCCTTGTCATGACTGAGTGCTTGGAAGAGTTTGCACCTGAATTTTCCTGCTGGATTGAAAGCTGCTGGGAAATGTAAGGATCCAATTCCCTTTTGGACTTTAGCTGTCAGGGTTTGTCAGGTACTCCTGTCTCCATCTGGCCTGGATGGCTGGAGAAAAGTCTTCAGAGAACAAGTTTTGGGGGTTTCAAAGCTGAATTTGCCAATGTGGGCAATGCCTTTTTGTTGCAGCAGTTTAAGGACCACACTGGTAGAACCCAGACAGTGTGTTGGTGCAAGTCCATGTACTTGTCACTGGACACTTCGAAGGCTCACCAAATTCCTGTTTCAAAATTCCCACTGCAGGTAGTTTATGAGGGTCTCTGGGTACCTTGTGGGTGGTAAAAACAAGAAATGGAGGGTAAAATTTCTTCCAGTGGTCCAAGAGGTTTCAGACTAAGGAGGTAAAAGGACAGTATTTAAATAAAAAGGGTGGAGTGGTCTGTGGAGGATGCAGGACACAAGAGAGACATTGAGGGGCTGGAGCATGTCCAGGGAAGGGAACGGAGCTGGAGAAGGGGCTGGAGCAGCAGGAGAGGGTGAGGGAGCGGGGGGGGCTCAGCCTGGAGAAAAGGAGGCTCAGGGGGAACCTTCTCATTTTCTGCAACTCGCTGCCAGGAGGGGAGAGCCAGGGTGGGTCGGGCTCTGCTCCCACGGAACAGGGACAGGAGGAGAGGGAATGCCTTCAGGTTGTGCCAGGGGAGGCTTAGATTGGATATTAGGGAAATTTCCCCATGGAAGGGGTTGTCAAACATTGAAAGAGGCTGCCCAGGCAGTGGTGGAGTGACCATCCCTGGGAGTGTTCAAAAAAACCTGTGGATGTGGCCCCGGGGTTAGTGGTGACCATGAAGGTGGTGCTGGGCTGACTGCTGGGCTTGGTGATCTTAGGGGCCTTTTCCAACCTTAACAGTTCCATGATTCTCAGTGTAAAAGGCTAGAAAACAGCTTCTGGCAGTGATCCTCCCACAGCATCTGTGGCAGGGAAGTAGGAGCAGATAAAACTCATCCTTCATCTTCTGACATCCCAGTTTGACGGGGCAGTGAGACAAACCCTCGGTCTGGGAGCAGCTCCTGGGCACAGACAGTGGGTGTGAGCTGCTCTCAGACTCAGCACACTCAGATTCTGTGGCTGGGATGGTTTTGGAGTTCAAGGGTTTGGTCTGGAAAGAGCTTTATGGAAGTAAAAGGTGAGAAATTTGGCAGCATAGAGAAACCCCCCCAAACTTGTGTGTGGTTTTCTCCCTGTGACTGCAGTGTAGGGTGCTGGGGCTGCTGGGGCAGCTCTGTTACCTGGGAGGCTTCACAGCATCATGGAATGGCTTGGGTTGGGAGGGACCTCAAAGCTCATCCAATCCCACCCCCTGCCATGGGCAGGGACACCTCCCACCAGCCCAGGTTGCTCCAAACCCTCTCCAGCCTGGCCTTGGACACTCCCAGGGCTGGGGCAGCCACAGCTTCTCTGGGCAACCTGTGCCAGGGCCTGCCCACCCTTCCAGCCAACAATTCCTTCCCAATATTCCCATCTAACCCTTCCCTCTGGCACTGGGAAGCCATTCCCCTTGTCCAAAGCCCCTCCATCCCTTGTCCCAAGTCCCTCTCCAGCTGTCCTGGAGCCCCTTTAGCCACTGGAAGGGGCTTAATGTGACAAAACCAGGTGCCTTCCCTGTGCTGGGGCAAGGGGGGGGTCACCAAGGGGCATGTCTGTCCAAGGAATTGCCCAGTGGCTTCAGCTGCAGCTATCCTGCGTCCCAAAGGTAATGGAGGGCTGGGACCCCATCAGGGTTCCAGTGTGTCCCAGTTTAGACCCCTTCACCCCCAGACAACCACCCTGGGGGAAGGTTGTTGTGAAGGAGGGGCAGGTGAGCACAGCAGGAACCACCACCATGTGGGGAAAAGGCAGTTCCTCCTCCTGTCAGAATTGACTTTGGGTTCCTCCTGTGGTTGGATTTTACTCCAATAACCACCTCAGAAATCAGTGCTGGTGGGTGAAATGGCTGTGAGCAGCACTTTGATTCAGGACCATCTGCGTGTGGAGGACACAGAGCGTTGGAGAGGTCAACTTCTGGGAAGAGGAGTAGGACTATTAAAACTTTTCTGAACTCTCTTGCACTGATGTGCCCAATATGGGCTGGAGGAACTCTGGGTCGCTGACAATTAAATACCTTTTTTACATTCACACAAAGTTCCTGGGCAGAGGAAATTATAAATCAGTTCAGTGTGATGGTTTTCTTCTCAACTGTTAAGCACTGCTTGTGTAAAATTCAGCTACTCTTTCTTCAGTGTTTAGTAGAATTCCCAGCTGGGAAGGAACTCTGTTTTGAGGGGAAAATAGAGTTTTTATCTTTTTTTCCAGCAGTTTAAGTAAAAATATTTGAAGGGCACATAATCTGTGGTGGGAATTACTAATCCCTGAATTCAGAAAGTGCTGAACCGGGGGCTGCCGCTCACTGCAAAGAGTTAACTGTGGCTCCTTTGCATGTCCTGCTCATTTCCATCCCTGCTCTGGGATTGAATTTCCTGCTGTTCTGGGAAGGGAGGAACAAACACTGCAGTGGAGGGACCCTCACTGGGGAGAGGGGTGTCTGTAGGGAGATACCTGCTGGGTGGGATTGCTCATGGGGAAGTTTTTTTTGGTTATGGAGTAGTTTTTGAATGGAGCCTGTGTTGTGTGGTCTCAGTAGTGTGTCAGGGAGGTTTGGGATGGATATCAGGAAAAGGTTTTTCCTCCAGGGTGGGATTGTTGGGGTGTTCTGTGCAGACCCTGATGATCCTTGTTGGTCCCTCCCTACTCAGGATATTCCAGGATTCTGTGAAGGTACAGGGCAGAGTGCTGCTTTTCCACCGGGAAGAATGGCTTTGTGAGAGAGTTTATTAGGGATGTAACTGAATTAACAGCCTGGAGCTCCCAGAGAGCGAAGTGGTCCAGTGGGAAGTGCCCTCGTGGTGATGGACACCAGCTCATCCCCAAACCCAGCCTTGGGCTCTGTCTCTGAATTTCAGAGGTTGTCAGGCTCATCTCAGGAGCTTTGCCAGGGGTTGTGTTGGAAAATCACAAGTGAGATTGCCTGGAGAACAGCTGGAGTTTGGAAAAACAAACCTGTGAAGTGTGTTTTGTATAAATTATCATCTGAGTGGAATTCAGAGCAGATTTTAAAGTGGTTCCCCCTTCCCTGGGAGCAGGGCTGAGGTGTGAGCTCGGAGTGGCTTTGGCTGGAGAAGTGCTGCTCCCTCCTCCTGCGGTTCTGGCTGTGTCACCTGGGCTTTGTCACCTCATTCCTGCATTTCAGCTGTGGATAAACCTGCAGGGAAACCTTTCCCCAAAGGTGGAGTGAGGGCACAGTGGTTTGGTGTCGAGCAGGGTGTGAGGACCTGCCTGGGGCAGAAATGAGTCAACCTTCAAGCTCTTAAAAAAACCCCAGCCCAAACCCCCCTGGATTTTAGGAATGCCAGGAGAGGTGAGGTGTGTGAGTGGCTGGCAGGAGAGGGGTGTTCAAGTCTCCTGTGGCAGGTGAGGGCTGTCTGGAATAGTGTCAGTCCTGCCCTGGCACAATACATGGAGTGTCACATGGAGTTCCTTGGCTTTTTTGGTGGCTCCTGGGGTCGGACCAAGGCTTGTGTCAGTGGTTCAACAGCTGGCCACATGTTCTCACCTGCCACCTGCAAGGTCAACCCCAAAGGAGACTTTCACATCTCCCTGCTGAGAGGCATCTTCGAGTCTATTCAGTTGTGGAAGCTTGTTCTTTTGTTTTCCAGCCATCCAAAGAAGAAGCAAATGACGAAAAGACAGAAGATAATTTAACTACCTTGTTCCCTGGCCAAAAAAGAAGGATCTCTCATCTTGTCAAACAAGGAAATGTAAGTGAAGATTTAGAAGCAGAAGTTTAGCGAGGATTTTCTGTCCTGGCCCTGGAAAAAGCTGCACTCCCAGGGCCAGGCAGGGCACGTGAGTTGTTTGTGGTGGAATCAGTCTGTGGCGGTTTTATTTTCTCTTTCTGGTTTCTTAATAAACCCCATGTTTAGGCATCTGCTAAATTGGCAGCAAAACTAATAAAAATTGATAAAACCAATGGTATGCAAATGGATTCTGCAGCTTGAAGCCCTTTGGGGTAGGTTGAGATGTTAATTTTTCTTCAGGATAGCTTAATTCAGTGGTTTAGATAAAAATTAGCTGGACAAAAGGTCACTCTGTGTCTGATGGTGCTTTTCTGTGTCTTGTGGACCTACAAGCTGCAGGAGTTTTGTCAGATGTTTAAAACCATTCCCCTTACATCTGTCCTGAGTCAGCCAAGAGCTCAGCAGCATTTGTTTGGATACTCTTCTTTCCCAGTTGTGAAAATACAGAGGAGAAGAATTAAAATGAAAGAAAAAAAAGGCAAGGAAGACATTCTGATTTTTTCATTCCTTTCTCCCTGGAATTTTAATTCATGTTTTCTCTGAGGGTTTAATGTGTTGCCCTCCAGGTGCTGAGCACAGATTAGTTTTATGTTCCAGCAGGATGAGAGTGGAGACTTACACGCTGATTTGAGCTGGGTATCCAAATTAATTGTTCTTCCTTTCCTCTCTGCCTAGGAAAGGGTTTTTTTGCTTTTAATAATTTGAAGCCCTGAGGTCAATGCAATGTGTTTTATTTAAGTACATATCTTCAACCAGTTCATGTGGTTTGATAAGGCCCTTTCTTCCCAAGTGAAGAGATAAGAGACTGAAGCAAATGGCTTGGAAATTCATTAACTCAAATATTTATCGTAAAGAGGCGCCTTTTAGGCATGTACAAACCTTCAAATATATTTTCTTAATGTGACAGCTGATGCCAAAATGCTTTCCAGAGATGTGAGCCCCAGCACAGGCTCAGCTTGGGCAAACAGAGCCGATCTGGCGAGCTCAGGAGCAGCTCCGGGACTGGCATTCCCTGCAGTGTCTCAGCTCCTCTGCTCAGGAGGGGCTGCAAGACCACACAGAACTGAGGCTTATGCTTTGCCATGTCCCTCCAAGTGGAATATTTGCTCAGTCTTGCTCGTGATTTATAGCTCAAGGAGTGGGCAGGCAGGAGGGGAGGGAGCCGAGGGCGGGTTTAGCTGCCGGGGGAAATGATGGGCCGAAGGAATGGGAGGTGAGGCACAGAATGAGAGGCCCATCCTGCTCGGAAGTCTGTCATTATGATTTAATGTCTGACAGCACTCAGTCTGGTATCCAGAGCCTGGTGTCCCCATCAGAGAGCAGGAATGCAGGAGCTGCCAGCTTGGCCCCAATTTGCAGCCTCAGAAATGCCGTGTTATGTTGCCCCTTCTCTGTTGCTCAGATTTCAAAGGTTATTAAACAGTGTGGAGAAGTCTGTGCTGCTGCTGCTTCTCTTGTGCTTCTGCTGCTGGAGAACTTCTCTGTTTGCTGACATCATTTCTGGCACTTTTCCTGCAGCCTAAATTTGGGCATCAAAGGAAATGCATGTGGAACCTCTTTGTGCCAGTGAGGTGCCTCCAGAAGTGGGCAGGGACAGAGCCTGTTTGAAACTGAGAGCTCAGTTTGTGTAATGCTCTAACCCCATAAATACATACCGGGAGGCTTTTAAGTAGGTCCAGAATGGAGACCTGACAGGAGGGTGCAGAGAGGTGGGAGCTGCTGTAGGTCAGGGCTGGATGCAGAGGGTCAGCAGGGGGAGAGCTGTGGGGCTCAGCACAGAGGGGAGCGGAGACCAATTGGCACTTCTTCATTGCAGTGTAAGACAAAGTAGGCAGCACATTGCTGTGCCAGTGTGAGACTCCGTGTTGGCAGAGCCCAGGAGTGGGTTAGGCACAGGCATGGGGCACATCACACCATTAAAACCAGTTCAAATACCACCTGCCAGCTGAGGAACGTGCTGGGAGGCCTTCCCAGGGGGTGACTCATTCATGCCGTGGGTTTCATGGGTGACTGGGAAGACACTTGGCATCTCCTCCTCTCAGAACCAACCCTGTGCCTGCCAACAGAGGGGCTGAGGAGCAGAGACCTTTCTGGGGGGGGGGTGGCAGGCAGAGGGTGGGGCTGGAGCAGGGGGTGCTGGCCCTCACAGCTCTCTGTGTGTGTGTGTCTGTGCAGGCAGAGACCCCGAGCAAGGCGGCGGCGCGGCCGGCGCGGCCCCCCACGGCCCAGGAGGTGTGTTACCAGAGGATCCAGCTGGCCCAGCAGCAGGCAGCACAGCTGGCTGTGGCAGTTCAGAAGGCCTCTCTCTCTTTGCCAGGAGAAAAGAGGAGGATTGCCCACGTGCCAAACGCCGCCCTCACCGCCGCAGCCAAGCAGAGTAAGCCAGTGGTGGTGTCTGGGGTCGCTGTCCTGTGCTCCCCCTGGGCAAGCACACTGCCTGGTGTTGAAATTCCTCCTTGGGCAGGTGGGAAGCGCTCAGGAGATGGGCAGCATTGGCCATGACTTGGGGCTGTGCTGATGGGGAGCAGTGGAAGGTCAGCAGCAAGCCAGACATCCAGCCCTGTCCCCCTCCCTCACTTCAGCCTTTTCCTGTTTCTTCCTTGGATTGGGTTTGCTCCTCATTCCCCCTTCCATTTTAGCCTCAGAGGTGGCAGGAGCAGGAGGGAAGTGCTAATTAATGCTCCTTGCTGTCTCTGTGTAGTCAGAAGGCCTCAGTGATGACCTGACTCAGTGCCCTGCAGTGACAGAGTCACCTCTTTAAACTCTGCTGACTCAGTTACCCCAAAACAAACAGAAATGAGGCACCTTTCTTGGCAGAAGGTCCCTTCATCCCTGCCTGGAAGGTGGTAAAATTACCAAATTTATATCCCTTCGGAGACCTGGATTTGAAAAAACTCCCAGCTTGCAGCATCGGCCTGTGATAGCGAGTTCCTTCTGGCAGCCTGGAGCCCGTGGCTGGGCTTGTACCTGGGTGTTTCCTGTTCTCTGCAGGCCTTGGGAGCAGCAAGACAACTGCTGCTGGCAGGAGTGCCACACCTTCCAATGACTCTGAAGCCCCCACCCTCCCTCTCAAGGCTTGCACCTTAGCTGGGATGGCTTCCAAGACCACCAGTACCATCGTGCCGAAAAGGGTAGCCCACGTTCCCTCCTTACAGGTAAGGGGAATTTGAATTCTTTCCTGTCATTCCCCCTTGAGGGTGGTGTGTCTGATCGTGCTGTTCCAAACTTAGCACTCCCTGGAAGTGGTGTTTTGGTTGGGTTGATTATATGGGTTTGTTTCTTCCTGTGGCTTTCCTCGATGGCATTGTATGAAAAATTAAACACTCGCGGGGTAGGAGCTTAGAAAGACAGAGACACTTCGGTGCTGCTCTGATCTCTTTGAATACTGATGAGTCCTCCAGCCTGAGCCTTCCCTGCTCTCACTGCCCGGGTGTGTCAGGCTTGGGTCAGGGACTCAGAGCCTCTGGTGGTCAAAAGACATGCATGGATTAATGGCCTTCCCGGGCTTTGTGGGCCAGGCAAGTGGTTATGAATAATGTCCCACTGTGACCGAGACAGTACAATGTGCTCACTGAACTTCAGTGTTAATATTTAGGGGAAAGATATTTGTTTGGTTTTTATTTTTTGCCCCCTTTTTTTTTTTCCCTGCGGGATGCCTGCCCAGCCTTTGGGTGCTTCTGCTGTGAGTTCCTCAGCAAAGTGACAGGACAAGGGGGAACAGCCTCAAGATTAAGGAGGTAAAGGAGGGCAGGTTAGATGGGATATTAGGAAGGAATTCTTGGCTGGGAGGGTGGGCAGGCCCTGGCACAGGTTGGGCAGAGAAGCTGTGGCTGCCC
>JAWWEU010000082.1:4050459-4066839 GCA_035583155.1 Acropternis orthonyx
GAGGGTTTGGACAGGGCTCTGGGGGACAGGGTGGGATTGTTGGGGTGTCTGTGCAGGGCCAGGGGTTGGACTGGATGATCCTTTGTGAGTCCTTTCCAGCTCAGAACATTCCAGGGTTCTGTGATTTGAAGTGCTGGGGTTCATCTGTGGGCAGTGTTATGTTTTATTACCTGACTGCAGCACAGAGTCCCTCGGTGGGTGGTGACACCACTGACCAGTGCCCTCCTCGCCTCCTCATTCCTGCTGCGAGGTCACTGCTGCTCTCAGCCCGGCTTTCATGGACCATCAATAACCACTCTGAGCTGCCTCTGGTGTTTTGGGTGTTATTTTACTTTAACTTTCTTGCCCTGAAGCAGTGCTTTACAACGTGCCTGTCAGATTAAAAGGCAAACTTACAAATCTGCAGCTGCTCTGCAGGGCTCAACTTTGCCTTCTGCCAATGTCACAGTAAGGTCGTATCGTAGCCAAGGGTTGTGCCACGAGCGTTATTCATGTTGGCTCCAATCGGTTATGGGTACTTTGGTTGCCAAGAGATGCAGGCAAATTGTTGAGGAGATCAGAGAAGAGACAGGGAGGCCGCAGAGCAGAAGGAATTGACATGGAGAAAGCTTAAAAGGGCCAGTATAGCTCAGCTAAGCAACATCAAAGGGCACACAGCGGTATTGGAAGGGTTTAACACGGCAGCAAGAGGAGATATTGAGCAGAGTGAAAAAAGTTATAATTATTCTGTGAAATGAAACAGGCAGCCTGAAATCGGCAGCAGGAAGAAAGCTCCAGATAATGAAGTTTTTAGGGAGCTGTGGGTGGCCTTTGAGGGGTGTTCTGTGGGCTGTTAGCAATTATCAGTTCGAGCAGTTAAAGCATTAATATGGCAGAAGGCTCACATTTCATGGTAGGACAAGGGGGAATGGCTTCCCACTGTCAGAGGGCAGGGTTGGATGGGATATTGGGAAGGAATTTCTCCCTGTGACGGTGGGCAGGCCCTGGCACAGGTTGGGCAGAGAAGCTGTGGCTGCCCCATCCCTGGGAGTGTCCAAGGCCAGGTTGGATGGGACTTGGAGCAACCTGGTCTAGTGGAAGGTGTCCCTGCCCATGGCAGGGAGGGGGTGGGACTGACTGATCTCTAAGGTCTCTCCCAACCCAAACCGTTCCATAGCTCTATTGGTAACAAAAAGGCCTGAGGATGGGCCTTTGGAGGAATTCTGTCTCAGCTGTGCTTTCCAGACTTCGTTCTGCTTGTCCAAACTGGTTAAAAATCAGCTTGTGCACCGATGACCAGGTCTTAAAAAGCACCACCCGACACCCATTTCCCTGAATGTCAACCCTGAACCAAGCAAGGTTGGCATCCCCAACCAGGGGAAGCGAGTTCAGAATAGGGGGAATCCCTGCCAAGAGGCTTGATAAAACCCCAAACCAGCAAGAGAAACCTCAGAGCTCTGACTGTGCTCTGTGTGTGTGTGTGCAGGAGCTGCCCTGTACCGGCGCCTCAAGGACTACCTGATGACTGAGGAGCAGCTCAAGGAGAACGGTTACCCGATGCCCCACCCGGAGAAGGCCGGGCGCGCCGTCCTCTTCACTGCAGAGGAGAAGAAAGTGCTGGACTGTAAGTTCTGCTGGCTCCTTCATCCTGCCAGGTTTGCTCCACACAGCTGGAGACACCTCTCCTGGCAGCCATGGCCGTGATGACCCCTCTCCACAGGCCGGCTGGCCATGGAGGACAGGGGTGTGGCCGCACAGTTCTGCTCTGCTCCCAGAGGATGAGTTTCTCCAGCTTGCATGTCATTTTTCACCCAAGGTTTATACTTTGTGGCACGTGGGGCTGGGAGGCTGAGTGAGGCTTTTAATTGCTAATTCCCAGGGAACAGGACAAGAGGAAACAGCCTTAAGTTTTGCCCTTTTAAGTTAAGGGGAGGTTTAAGTTTGGCATTAGGGAGAATTTCTTCCCTGAAAAGATTGTAAAGCATTGGCACAGGCTGCCCAGGGCAGTGGTGGAGTCACCATCCCTGGAAGGGTTCAGACAACATGTGGATATGCTACTTGGGAGTATGTTTTAGTGGTGAACATGGTGGCTGTGCTGGATTGATGGTTGGACTCAAAGACCTCAAAGGTCTTTTCCAGCTTTAGCAATTCCCTGATTCTATGATTCTATGCTGCCAAGGAACAGGAACTGCACAGGTTGTCTCCCTGGACAAGCTGTCTTTGTCTCCCCTCTGTGAGGAAACATTCTGCACTTGCTCACTCAGATTTCGACTCCAAGGCAATACATGCAAGGGAAGTGGTTGGAAAGAGGTTCCGATTCCCGCCCTGATGACATTCACCTCTTCCAGGGGAAGGACGTTTTTCCGTCTCTCTGTATGAGCTGCTGTTTTGCTGGGATATGGACAAACATTGGGCCAGCCTGGTTTTGCAGTGGGCACTGCCCTGCTGGTTTGGGTTGCAGAGTTTTCTGCTTGATCCCTTGGCATCTCTGAGCCAAGTCGTACCCAAAAGCCCTTTTTGCAACGGGACAAAACGATCATAAAATCCCAGAATGGTTTGGCTTGGAAGGGACCTTAAAGCTCATCCAGTCCCAGCCCCTGCCATGGGCAGGGACACCTTCCACTGTCCCAGGTTGCTCCAAGCCCTGTCCAGCCTGTCCTTGATCCCACAGGCTTCGTCAGGATGGGATGGGGTCCTGCTCTGAATTTTCAGAACTTGTAGCAGGATTTCTGCTCTGCACACACTTGCTTAAAGCAGGCTGTGCTGAGCAGGGATAAAACGCAGACTGAGGATCTCTTTGGAGGTGCCTTTCCATGCTCCTCTGAGCATCTCTTTGGAGAGCCCTCGCTGGAGTGTGTTAAGTGCTCATCCATGTTAACACCTTGTGTCTACATTTGTCCTGTGGTTGCTGAAGCAACCTGGCCTAAAGCTCTCCTGCATTAACACTGTCAAGTGCTGTATTTGTTAGACCCCTTTTCTCCAGGTAACCAGACAGCTCCTTTTTATGGTCCTGAGCTCATGTTCCTGTAGTTTCCTGCAGATGTTGCAGGATCTTTGAATTCCTTCTTGTTTAACTAAAGCAGTTGCATGTGTGTTAATGCTGTGACCCTGGTCAGTGCACACCAGTGGGCTGGTGTTACACAGAGCTGGGAATGTGATAACAGCTTGAAAGCTCACACTGGGACTCAGGGAATTGTGTGGGGATCATAAAGATGGTAGTCAACTACTTTACAGTGGCTTTTTGCATCTCCCTTCTCCCAATTTTGGGCGGCACAAGCACAGCTGACAGGAGGGGGCAGGGAGGGACTGTCCCCTTGGTGGGCCGGGCTCTGCTGTGAGTGTTCCCATTTTTAGGTGCTGGAGAATCCTTAGAGAAAAGCTGTGCCCTGGGAAGGACTAAAATGTCATTTGGAAGTGACAAGGCACAGATCCCCTGGAAACCAGGCTTCATTAGCCCTGATGTCCAAAGAATGACTTATTTATCCTGTTCCTTAAAATAACTGTGTTAGAGTCCAACGTAATTTGCTGTGGATGGGGAAGCAGTGCAGCAAATGCTGATGGAGCTGTGGTGCAGCTGTACCAAAAGCATTAGAGAGTGTTATTATTTACCTCAGGGAGGTGTTTGAGGGGGGCACACTCTGCAGGAGTGCATTTTCAGAGGGATTGCTGTGTCTTTATAGGAGTTTGGAACAACATTTGCAATCCTTTTAAACGGGAAACATTTCGCTGCTGTTTGGGGCTTGAGTGAGCCTGATTTTTACCTGTGCTTTGGGCAGGTTGAGCAGGTGGGGGTTTTCCAGTGACCTGACTGTTGTTTCTCTCTCCTCCCCAAGCCTCGTGCAGGATTTGCTGTCGCTGTGGCACCGAGTACATGGTCTCAGCCTCGGGGAGCTGCATCCGCAAGGAGGAGTGTGTCCATCACTGGGGGCGGCTGCGCAAGCAGAGAGGTCTGTGCCTCCCAGGAGGGCTCTGCTCCACCTCCACACACACAGTATTCCTGCTTTTGGGGCTTGTCACGCTGCCAGGTGGTGACACTTCCCAGTCCTGTCACTGCTGGCCCTGCTGAAATGGCCTTGCAAGGATTGCTGGGCAGTGGGACAGTCCCCAGAATGTGACACCAGGGCTGGAGCAAAGGTGGTTCATCTGTGTTTAAAAAGAAGTAAAAGAAAAATCAAACCTTTCTGTGCCTTTTGAAAAAATCAGCCCTTTAGGAGGCTGGCTGGGAGCACTAGAGGCCTGTCCCTCCCAGGAGAGTTTGCTGGCCTTGGCTGAATTCATTTGCAATGAGACACTAACCTAGTTTGAGCTTTGCTCTGGTTTTCCATCAGATTATCCAGGTGGCTTCTGGAGTTTGTCTGGCTGAGCATGAGAGACTGAAACTCTTCAGACTGCTGCCTGTGAATCCAGAGTTATTTTCCCCCTGTCTCTGACACATTATTGTTGCTGTGTTCATCCAGGCTATCTCTGCATGTGAGAGCTGAAGTTTAGGTCTCTTGTTAACAAGACTCTTTGACCCTGAATCTCTTGCTCTTTCAGTGCCAGGTGGATGGGAAACTCACTACAGCTGCTGCTCTGGAGCTGTGGGGTCACCAGGCTGCCAGGTTGCTAAGGTAAGTTACTGAGCAGCACCTTTGCATTCTCAGTGACATTTGTGCTCTGCTGGCAGTGGCAATGGCTGGGAAACACTTGTTTGAGCCTTTAGAAGAACAGTGGCTTCCCTAAGGGGGGAAAACAATTGCTACTTAAATATGTTTTGCTATGTAAAGGTAGGAAAATCCAGTGTTTGGCTCTCAGTGTGTGGAGTGAGGTGATTTCATTTATCCTCAGCTGCCCAGAAAGCTCATCTGCTTCAGGGATGTACAAAAGTTCATGTTCTTCAGTGAATCATAGAAGTGAAAAATAAGAGATTTCCTTTTAAGGAGCAGTCTCAGAGCTGTGGCAACAGCATGCCAAAACCTTTTTCGCATCTTTTCCTTCCCCAGATTCCCACCCTAAGGTAAATTTCCTCTGTAGGTCATGTATCTTTTCTAAGCTTTGCTTGCTGCCTGCCCTTTGTTGTGTCAAGGGGAGGAACCTTCCCAAGGAGCCTGCTGTAACTCTTAAATATTACTTCTCTTGAGGAGGGAGCCCAGCATTAGGAAACAATGAAAATCCTGCTCAGGAGTGGAGTTTGGGCCTTTGATAGAGCTGAGCATTGTTTTGGGTCCCTTTGCACAGGTGCTTTTTAGTTTGTTTAGGCAGTAGGAGAGTTGGTGTCCCAGCCTGGCATCACCAATCCTTTCAAAGCAAGGGCTGAAGGGAACAGTCTGTCCTTTACCTCTCCCTCAGGTCTCTGGGGTTGCTCCTTGTCACTTGTTTTAGTGGCATTTTTATATTTGGAGCTGCCATGCAGGGGAGAACCAAAAGCCAGAGGTAGGAAATTCAAGATTTGTTAAAATAGGAAGAGGTTGCTGTCTGGGCACCATAAAAGCTTGCCCTGCACAGCTGGAAGCATGGAGGGGCTCAGGGTGCTCTTTCTCTTCTCTTTTAATGTAAAATTAGCTTCTTTTTTTTAATCAGTGTTCAAAAAACAACATCCAGCAGGGATGAAAGTCAGGAGAATTTCATGGGGTATAAAAGCATGACTTCTCCCTGTGTTTTTGAGTGGCTGTTGTAGAACATAAAACCTCATGGCCTTTAAGAGACTTGGTCTCTGTAACAGCCCCTTAGTGGGGCCTGTCACTGTGCTCTGGGGCTTGGCATCTTCCAGCTCTGCTTCCTGGTTGTTGTGCTGCTACAGACCAGGGTATTGTGGCTTTCCTGGTTTTCACAGAATCACAGGATCCCAGGATGGTTTGGGTTGGAAGGGACCTCAAAGCCCATCCATTCCCATCCCCTGCCATGGGCAGGAACACCTCCCACGAGCCCAGGTTGCTCCAAGCCCTGTCCAACCTGGCCTTGGACACTCCCAGGGATGGGGCAGCCACAGCTGCTCTGCCCAACCTGTGCCAGGACCTGCCCACCTTCCCAGCCAAGAATTCCTTCCCAATATCCCATCTAACCCTTCCCTCTGGCAGGGAAGCCATTCCCCCTTGTCCTGCCACTCCATGCCAGTATAAAAAGTCCCTTTCCCCTCTTCTTATAAGCCTGCTGTTTTCACAGCATCCTGTGGTGTATTTAAGGTTGGCTGCACAGCCTGCTCAGGATCAGTGCACGGTGGGATGTTGGGATACTGGGGAGCATCTCTCAGCTTTGAAGGAGGGCATAGAAAACAGAAAATATTTGCAATAAGACACTGTTCTCAGTAAGTAGACCTCGAGCTGGTTAGAAAGGCATGTCCTGTGTGTTTGCAAAGCCGTGTGGCTGTGCCTGGCTGGCTCTCCTGCAGTTAGGCAGGCAGGCAGGAGATGGCAGGATGGAGCTGTGCTCCTGCTGCTGCTCCCTGCGAGCCGGGACTGCCTGTTCTTTGTGGTACCCGAGGCTGCTGCTTCCTCTGCTCTGAAAAACGGGAGCAACTTCTCTGCCCTCCTCCCAGTCAGAAAGATTTGGGGTGTTGCAGAACAAAAATTAGTATAAAAAAACACCTAATTGGATTTTTAATTCACTGTCCAGTGTTACTGTACTGCAGAGGAAGGGAAGGGAAAGGCTGCAAGGGAGAGAAGTGTCCACGGTCTCCTGGCTGGTGATGTGCTCTGCCCATTCCTTCAGCAGAACAGTGGGATCTGTGCCAGGGATGCAGAATGGAGCAGTGTGGCCTCTTGCTCCCGGGAAGCAGCGAACCATGAGGCCTTTGAGCAGTGCTGCCTTTGGATCCAGGGAGAGATTGGCCTCAGTGCTGGCCCAGCTGCCTCATTAACGCCAAACGATGCAGTTCCTGTGCTCTGGCTGCACCTGCAGCAGTGACCTGTGCAGGAAAATATGCAAATCCTGCTCTGCTTACCCCTCTGCCTACACATTTCAGCCTTACAAGGGCCTCAGTTCCTCACCTCTCCAGCCTTTAATCCTGACACAAACCAGTACAGTTTGATTGCTGGTGAGATCTGTGGGAAGCGCTGCTGAGGCCACCCCTTGAATCCAGTTCTGGGTCCCTCACTGCCAGGAGGATATTGAGGGGCTGGAGCATGTCCCTGGAGCTGGGGAAGGGGCTGGAGCACCAGGAGGGGCTGAGGGAGCTGGGGGGGGCTCAGCCTGGAGAAGAGGAGGCTTAGGGGGGACCTTCTCCCTCTCTGCAACTCCCTGACAAGAGTGGGGAGATGGGTGGGGTCAGGCTCTGCTCCCAGGGAAGGAGGGACAGGACAAGAGGAAATGGCCTCAAGTCGTGCCAGGAAAGGTCCAGGTTGGATGTTAGGAAATATTTTTTCACAGAAAGGGCTGTAAAACATTGGAAGAGGCTTCCCAGGCAGCGATGGAGTGACTGTTCCTGAAAGTGTTTAACAAACATGTGGATGTGGCACCTGGGGACACGTTTTAGTGGTGAACACGGTGGTGGTGCTGGGTTGACTTGATAATCTTTGGGGTCTTGGAGGTCTTTTCCAACCTCAAGGATTCTGTGATTCCGTGATTCTGAGCATGATGCAGGAGGCTGTGCCCAGACTGCTGTGACTGTGCACAACTCCATTTAGATTTAGGGACAGACGAAACTTAAACACAACAGAAAGCCACTGGGGGATAAGGGAGGGAGATTGTCGCCTCTGGGTGTGGTGCTGCAGGTTTATCTGGCCTAAAACCATGTCAGTGGGCAAAAGGGCACTCCCAGCCTCAGCCTTGCCCTTGGTTACCTCTCCCTGCTTCCTCTTTAAACTTCATCCAGTTTAGAACTCCTGCTGCAAGGAAGGAAGGCTTTCAGGATAAGCAGGGGGTGGGACCTGTGGCTGTGGAGCAGCGTGGGCGTACCTGTTGCAACAGCAGCTCAGTCATACATTGGCTTAAGCCACTTGTGAAACCACTCCCTGAGTTTTCCTGCTGGATCTTGTTGACCTTTAGAGCTTTAGCTGGGAATAATAAGAGTGGTTGGAAATACCCTCTCTTGCCTGGAGTGCTGTAGGCTGTAGCTCCTGTTTGTCTGAACTGGCTGGGTTTGGAATACAGTGGCTTTTATTTTATGCACACTTGGACATGCTCTGGTGCTTGGTTACACCAGTTTCTCATGGCACCTACACCTGGTGCTGGTGCTCACACAGGGATGCCTGGCATTAAAATCCTGCACCTGGGCATGTCTCAGCCACAGGAACCAGAGTTAGATCAGTGTAAGACCTCAGTGTGACCCTTTCTGACTAATTCTGCTCCAAACTGAAAGCTCCTTGTCCCCCGGTGATGCCCATGCACTGGCAGTGTGGTGCCACCAGAGCCTCACCTGGCTTTGGAATTAAGGTTGTGTATGGCTGTGTTTGCTGGTGTGGTGAACTTTTCAGACCCACTGTAGGCAAACCTTATTCCTCATTAACTTTTAGAAATGCGAAAAAGAATTGGTTTTTATTCAAGTGCAGGTTCATTGAACTGGACTTTTTGGATTCTTATCATTGACAATCACCCACTTTTTTTTTCCTCTTTAAGCAACATGTCCATGATGGGAGAAAGGAGAGCCTGGATGGCTTTGTGAAGACTTTTGATAAGCTGCCTACAACTGATGGGTACCCTGGGATCTATGCCTTAGACTGTGAAATGGTGGGTCAAAATTAGGCTTTTTGGGGAAGGCCATGGGTGTGGATACAAGAGGCTGAAGGAAAGCTCTGCTTCCTGACCTCCTCCTTTCCGTTCTCCTGTGGGTTCTAAATCAGGTGGTCCTGTTCATGTAGATTAGCTCTTACTGATTTGTGTGTTTGATTTGGGGACAGACTGAGCAGTGTTTGCTGCCTGGCCTCTCTGCACCAGCTGTGCTGCTGCACTTTGGGAGCTGCAGCTCCTGGGGGAAGGGCTCCATGTGACCTAAACCATGTCAGTGGGCAAAAGGGCAGTGCCAGCCTCTGCCTTGCCCTCAGTTACTCGTTCCTGCTTCCCCTTTAAACTTCATCCAGCCTAGAACTCCTGCCACCATGGAGGTTTCAGGACAGCCAGGGGGGCTGCCATGCTGTGGCTGGTGTGTGCTCCTCCTCACCCCTGCTCCCTCCTTGCAGTGCTACACCAAGCAAGGGCTGGAGCTGACAAGAGTAACTGTGATCAACTCGGACCTGAAAGTGGTGTACGACACCTTTGTCAAACCAGACTCCAGGGTGGTGGATTATAACACCAGGTAAGGGTTAGGACACCAGGTGAGGGTGTTCTTCCTTGGGACACAGCCCTGTGCTTTGCCAGGGACTTGGAGGGGTGGCTGGGAGGGCTTGTTGGAACTCCACTGACCAGCACGTGCTAACAGCTGTGGTGCACTGGGGCCTCCAGGTGTTTCCTCAGTGAAGGACACCCACCTCTCTCCTCTTGCCCTGCAGATTCTCAGGTGTGACAGAGGAGGACCTGGAGAACACGAGCATCACCCTGAGGGATGTCCAAGCCGTCCTCCTGAACATGTTCAGTGCAGACACCATATTGATAGGGCACAGCTTGGAAAGCGACTTATTTGCACTAAAGGTACCTTGGTGTCCTGCTTTCACATCTCCCTCTGGGGCTGGCCCACCCTGGGAAGGGGGGGTTATGTGTCTCCTTCCAATTTAGGAACTGCTTCTTTCCAAGAACCAGGAGGACACAGGAGATCTGATCCCTGAGCTGGTGGGGTCTTGTCTGTGGTGGAGTAGTGAGGTCGTGTGTCACTCATGGTGTGACCCCAGCTTGTAGTGACTGGTGCTTCCCAGGGTGACAGACCTGTCTAGAGGTGACAGGGTTGGATGGGGCTCTGAACACCCTGGGCTAGTGGAAGGTGTCCCTGCCCACAGCAGGGTGTGGAATGAAATCAGCTTTAAGGTCCCTTCCAGCCCAAACCATCCCATGATTCTGATCTCAAATCATTTGCCTTTCACCTCTGCCATATTTATTCTGCTCCCTGCCTGCTTCACTGGGATTTTTGGTGTTTCTTTGATCAAGCTTTTATGACCCTTTATCTCTCCTTTTTCCTGCCTGGCCCTCATCAATCTGGTCTACACATCCCTCAGCCATCTCTGCTGTCCTGCCAGGAAGGTCTGTCCCCTCCCTTTGCCCTCTGCACATGGATCCCAGGGGCTTGTCCAGGGCCACTAAGGAAGTGTGTGGAGGCAGGAGCTGAGTCTTTGCTCTGTGCTCACAAGGCAGAACTTCCCTGGGCCATCCTTCATCCACGTTTGCCCTGCTGCAGCAGCTGTGGCTGCCAGCTCACGGTGCTGGCTCGCAAGCAGGAGGTTTTAAATGCCTGTAAAATGCTTTACCTCTCCGTGGCACCCTTTACCCCAGCCTGGGAGAGACTTCATCATCATCGTAAAAACATCATTCACACTTTTATCAGCTCGAGATGACTGCCTTGGCCTCTTAGAGGCTTGATTTTCTCTTAGCACTGCAGGCACTGCCAAGGGAAGGAGCCCAGAGCAATCCAGCAGAGCCTGACAGGCAGTGGGATGTCAGGTTTTAATGGCTCGGGGCTGTGGCAGTAAAGTTGACATCTTGCTAATGGCCCTGGCCACCTCCAAATGGTGATAGCACTTCAAGTTTTATTTAAAGCTTTATTATCCTGTTTCCTCAGTCTTCCTGATCTACATAAGTAATTACCATTGTGCCTGGGATGGTGCCAAAGCTGACTGCAGCCCAGGAGAGGTTATCCATAACGTTGGCAGCTTTACACTCCCAAGAGCGTGGCAGGTTGTTTCTGTTCAACTGCAGCTGTTCCAGGGCATTTTTTGGAGCTGGGCTGTGGAACTGTTAATGATGGAGTTACAGGTTGTCCTGCAATATTAGCTGGTGCCTCAGAAAAGTTGAGGCAGGCAGGGAGAGGGAATTATGATGGTCCTGTCAGAGTCATCCCATGTCGAGATTTGCAGAGCCGTCTCTTGGTCCAGCACACAGGGTTATCTTTTAGACCCTGCATTAAGATGTAGGATTGCCTTCATCCATGTTCCTTTAGCTCTCACTGAACACAGTTCTTGACAGCAAAGGATTAATCTTGTCTTAGCCTGAGAGTAAGAAATTAGTGTTAAAAAAAGTCATCCTACCCTGTGATTACGGACTTTGGCAGGTGGTGCCTCCTGGCTGTCCCCAGACCCCGTGGGGCAGGGCAGGGAGCACGCTGACCTGGTCAGCACCCTCAGGTCCTCCAGTGTGATGTCACTTCATAGCTGGAGTATTAGATTAGAGGGCTGGACTTGCTCTGCCATGGAGACAGGCTGGGAGAGCTGGGGGTGTCCAGCCTGGAGGAGAAAAGGATCCAGGGAGACCTTTGAGCACCTTCCAGGGGCTGCCAGAAGAGCTTGAGAGGGACTTGAGACAAGGGATGGAGGGACAGGACAAGGAGGAATGGCTTCCCACTGCCAGAGAGGAGGGCTAACTGGGATACTGGAAAGAAATCCTTAGCTGTGAAGGGTGGGGAGACCCTGGCACAGGTTGGGCAGAGCTTCTGTGGCTGCCCCATCCCTGGAAGTGTCCAAGGCCAGGTTGGATGGGGCTTGGAGCAACCTGGGCTAGTGGAAGGTGTCCCAGCCCATTTTGTGATGTGATTCAGGGATGGGATCTCCCTGTCTCATCTCATCCTGGCTAAGCCAGTGCTGTTAAAAGCTTCCTGTTGACTCACTGCTGAGGGATTGGAGGATTTTTTGGTGGTTTGCACCCTGAAGGTCAGGCCTGTTCTGCAGCAGCAGGAGATGTGCACTGGGTCAGCTGCAGTTTTGTCTTGCACATCCTCCCCACTTCTGTCCACATCTAAGAATCCCAGAATCCCAGGATGGTTTGGCTTGGAAGGGACCTTAAATATCATCCAGTTTCAACCTCCTCTGATGCTACTCACTAGATCAAGGTGCTTCTTCTTGAGAAGCAGCTGAAAGGCTGTTACAAGCTTGTGAAGTCAACTTGTTCCCCAGTTTAGTTCTTTGTTGTGAAAGGCTCTGGGTGGGTTATTCCAGCTTCTCCAGGCCAGGGTATGAAGGATTGACCTGTCCTGTTGAATTACATGAGTCAGCCCTGAATGTGCTGCCTTGAATGTGGGATGGGCAGGGCTTTGGGGGCAGGTGTCTGGCTGGCAGGGCACCCTCCAAGGGGGAGTCATCCTTCTTCCAGCCAGAGCCTCTTGCAAGACTGGTTGGGTTGGGAGTTGCCGCCAGCCGTGACCGGGAATTCGGTCAGTCAGTGCCAAGGAGCCTGTGCCTGTGTGGGGGTGGCACAATAACCCTGTTCCTCTGAGCTCCCTCCCTCCCTGCCTGCAGCTGATCCATGGCACCGTGGTGGACACTGCCATCGTGTTCCCCCACCGCCTGGGGCTGCCCTACAAGCGGGCCCTGCGCACGCTCATGGCCGACTACCTCAAGCGGATCATCCAGGACAACGGTGAGACCCGGGGGGCTCCTGCCTCTGCCTTCCTCTGCTCTCATCCTCTTGCTCCTAATCTTTTTTTTTCCAGCACGTGGAGTCTCTGCCATGCACAGTTTCAGGGTGACCCCTGTTCTGAGGGCACAGCGCTCGCTGCTTCCTTCCCTGTGCCAGGTGGGGACCAAGGAAGCCGAGTGAGAAGGCCAGGGGTGGCTCTGCCAAGGCCACGTCCTGCCCTCCCTTCCCTCTGTGGTCAACTGAGATTGACCTTTCTGTTTGAAGTGTGGCCTGTTCCTTCCTGCCTTCCCTGATCAGGGCAGTGACTGTCCCCCTGTGCTGGGCACTGCTGAGGCCCCACCTCAAATCCTGGGGGTCAGTTCTGGGCCTCTCACAGTAATAAAGACATTGAGGGGCTGGAGTGTGTGCAGGGAAGGGAACGGAGCTGGGGAAGGGGCTGGAGCAGCAGGAGAGGCTGAGGGAGCTGGGGGGGCTCAGCCTGGAGAAAAGGAGGCTCAGGGGGGACCTTCTCATTCTCTGCAACCCCTTGACAGGAGAGGGGAGCCGGGGAGGGCTGGGCTCTGCTCCCAGGGAACAGGGACAGGACAAGAGGAAATGGCCACCAGTTGCTCCAGAGTGGGGTTAGATTGGATATTAGGAAAAATTTCTTCACTGAGAGTGGTCAGGCACTGGCACAGGCTGCCCAGGGCAGTGGTGGAATGTATCACCATCCCTGGAAGTGTCAGAAAACGGGCAGACGTGGCCCTTTGTGATACGGATCAGTGGGCACGGTGAGATTCTGTCCAAGGCTGGATGATCTTGGAGGGCTTTTTCAGCCCAAATGATGATGTGGTTCCATGTGCAGCAGAAGGGTCATTGCCACCCTTGTCTTTCTGTCCCCAGTGGAAGGACACGACTCCAGCGAGGACGCCAGGGCTTGCATGGAGCTGATGGTCTGGAAGATCAAAGAGGACGCCAAAGTGAAACGATGACTGGCGCTTTGTCTCTCTCCTGTTCCTCCTGCACCTCTGTGAAGCCGTGCAATAAATGCTCAGAGTAACACTGTCCACCCATGCACAGCAGCATGCTCAGCATCCCCAGCTCTCCCGGTATCCATGGGACTCCTGGACTGCTGTGGGCACAGCTCTGCTGCCCCAGCTCACACCTGCAGGTCCCTGTGCCCAGGCAGTGGCTCTTGGATCCTCATGCTCCACCTGAGGGATTCTCTGGTCCAGCAACTGCCTTGGGGGCCCAGCAAGGTGGTTTTGAGTAGCACAGCCAGAGAGAACTTCTTGGTTCCTAGGAGAAGCTTGTAGAGGTAGGTTGGATATGTGCAGAAGGATCTTTTTGGTTCAGTTAAAGGTAGATCTTGTACTTTTTTTTTTTTCCAAGTGTAACTTAAATTGCCTCTGTACTCCAAAGCTGGTTGATTCCTGCAGTGTTTGGAGATGGGGGAGGTGGAAGAAGGTCGGGCAGGACGCTGTGAGTGAGTGGATTGTGTAGTTGGTGTGTGACTGGGAAGCAGGAGCTGAGGATTGAGCGACCTGGGAAGAGATCCTCGTGCTGCGATCCTGCTGAGGAGCTCCCAGAGAGGGAACGGGCTCTGAGCAGCAGCTGGGAGAGGAAGGAGATGGGATTGGGGAACTGCCACCTGCTGTGAGCCAGGTGATCTCCTCCCTGGGCTCTGGCTGGCACCTGGTTGTGCAGGGAAACCACGGGTGTCACACCTTGCCCAGACCTCAGGGAGCCACGTGGTGACGCAGGGACAGCAGGGAAGGGACCAGGCTCCCAGAGCCAGGCAGCACCTACAGCCTGCCAGGGGAGGAGAGCAGGCACTGCAGGGCAGGGCAAGCTGTCCTTCCTCAACCCTGAGCTTCCAACAGCTCCCCAGTGAGCTGCTGGGTAGGGGTGAAGGGTTTGGGGGGACTGAGGTGCAGCTGAGATTGCACCTAAGGGTGGGCTCAGCCATCTGCAGGACTCCCCACCAGCCTGTCCCTCATGCAGGGACTTGGTGCAGGCAAGAGCAGATGCAATAGGTAGAAATTCTACTTTTAAACTGGTTTACATGTTGGGTGTTTCAAGAAGAGCAAAGGACCCAGTTGTTGCCTGTCTGGCCCCTGAAGAAAAGCAACTGCTGAGGGTGTGACTGTCACACTGGTGTGACTGGGGCAGGAGCCCCGGCAGACTGGGTGGCACTGGTGGTCCTTCCACCCAGATTGGTGCTGTCAGGGGACAGCAGAGCTGAGTGGGACAGTCCCCATCGAGGGGGTCTCTCAGCTGAGCTCAGGCAGCAGCTTTGGCCTCTTGCAGAGCAGTGACCCCCTCGCCCTCCCTGCTGGCACTGGAACTGTGCCCCGTGGTGGTGGCTGCTGTGGTGCTGTGTTCCTGTGTCCCTGGCACGGGCTGGCTGTGTCACTCAGGGGCAGAGGGGCCAGGGAGCTGCTGGGCTTTGGTTCCTGTTGGAACCAGATCCTGCTCACTCCTTTGTGCCCCCGCTGGGCACAGGGTTTGGGGACATGCTCTGTGTGCCCAGCCCGTCCTGCTGGCCTGTGCCACCCCGTGGGGGCATGGCCTGGGCTCTGTGCCCTGGGCAGGGGTGTCCTGCCGTTATGTGCCCCCATCCCACTGCTGCCCTTGAAGGTGGCTTCTCTGCCAGGCTCTCCTGGAGCCACCAGAAGTGGGGGCTGTAAAGGTTCCTGTTAGTGCTGAGCCCGTCTGCGTTCCCGTTCCTTGCCCCAGGTTTTGGGAATGCAGCTCCCTGCCACTCCCTCAGTGCTTCACACCCAGCTCTGCAGCCCCTCCTTCCCCTGCCCTGGGCTTTCCACCCCGAGCAGCCTTGGGACACCTTGGCCTGTCCCCCTCTGCCATGGCCTGCTGGGAAAGGTGCTGTTCCTGCCCAGGCCATGGGAGAGACATAGTTGAGTGCTTCCTACCCGGGGAGGGAAGGTTTGTTCCTGCTTCTGCCTCCTTTCCCGTGTTTATCCCCCGTTTATCTTCACCCCTGGCTGCAGCCATGGAATGTACCTGGAGCAGCCATGGCAGATTTCAAATCTGGCTCTTGCCCTGAGGGTCCCCCATTCCTCAACAGTCAGCCCCAGCTTCCCAGCCCTCCCACAGCAGCTTTCCCTGGCAAAGCTGGAGCATCCTAACATGGACCTGGTGTCCTGATTGAGGAGCTGCTTGCTTGGCTTGATCCCACCGCCTGGGCTGGGGGAGGCAGGACATTCCTCCAGGCAGGACTCCTGCCAGGCCACGGGGCCTCCATCCTTTCCCCTTTCTTTCCCCACAGTCCAGCTGGGACCCCCTAAAATGAAGCTTTTGGAGTGGGGATGTGTGTGGAGGTCTCCTGTTTCGTGGGATGTCTGTGGGAAAGCAGAACCAATGCCATTGGTGTGGTCAGAGCCAGTCCTGCCCTGTGGCCTCCCAGGCACCCCAGCACTGCAGACTTTGTGGGGGGCAGGAGCTGTTTGGGTTGTACAGAACGACTGTAACCTGTAACTTTTTGTAATTGTTTTTAATAAAAGGGTGTTGACTAGATGCACGTTCCTGAGTCTGGGACTCCTCTGCCTGTGGCTGGTTGGGATCAGGGGGTGCTGGGAAGGGCCTGGACAGGCTTTCCTGGAACACCCAGAGCTGGAGAAGTGGGTTCAACACATCCAAGTGCACCCGGGTTTGGGCAATCCCAGCCACGAGCACAGACTGGGAGATGAACTCATGGAGAGCAGCCCTGGGGAGGAGGGCTTGGGGGTGTTGGTGGATGAGAAGCTCCACGTGCCCCTGCCATGTGTTGGCACCCAGAAACCCCCCATGGCCTGGGCTGATACCCCAGCAGGGGCAGCAGGGCAGGGGGGGGATTCTGCCCCTCTCAGGTGAGACCCCCCTGCAGAGCTGCCTCCAGTCCTGGGGAACAACAGCACAAGGATGTGGAGCTGCTGGAGAGTCCAGAGGAGGCCCCGGAGATGCTCCAAGGGCTGGAGCCCCTCTGCTCTGGAGCCAGGCTGGGAGAGCTGGGGG
>JAWWEU010000082.1:4066939-4078705 GCA_035583155.1 Acropternis orthonyx
CGGGGGACCCGAGGGCCTGGGTGTGCGGAGGGGCCTGGGGACCCCTTGGCCATGGAGTGAGGCGGGGACAGGGAACCCCATGGCCATGGAGTGAGGGGGGACAGGGGACTCCCGGGGCCACAGGGGGAGAGGGCAGAGGCTGAAGGCTCATCCTGGGGACACCCCAGGAGGGTCAGGCACCCTCTGAGGGTTCAGCAGAAACCAACACCCAAACCTACAGGCACCCTGGAAATGGGATTTGAGCCCCAGATTTTGAAAATAGGAGTCCAAAAGCTCTCGTGAGGTTCCCACAGAGCAGCTCGTGGCTGTCTCTCCATCTCTCAGTGCCTCCCAGCCTGGCAGAGGACAGGGGCTGCCCGTCCTCCCACCTCCATCTGCAGCATGATTTAAAGGCAGGGGCCCCAGGCCAGGGCTCTTCCTGCACAAGTCCCTCTCTGGCATTTCACTGCCACCACTCCTGTAATCACCCGGTAATTAATGGCCCCCTCTGTCCCACGGGGCTGACAGCGGAATTAACAGCCTTGTTTTATTTCCCTTTCCCTGGCTCTTGCTCACAGGGAAACAAACCTGAAGTTCAGACAAGCCCTTATGGTCACCCACCAGGAGCTGGGGAGTGAGGAGAGCATGGCTGCCTTTGATGGTGAGTCTCCAGGATGGGTGAGGATGTGGCCATCCCGCTGGGATCGGGTGGGTTCAGCCTGGGGAAGCCTCTGTCCCCTCTGTCCCCTCTGTCCCCTCTGTCCCCATCATCCCAGCTTCAATTGCTCCTACCTGTCAGGAGCCAAAGACCTTGAGTGGAGGTGCTTCCCCAGCTGAGTGGCTCTGTGATGGGTCCATCAGGATTGTGCACCTTCCCTGTGCCCTGGATCCTGATTTTCCCATTGGAATCAAGATATTGGTTCCCAAACCTGAGCTCAGACCCTGGGTTTTTTCCCTCTCTGCTCCTCCATAGGATTCAGTCTCCCCTCTCAGAGGCTTTGGGCATGAAGGGTGCTGTGTCTGTACCTTCTACAGTTTGTGTCCCTGTGCAGTTCCTGGACTGACCAACCTCCCAGCACCTCCAGCTTAGCCTGAATTTGAGCCTCCAAAACCCAAATACACCCAGAGATGCCCTGACAAAGCTGGAATCTACCCGAGAAGCCCCAGCACCCCTTTTTGGAGGGGCTGAGGAAGGTGCAGTGGCTTCCCCCTGAGCTGTGCCCCCTTCCCCAGGGACGGTGACCTGCGAGGAGCCCAACAGCCGCCTGCACAGCTTCACGGGCACCCTGGAGTGGAGGGGCGAGACCCACTCGCTCGACAGCGAGAGGATTCTGCTGAGGGGCTGCAGGATCCGCAACACCGACATCTGCTATGGCCTCGTCATCTACGCGGGTGAGAGCCACGCCCGGGCCAGCAGGGGCACAAAACACCCAGGATTTTAAGCACTTCTGGCACTGGCAGGTCCTGTTGTGAGCTGACACAGGGTGGAGGACCTGCCGTCCCAGCCAAGCCCCCAGATGTTTGTCCTGAGCTTTGCTGGTGCTGGGCTCGCTCGCAGGGAGATGATGTGGTGGTGTCAAACCTCTATTCAGCCCAGGGTGTGTCCCACCTGCACCACGTCCTGGATCCTCTCCACTTTGTGGCTCAGAGCAGAGGGCTTGGCCACGGGTAGAGGGGAGATCTGGTATGAGCAGCACTGCTCCCAGCGTGCTGTCGGGGTCCTCCGAAGCCTTCAGAGGAAGGGAGGTGTTGTTATGGAGGAAACCACCATCATTAGCTGCAAGTCGACCTTCTGGGGGGCTGTGGATTTGCGTTTTCACTTCTAAAACATTTCCTCTCCAGGATTTGATTCCAAAATTATGAGGAACTGTGGGAAGATCAAGAGGAAGAAAACCAAGCTGGATCGCATGATGGACCGGCTGGTGATGGGGGTGAGTGTGGTGCAAACACCTCTGCCCTGCTCCACAGGCCCCTGGGGTTGCCCACAAGGCTCCTCACGAGGGGCTGCTTGCTTGGGGCGATGCTGATTTTCTTAAGCTTGAAACATTGTGCCCGAAATACCTGGAGTTTAACATATTCATAGAATCAGAGAATGGTTTGTGTTGGAAGAGACCTTAAAGCCCTTCTCATTCCAACCCCTTGCTGTGGGCAGGGACGCCTTCCACTAGACCAGGTTGCTTAAAGAAACACTGATCCTAGAAAAGACTTTGGTGGACTTTGTGATGGAATGTTCCCATCCTGGGACATTCCCATCCTGAGACGTTCCCATCCTGGGATGTTCCCATCCTGGGACGTTCCCATCCCGGCTTCCCTCCCCAGATCTTCCTGCTGCTCTTGGTCACGTCGCTGTGCCTCGCCGTTGCCTCTGGGTTCTGGGCCAGGATGTTCCAGGAGAAGCACAGCTACCTGGCTGCTGTCTACAAAAACACAACCCCTGCCCAGCAGGCCTTCCTCAACTTCTGGGGCTTCAGCATCCTCCTGAGCATCATCATTCCCATGTCCATGTATATAACGTAAGGACCACAGGGCTTGGAAGTTCCACCCCACCCCCTGCCCTCGCCCCTCACATGGCACTGGGGTCACAGCCCCAAACTGGGGCTGCGCTGAAGCTCAAGGTGTGGCCTGGAGCGAGTCGTTCCCATGTGCTCCCTCAGCCAGGAGAGGGGAGATGGGTGGGGCGCGTCCTACAAACATTGAGGATGTGCTTTGAGATCTTCCCAGGGGAAAAGCCGAGTAGAGATCCAAGACTTCTTCTGATGTTGGAAATCGTGGGCAGGCTGAGGGTGAGGCTGATGAAGGTGGTGCTTCCCAGGGTGGGGAAGAGAAGGGCACGGCTGCTGTGAGAGGCAATAATTACAACCCATGTTGGAAAAAGCAGTTTCCAAGCTTCCTGGCCCTTCAGTGAACTCCCAGATCTATGAATTTTTTCACCAAGGGCCAGAATTCCGGAGGGGAGCCCAGTTGCCTGGGGAGGATGATGAACCTTCTGGAAACCTTGAGCAACAAACCCCCTCTTGTTTCCCCCAACCCAGAGCAGTGGGATCCAGGTGGGGAGTTCCCCCCTGCCCTTTCCTCCCAGGTCAGGTCCCCAAGCACCCCTGGGACGTGAGGAACACAATCTCCTTCCCCCTATTTTCTTCTCCCTAGGCTGGAATTCATCTACCTGGTGAACAGCTTTTTCATCAACTGGGACCTGGAGATGTATTATGCTGTGAAGGACATTCCAGCCAAAGCCAGGAGCACCAGCCTCAACGACCAGCTTGGCCAGATCGAGTACATCTTCTCCGACAAGACCGGCACCCTGACACAAAACATCATGACCTTCAAGAAATGCTGCGTCAACGGGACCATCTACGGTAACGTTTGGTGGAAGGAAGTTTGTTGGGGCTCATGTGGGACTGGAACTGGTTCTTTCCACTCCTCCTGGCTTGCCAGGAAGCTCAGGGCACGTGGATTGGTCTTGGTGGCCCAGCATGGAGCTGTAGGAATTCAGCTTGTTCTCATCTCCCGTGTTATTGGATTTTTATTTCCTGTTAAGGTCTCCTGGTGAAAAAGGAGCTGTTGCTTTTCTTTGCATCGTTTTCAGGTGAACCTCCAGCTTGGTTGCCAAATCTGGGCACTCTGAGGCTTTCAGGTCACCTGTGGACGTGGCAAAGAAATTATCATTCCCATTAAGTTGTTTATTTAGAGTGAACGTGTGTAATTGCTCTTCAGTTTTCTTTTAATGTTTTTGTTTTTTTAAATTATCATTATTTTTAATGATTCTGCTTGGTTTTCCCCTTAAAAACTTGAAAATTGCCAAGTCCTTTCTGCTCTTCTTGCTTTACTTACTCAAGCTTTTGGGCCTTGGTGCTTAGTTAGTGAAATGTAGTGGGCAGAATGAGCCAGAGCTTCAGCATGGAGCTCTTTTTACCCCGAGATAACTATCAGGTGCTTGAGACAAATGGACAGTGATAAAAGCAAAAAGAAAGGGGAATAAAAATATCTAGCAAAGTTTTCCAGCACAAATAAAGCCAATTTTCCCCTCCCTGTCCTATCACGTTGCACCCTGTGGAGCAGCATGGCTGCAACCCCGGCAGCCTCTGGCCAATCTCCCAGGAAATGCTGGGGAAAGTGGAGCTGGATTTTTAATATCGAAAGCATGTTCAAAGTCTGAACAGCCCAAAAGCCAAAAAAATGACACATGGATATGCCGGTGGAGCCTGGCACTGGTGCTGGACCGGTGCCTTTTTGCCCATCTTCTGTCCCACAGGAGCAGGAATCCCTCTGGAGAAGCTGCTCCAATCCCCGCTGGGGCCACTCCATGTTAACTGAAGTCTTTTTATTTTGACAGGTCCAGGCACAGACCATGAGATCAAACAGCCACCAGTGAGTAACTCCTCCCTCCTCTGGAACACGGCGGGACACCAAGTGTCCCCAAGTGTCCCCAAGTGTCCCCACAGCCTCCTGTGTCCCAGCCTGTGCTCCCTCAGGCTGCAGAGTTTGCCCATCCTCAGCTGCCAGGGAAGGACAGGGAAATGGGGTTTAGAAAATAACAAAAACTGGGGGTTTGGTTTGTCACTCCCAAACTTTTTGCACTCACCCCCTTGGTGTGGGCAATGCAGAGCTGGGCTCAGGCTCAGCCCTGCTGTGTCACCTCCCCTGTGCTCCATCTCCATCTCCATCTCCATCTCCATCTCCATCTCCATCTCCATCTCCATCTCCCTCTCCCTCCTGCCTATGCCTCTGGCAGGGCCCGGGGCTGAGCTGGGACTACCACGGGGAGCAGAAGGTGGATGTGATGCTGCTGGAAGCTGCCCAGAGGGACAGTGACCCCGTGCTGAGGGAGTTCCTGCGGCTGCTGGCCCTGTGCCACACCGTCATGGTGGAGGAGAGGGGAGGTGGGTTGATGCGCTCAGAGAGGGGGGCTGAGCTGCCCCTCGAGGCACTGAGGCTGTGGTGGGGTTTTGCATCACCCAGTAAAGCTCAGCTGTGGGGAGCAGGGGGTGTGAGACCATGGGGATGGGTCATGCCACTGTCCCTTTGTCATGGGCATGGACATTTGGGTTTGTTTTAAAGCTCATCAGTGGGAACAGAAGCACAGGGGGGACAGTTCACCCTTGTGTGGAAACTTGTCGTGTCTGGGGCAGTGAGTCAAAGAGATCAAGGAATGATAGAATGGTTTGGGTTACAAAGGACCTTAAAGCTCATCTCATTCCACCCCCTGCCATGGGCAGGGACACCTCCCACTAGACCAGGTTGCTCCAAGCCCCATCCACCTGGCCTTGGACACTTCCAGGGATGGAGCAGCCACAGCTGTTCTGGGCAACCTGTGCCAGGTCCTTCCCACCCTCACACTGAGGAATATCTTCCCAATATCCCATCTATCCCTGCCCTCTGGCAGTGGGAAGCCATTCCCCTTGTCCTGCCCCTCCATCCCTTGTCCAAAGTTCCTCTCCAGAAGAGGCAAGTAGGACTGAGCCTCCCTAGAGCCTGTTGGCTTAGACTTCGCAGTGTCCACAACTAATGCTGGTGCTGGGCAGGAACAGGGGGTATTCCAGCTGCCCAAGGCTCTGAGTGTCCGTGTCCAACCCCCCTCCTCTGGTGCAGACCAGCTGGTTTACCAGGCAGCCTCCCCGGACGAGGAAGCGCTGGTGTTGGCAGCCAGGAGCTTGGGGTACGTGTTTCTGGCCCGAACACAGGACACGATCACCATCAGTGAGCTGGGGAGGACGAGGACCTACCAAGTGCTGGCCATGCTGGACTTCAACAGCGAGCGCAAGAGGATGTCTGTCCTGGGTGAGGGGGGTGGGCTGTCTCAGGGAACCCCTCCAGGAATGTGGAGGGTCCCCTCTGTACTCAGCCCTGCAAGGGATGGCACTGGGATGGATGTGCCTGACCATTGGGGTGATTGGGCATGGGAAGGGGTTGTCCAGGGAGGTGGTGGAGTCACCGTCCCTGGAGGGGTTTAAGAGGAGACTGGATGTGGCACTCGGTGCCATGGGCTGGTTGACAGGGTGGTGTTGGGTCATAGGTTGGACTCGATGGTGTCAGAGGTCTTTTCCAACCTCAGGGATTCTCTGACCAAAGCTGGCACAGGGGCTCCTAAAGATCACCCTGGTCATCCCTGTGGCTTTGCTCACCCTCATACCTTGGTGAAGGCATCTGAGCAGGGTTTGAGCTGCCAAGAGACAGTGAAGCCGGGGCTCAGAGGAGGTGTGTGAAGAACCGACAGTCCTTGAGACCTGATCCTGCCTCATGGCAGATCTGAGGAAACTCCTGTGCTTCCTATGGCCACAGGTGGAAAAGCACCAGCGAGCCCTGCGGTGCCTTCTGGGGGCCAACAGGGGCCAGCAGGGCCATTGTGCAGGGTTGGTGGGTGGGAGCCGTGTCTGAGGGGTCCTGAGCTGTGCTTCCCATCCCTCCCAGTGCGAGACCCCCAGGGCACCATCCGGCTCTACACCAAGGGTGCCGACACTGTCATCCTGGAGAGGCTGCAGGGACGGGGCCCCAGCGAGGTCTTCACTGAGAGGGCCCTGGATGTGAGTCCCACACCAGCCTGGGGAGGAAAGGACTGTCCTCTCTCCTGCTTTCTTTGGGCTGGGTGTCCTGGAGACTCCCCTGCTGCTCTTTCTCCCTCTGGCTTCAGGATTTTTTTTGGTCCTTTCTTCCTTCTGCTCTGGGAGCCTCGTCTGCATGTGGGACAGGGGATAGGACAGCATCAAACCCACGTTCAGTGTTGTGCACAGACCAGCTGCATTGCAGGGATGCTCAGAGGGATGCTTTAGGATGGGGGAGGGAGTCAGAGCCCAGAGAGAGACCCTCAGGTCCTGGAGTGTCCCTGTCTCTGCCCATGACTGGCTCTTGTGATCCCCTGCTCACCTGAGAGTGCTGTGGTGAGGGAGGGGAGTCCTGATGTCTCATCCCTGCAGCTCTTTGCAGAGGAGACCCTGAGGACACTGTGTGTGGCCAGCAAGGAGGTGAGTGAGGCTGAGTACCAGGAGTGGGGCAGGAGGCACCACGAGGCCACTGTGCTGCTGCAGGACCGTGCCCAGGAGCTGGACAGGCTGTACGAGGAGATGGAGCAGAACCTGCAGGTAGGAGGGGGCCAGGGGTTGGCAGGAACTGCCTGCACTGACCCCAAAGGGCAGGAGAGTGGGGTTTGGCTCTCCAGGATGAGAGGATGACATGTCCAAAGTGTCCAACCCAACACACATCCCCTGGGTGGGAGGACAGGTGGAGTTCACCCCCAGGTGTGACTTGGTGACATGTCCATAGACACTGGGGTAGACACCTGTCAGGTCATGTCCGCACACAGCAAGGACTGCTGGTTGGATCCAGGGGTAATTCCCAGCTCTGTGTCCTGCCCTGCCCCATGCCATGACACCCACTCCCCCCCCTTCCAGCTGCTTGGGGCCACGGCCATCGAGGACAAGTTGCAGGATGGAGTCCCTGAGACCATCCAGCTGCTGAAACTGGGCAACATCAAAGTGTGGGTCCTGACAGGAGACAAACAAGGTCAGTGGAGGGAGCCACAGACCCCACAGACACATTTCACCTTCTCCCCTACCCAGGGCCGCCCCTGGAGGTGTTTAAGAAAAGACTGGATGTGGCACTCAGTGCCATGGTCTAGTTGACCAGGTGGTGATTGGTCAAAGGTTGCACTTGATGATCTCAGAGGTCTTTTCCAACTTAGATGATTCTGTGATTCTGTGACCAGAGAGGAGAAGGGACCCTGGGAGTGGGCAGGAACTGGGCTCTGCTGCTCCCTTTACTCTACAACAGCAGCACATCCCACAGACCAGGTCACCCATGGAAAACTGAGGCAGGGGGAGCCACCTCTGGTGGCTGGAGCTGGAGCAGAGCCCCCAGCAGCTGCTGCCCACCAGGGCTGTTGGACCAAGGGCTGGGGGTGCCCTGGGTTGGGAAGGGAGAGCAGCACCTTTGACACCTTTGTGTTGCAGAGACTGCCATGAACATTGGCTATGCCTGCAAACTGCTGACAGACGACATGGAGATCCTGGAGGAGAAGGAGATCAGGTGAGGAACTGTGACCTCCTGGTTCAGAACACTGCTCTCCCTGCTGACGACTCCTGAGGGCAGAGCTCAACTCAGCCAGAGATGCTTCTCCTTCCCTGCCCCAGCCTGCATGTCCGTGATCCCCATCTGCTGGGCTTTTCCAGGTGTCCCCATCTGTTTCACACCATGCTCCTCCTTGGCAGGCTTTGAGCAGAAAGGGTTTAAGCTTCTCTCCAGCCTCTATACCACAGGGAGAGAGGCTGATCTCTGGCATCAGTGAGACCTCGGGGTGCCCTCTCTGTCTCCCCTGTTCCCACCACTGGGTACCAGTCCCATCTCCCTGGCTTTGAGATGACAAAGGCCCACTGTGGATCTCAGTTCAAGCTGGGCAGCGTGCCCGGTGTCCTCAGCTCAGCTCCAACCACCCCTTCCTCACACAGCGAGATCCTCCAGGCTTACTGGGTGAGCAACAACAACCTCAGTGGCCATGGGGAGGTCCCAGGGAGCAGCCACCTCTCCCAGCAGCACCCAGAGGCTTCGTGCCACAAGAGGAGAGCCATCATCATCAGTGGGGACTTCCTGGTAAGGTGGCACCTGGATGGTCTTCCCTGCTCCCTGCCTGTGCTGGTTGTTCCAGCTCTGGTTGGTATCAAAGTCCCGTGTGGCACCAGCACGTGGAGGGTGTGATGCCCCTCCTGCCCAATGGGTGGAGAAAGCCCATTTGGGGCTGGGGAATGGGAGAGTGGAGAGGGGACCAACCTTGCACTGGTCATTTGGTGTTGGGGGGCTTTGGCCACACCTGCCCAACCAAGTGATACAGGCTGGGTGGTCATCACATTCTCTTCTGGTCATACTGGGACATACTGGTCCCATGGTCATAGTGTCTGCTATGTGGTGAACTTGGAGAAAACTGGAGTCACTTTTTTGGTGTATTTACCAGATTTAAGAGCACCCGTGAGGAGCTGGGGGCTCTCAGGCTCTGAAGGTTGTGGGTGAGGTCCCAGCCACGTGTGCTCTCCCCCAAGGACAAAATCCTCCACACGGGAGAGGTGCTGAAGGAGCAGAAGGCGTGGCCGTGGCGGTGGCTGCCCCGTGGCAGGACTGTGGGGTCTCAGGAGCAGGGGAGCCTGGTGGAGAAGGCCTTCGTGGACTTGGCCACCAGCTGCCAGGCAGTGATCTGCTGCAGGGTGACCCCCAAGCAGAAGGCCCTCATCGTGCAGCTGGTGAGGAAGCACAAGAGGGCTGTCACATTGGCCATTGGGGATGGCGCCAACGATGTCAACATGATCAAAAGTGAGTCTGGAGGCAGTGGGAAGGGTGGGTTTGGGGAGTGGTGGTGCCCCAGTCGGCCATCTCTGCCATCTCACCCTCTCCTCTGAGGTGTGGGGAACCCCCAAACCAGTTCCCCACATCGCTGTGCTGGGAGGGGAGCGAGAGGCACAGGACAGAGACCGGCCCAGCACAAGAGCAGAGTGAACCACTTGCTTTGGACATCAGGGACGAACCTTGATGAGACTTCAAGCCCCAACGTGGGCAGATAACAGAGACATCCCTGCCCCTCCCCAGCAGCCCTGACGTGGGGCTGTGCTCTTTGCACGCCCAACCACGCCTGGAATGTCACTCCCCATGGGATACAGGGACCTTCTTCCCTTTGCCCATCGCTCCTGGGTTTGCCCTCTGCCCACGAGCCCTGCTGGGGAAATCCAGCCCCCAGCTCCCCAAAAACCTCCCCACGTGTGTTGCACACCCTCTTGCCCTCTGCAGCTGCAGACATCGGGGTGGGGATCAGTGGGCTGGAGGGGCTGCAGGCCGTGCAGTGCAGCGACTACGCCCTGGCCCAGTTCTGCCACCTCCGGCGCCTGCTGCTCGTCCACGGCCGCTGGGCTTATCTCCGCATCTGCAAGTTCCTCCGGTGCTTCTTCTACAAGACCTTTGCTGGCCTCATGGCCCAGGTGTGGTTCGCTTTCCACAGCGGATTCACGGCTCAGGTGAGGGGTGCTGCTGTTTGGAGGGGTCACACCAGTGTTACAGCCCCCTCCCCTGCCCAGGATCCCTTGCAGGGTTTGTGCCCTGGTGGACACGTGTCCACATCATCACCCTGGTCACTTTTCTCCCTTGCTGTGTCCAATTTTTTGGGGTTGCCTGGCTGAGGTGCAACTGGTTGTCTGCTTTTTACCTGGCTGGATTGGGAGAATCACCCCGGGGAGATTCAGGATGTCCCTGTGAGCTGCAGCTCATCTTGGACAGATGCAGGGAAAGTTCCCAAAATAGGTTTCCTCCAAAATAGGAGCTCATGGGCCATGAGTGTGACTTGGCCAGCACTGCAGGGCTCCAGCCCCATCTCCACCTGCAGCACAGCCCCACAGACATCGTGGGGCTGATGCAGAGCTTAGAGCAAGTCCATGGGAATTTCTGTGTTTGGATGTGAGTCTCTTGGACTCACCCCTGGGGCCTGGGCATCCTTTCTGAGTTTTCCCAAAGCACCTCTGAGCTCACAGCTGCTTCCTCTTCCCTTCCAGCCCCTGTTTGAGGGCTGGTTCCTTGCACTCTACAACATTTTCTACACTTCCTACCCCGTGCTGTCCGTGGGCCTTCTGGAGCAGGTAATGGCTTCGCCGGGCTCATCCCGCCCTCTGCCTGGAGCCTGCATCCTTGGAGGGTGGGAGTGAGCCTGGCAGATGTTGCACCCCCACCTGCACAGCCCTTTGTGCTGGCACCAAGCAGCTCGATGGGTGTTTGGAGCTCACCACCAGTCCTGGGGTACCTGTTGCCCATCACCCCAGAGCCACCGGGCAGAGGGACCTGCTGCAGCTCTCCCGGAGGGTGTGTCGGGTGGGGTGGCCCCATCCTGCCCCCCCAACCCCTGCATCCCCTCCGTGATGCTCCTGGCAGGATGTGAGTGCCAAGAAGAGCCTGGAGTTCCCTGAGCTCTATGTGGTCGGGCAGCAGGACAAGCTCTTCAACTACCGTGTTTTCGGTGTCACCCTCCTGCACGGGGTTGGCACTTCACTCACCAGCTTCTACATCGCCCTCTGGGCCTTTGAGGACCACATTGGCAGCAAAGCTGTCGGGGACTACGAGTCCTTCTCTGTCACTGTGGCTGTGTCTGCACTGCTGTCAGTCCTTGTGGAGGTGAGCACCACCCGCCCTTCCCCCTCCTGGCCCCACGGTAGATGTTTAGGGTCTGCAGCCCTGGGCTCTGACACCATCCCCAGCGGCTTCATGGCTGGGGGATGATCACCCTGGGATGGAGGAGGAATTTGGATCACCACAGCCCCCATGAGACACTCTGTGCTCCACCCTTGTCCCTGCAGATCATCCTGGACACCAAGTACTGGACAGCGCTGTCCTTCCTGATGCTCACAGCCAGCCTGCTGTTCTTCTGCCTCTTCTCCTTCCTGACCCAAAGCATTGATGCCTTCAGGATAGCCCCTGCCATCTTCTGCTTCCCAAGTGAGATGCCATGGGCAACCCCATGGTCCTTCCCTTCCCCAGGAGAGCCCAGCCTGGCCTCGGTGCTATGAGCTGTTTCCCACCTTGTAGATCATCTCTTTGTTGCCACTTCCTAATCTTGCTGGCTGGATTTTTGACTCCAGTTTAGGTGCCATCTCCTCTTTACACCCCCCAGCACCTTCATGGGTGGGGGCCTGTCCCCCAAGAGTTGTTCCCTCTGTCCTCTCCACCTCCCCTACTTTAACATCACTCCCCAAACTCTCGTGCTGACAGATGCCAGTCGGAATGCCCTGACCGACCCCTATGTCCTGCTCGTGGTCCTGCTGTCCCTGGTGG
>JAWWEU010000082.1:4086728-4097977 GCA_035583155.1 Acropternis orthonyx
CAGAAAATCAGTTTTTTCTTTCTTTTTTTTTTTCTTTTTCTTTTCCTTTTTTTCCCATTTTAATTTTTTTTTTCCTGTGTGTTTTTTCACTTCCCAAACCAAGGCCCCCTTCCTGGCTTTTCAGCCCTTGAATACTACTCGATGGGGTTCAGGAATCCACCACCATCGTCACCACGTCACGACAAGACAAGAAGAAACAACATTAGGGGAAAAACTCAGTGGTGGGGAGCGGGGTCCTGGGGGGATGAGACTCGCTTTGCCGTCAGTTTTTGGGATGTGGGTGGCAAAACACGCTGCGGCTCCTGCCCCTTCCCGCCTCTCCCTCTCTCCATCCCTCCCTCCCTCCCTCCCTCCCTTTCCAACAATCCATTGGTTTAGTTTGGTGTGACCGTGTCCGGTGTGACACCCCCAGCCCCTCCACCGCCCACCTACCCCAGGAGCTCTTTGGTTACAGACGTCCTCTGACCCCGCCGGGCAGGGCTTCGTGTGCAGGGGTTTATTCTTTCTCTCTTCATTCTTTTGTCCTTTCTTTCCTTTTTTTTTTTTTTTTCTGGGGGGGGTGCTTTATTTGGTTTTTGGTTGGTTTGTTGTTTTTTTGTTTGGTCTTTTTTTTTGGTGAACACATACCCTTTCGTTTTCTTTTTTTCTTTTTTTTTTTTTCCTTCTTTTCAACAAGGTGCCTTCCTGTGACACAGCTGATCACTCGCAAAGTAAAGTGAATCGAAGAAACCGTAGCGCTAGAACACAGATGGGACTGTTTTACCCGCATAAATTCAAGAGTGTCCCTCTTCTTTTTTTTTTTGTTGATGGTTGGTTTTTGGAGGATTTATTTTTTTTTCCCCAACTGCTGGGGGAAGGAGGGGCCCTTGCCTCCCCGTCCATCCCCAAGCCTCTCCCAGCCCTTCCCTGTCCCCAGTGGCACCTCCTGCTCCTCCCGAGGACACCCCAGGCCGGCAAGGAGCCCGCGGGGCTGGGACAGGGCTGATTGTAAGGGTTTGGCCTCGTGATTGCTTTTTTATATGGCACAAGTCACCATCGAGAGCTCGGAGGAAACGATCCCTTTGAAGCTAAGTACCATTGCTCCAGAAATTCGCATTTTAAGGCAGGTTGTTAATTGGCACAAAATAAAATAAAATAAAATAAAATACATCTGGTGTCTTTTTGGTAAGTTGCCGGTTTTTGTGTTGAGTTGTTTGGTTGTGGTTTCTGTTGTTATTCCTTTTTTTTTGGGGGGGTGGGTTTTTTCCCCTTTCAGTCTTGTTGGGGTTTTCCCCCTTCTCACACCCAGGGCTGGATTTTGCCACCAGATCCCTCGGCTTTTTCTTTTCCCACCATACACCGACGTTGGTTCCCAGGAGGGAAATTTGTTGTTGTTGCTGTTGTTGGGTTTTTGGTTTTGCAATTTCTTTGGTAACAAGAGATGAAGAAGGGGGACGGGGAGGGGCAATAGTGTGTGTCGAGGGGCAGATGGGGCGGGACACAAAGCCAACAAATCTGCTTTGTCTGTGCCCGACCCTCAACCGAAAAGCGAAACCAGAAATCCAGCGGTGAATGGCGGAGCCACTCACCGGCACAGATCAGATCCTTCGCTCCAAGTCTCTCCTCCCGTCTCCTCTCGAACAATTATTATTCTTTAAATACCCGATTTCTGTAGCTAAAATGTGCTTCTTTGACCTGCTTGGGCGCCAGGCGACGCGGTGCAGCCGCGAGCCCCTCCGGCCGCGGCGCTGGGGGAGGTTCGGGTCCGTGGAGGCGACTCCTTCACCAGGGAGGTTCTCAGGGAGGGATCTGGGACGGGGGTGCTCTCGTGGGTCGGGGGGTGTGTGCGTGGGGGGCCGGGGTGTGGGTGCTCTTGGGGTGTCCCGGGGAGGATCAGAGGAAGATGCCCGTGGAGGAGACGGAGCACCCTCAAAAAAAAACCCTCGAGGGAGAGGAGCGCTGTGTGTTGGCGTTGGGAGGGTCTGGCTGCCTTGGGGAACCCGCTGCCCCTCAGTGGGGGGAGAAGCTTCAGCAGCCAGAGGGCTGGAAGGAGCCTGGTCACCCTCCAGGCACACCAGGAGCACGTTCCCTGCCTGTCCTTGCTTGAACCATGGGCCCTGGTTCTGTGGGGCTGTGCCAGAGCCCAGCCCGTGATGCCACTTCTTGTATCTCCCCCACCTCTACCCCTCCACCGTGGGAGCCATAGGGGTGGCTGTGACAGAGATCAAGGTTAGTTGGAGGGTCAGTGTGGGCCCCTCTCTCCAAAAACCCTCGTGGGCAGGTGAAGACAAGGTTCTGTGATCCCTAAAGACCAGGGATGCTTCCAAACAGCACCTGTCTCTCTCCTTCCATCCCCCGTTCATCCCTTGCTCCACATGGGTTTTCTCTGAGCCCTCCCGGGGATGGAGCTGACCTGGTTGCAAACCCTCTCCCTGCTCAGCGAGCTGGGAGGACGTGGCAGCAGGAACGTGGCACGAGGCCCATGTCCATGGGTGACACCTTTCGGAGGGTTTGGGAGGCTGACGGACCCGCAGCACCCAAAAGCACCCACCCTGGCCGGCTCGGGACATGCGTGTGAGTCTGGGGTTGGCTTTGTCATGAGGAGGATGTCCAGGAGGGGGCAGGGAGGGCTGGGGGGACATCATGCTTTGGAGAAAGTGCTTGTAGAAGAAGAGGGGACTCCGGGGTTGGTGCCTGGCTCCTCCTGCCAGCGGTTCATGCACCGCCGGCGGGCGTTCATGAAGAAGTTGCTGACGGTGTTGAGCTCCAAGCCCAGCTGCTGGGAGATGGTCATCTGCATCTCCTTGGACGGGCGCTTGTTCTCCTTGAAGATGGCGATCAGGGTGCGGCGCTGGAGGTCCGTGAAGACCAGCCGCTGCTTCTTGGGCTGCAGGCTCCTGTCCTTCTGCTGCTCCTGCTCTTTGCGTTTGCAAGCTGGGGAATGTTCAAAAGAGAGAGCAGGGCTGTTAGTTGGTGCCCACCACCCTGGCCCTCTTGCAGGTTGCTTGGCTGCCTCCCAAAAACCAGGCCCATCCCTCCAGTAAACTTGCTGGCTCGTTGCCCACCACTCCCTACGCCACCTCCCTCCTCTTCCTCCCTGTGCCTTCTGAGCCTTCTGAGCATTGTTTTGTGACATCAGTGTGACAAAAGTCTGGGGGAAGCCCATCAGATGCCCAAGAAAAGCCCAAACTCTCAGCATCTCCAGCTGACACCGGGACTAGAGACTGAGGAACTCCTGGGCTGCTCTGCTCCCACAGCCTGGCTATTGGGACCTGCTCCATCCCTAAGTTTTGGGGGTTATCCATCAGCCTCCCTCCCTTGCTGCCCTCTGGAATAATCTCCCTCTCCTCCTCATCACCACTGTGGGTCTCACTGGAGGACTCAGGGAACGTGTGTCTCTTGGCCATCACATCGAACTGCCAGCTCTGAAATTCAGGGAAGAGCCAGGAACAGGCATGTTATGCAAAGGTCTGTCTGCAGCCTCCCATGGCATCAGTTTCATGGTTCCTCCTGCTCTGGGAAGGGGTTTTCCTGCCTCTGGAAGCTGGAGAACAGCCTGAACCACCTGAAGCTCCAGGAAATTCCATCTTCCCTGTGTGCCTTTGCTATGGATCCTTTGGCACATGTGTCAGTACTAAATAAAAACCCTACAAGTTTGGCTTAAGCCAAAGGTCAGGACAGAGGGGCTGTCACATGGGGGTGGACTGGGAGAGCCAGGGAAGTCCTCCTGGCCCCACCACGTTGCATGAAGGCAGACAGGGAGGTGAGTACACACCTCCTGATAAATATATGGATTTTAATTTCAGGAATATCAAGAGCACTGCTGGTGGAAGAGGTGACATGAGGTGCCCTTTGCTATGGTATTTTCCTAGAAAATTACACAATAGTGGGGGTGGCTGATCCAGTCCCTGCTCAAAGCCGGGCCAGCCCTGAAGCTGCCAGGGTTCAATCAGGGTGTTCAGGGAACTGGCTGCACAGGACTCACCCAGACATGTGCAGGCCCACAGTGGGAGTGTGGGATTCCATGGGCAGGGTAGGGCATGGAACTGGCCCTACAAGGCTGGGTCACAAAACATTTCCTCCTGGAAAGCTTAGAAAATGAGAAAACCATGGGCTAAACCCATTCCAGAGGAAGTCCCACTCTTGCCCGGGGCAGCAGCAGCAGTTTTCAGCCTTTGGGCTTTTCTTGGTTTAGATATTCCAAAGGATTTTGCAAGGAGGGCACAGATCTTTGAGATATTTGCTGTCTGAATGGCAGGTTTCAACTTGCTTCTCTCAGGCACTTCCAGGAGCCTCTTTGACCTGGTGCACAGACCTTGGAGGGGACAGAGACTGAAAGCCTGTGGTGGCATCTGGTGTCCACAGGACAGGCATTCCCCTTGGACTAACTGCCTTCCTGCTCTCCAAACACACCTCCATCTCCAGGCTGAGGGAAAGGGTAGGCAGTGTGTAGCCTGAGAGTAACAGGAGGGTGTTGAAGTCACTTCTTCCTCACTAGAAAACAAGCAAGGACTTCCCCTGGCTTTCCTTCAGCTGGCCTCCACTACAAGTCCTCTTCACATCACCCTGAGCTCAGAGAAGGATGATATCCAACCCTTCCTCTCACAGCTGGGGAGATCTAGTGCTCAGTGAAGCAGGAAATGAATCCAACAAGTTTAGCCCAGTTTCCCCAGCTGCTGGGCTTCGTCCTTGCCCTGTCCCCACGTGGTTTTGGGAGACACTGGTTCTGCTCCCACTGGGACAGGGGACCGGAGGCACCAGGCTTGGCACAACCAACCACACTCAGTCCAAATCAGCTGTCCCTGGTAAAGGTGGTTAGTGGAGAATCTTTCCCTCCCCTTCTCCCCCCCAGGTAGGTTTGGCTGCCAACCACCATCCTGAGGGACAAAGGGACAGCCTGAGCCCTGGTGGTGCTTGGGGGGACCCTGTCCCACAGGTACCTTACTCAAACAGCCAGCAGAGAACGTGGAAACCTACCCTATGACCATCAGAGGCTTGCAAAAAGAACAAACAAAAAAAAGCCTTTATAGAAAATTTGACTTTTTTTTTTTTTTCAGACATGAATTTAAAAAAATAAATAATCGAAAACACCCACCCACCCAGACTCCCCACCCCAAACCGAACCACAAACAGAACAAGTCCCCCCACACTGTACGTGCACATTTGGAGCAGCCCGTGTTCCCCCTGCGTGCCCCTTCCCCGCCCACCATGCCCCCCCTCCCGGGATACCCCTGGAGCCCCCCTCGGAATCCCCCTGGCACCCCCCCTGGCATGCCCAGCTCCAGCCCCGTGCTGGTGGCACGGGTGGGACCGCGTGGGCTCCCCACACGCTCCATGGGCACAGCTTTTGCTCCCCGGGGATGGCACTTCGCGTGGATCTGGATCTCTACACCAGGGCCACGCAAACGTGTGGAAGTGTGTGCGAACACGCCCACACCTCCGCGGGACCTGCGGGGACGTGACCCAGCTGGCAAATCCCCTGGGATCCAGGCTGTCCTCTTGCCTGTTGGCAGCCGTTCCCCGGGAAGCCTCAGACCCAGCGTTCCAGCTTTCCAGCCTCACGCCCTAACCCCCCATTCCATTTTTAGGAGTGATCATTACAAGCCGGTCTCCCATTAATAAGCAAAGCTCCGAGGCAAACACGAACCGTCAGGGGCTTGCTGGCAACACCGGGCTCCCGCAGCACAGCTGAAGTGACACCCTGCCCCACACCCCCTGAGCCCCCTGTCATTTCTGTCCCGGCGGCCTCATCCCACATTTCCTGTGCTCGTGTGTTTATTTATTAATTTCTGTTTGTGCTGACGCAGCCCCACACCCCTCTCCCCCGGTTCAATCTAATTACAGCTCCGCGCGGCAGGGATCGATAGTGACGCTGCTCAGATCTATTTACGGGGCCATCAAACCCCCAGCGGAGGATCTTTTTCCTCTTCCCCATCCCCTGGGCGCTGCTTTCCCAGGCAGGCTGGCGGGGGCTGTCCCTCTGTCCCTGCAGCCGGGGATGGGGGACAGCCAAAGGCACGGCTCTGACCCCCACCCAGGCCAGCCTTGGGTGAGGGGTTTTCTTTGTGCTTCAAAATCCCGTTTTTTCCCCCAAGTCCTAAGATCCAAACGACTCATCCTTTGACTCAGCGCTGGTTTTTGGTCACATTCTTCCCAGGTCTCTGGGCTTGGCTGTGGTCCGTGGGGATGGGGACACGTTTCCACCCCCCTGCCTGTGCATCACCTCCCCCCGGCTTGTCCGGATCCTCCTCTAGGGCACAAGAGACCCTCGGGGTACCAAGGACCACCAGTGGGAGAGATAGATTGGGGTCTCCCGTGGCCAGGGGGATGCTCTGCTGGTCAGTAAGGGGTCGAGCCCTCCCACAGTGGAGGTTTTCTCCTCCTTCCATCTCTCCCCAGCTCATTTCACGACCTCTGCACCTCCGAAACCAGCCAAAAAGCCCAGAAGTGACAAGGAGGGGATACCACACGCAGTGGGACAGGGTGGCTGCACGGAATCCCTGCAATCCAAGCGATATTCCATCCCTAAGGCAGCTGATCTAGCTGTGGAAAACCCACAGGGAGCAAAGGCAAGGAGGAACCTCGAGGGGAAAAGCAGGAGGAAAGACCTGCGAAAGCAGAGGCATCCCCCACCCAGTTCTGCGGAGGGTTTCTGCCTCCCCGGAGACTCATGTCAGAGGGAGGGCGTTTTCCTTGACTTAACCTTGACAGCTTCGAGCGAAATATCTCCCAAATAATTTCAGAAGGGACATAATAGGGACAATCAAATGGCTGCTGCTCAGGAGCTGCGATTATGCCTCGCAGCGTGAACTCCGCGAAGCATTTAACTAATACCTGATGGCTTTGCAGGCTCCCAGCCCTGCCAGCCCCTGCTTTGTCTATTATACCCGCAAACCTCTGTTTTCTCGGCCCCAGCGTGCTCTCCCTCTCCATTCACTTGCAATACAACCTGTAATTTTCTGCCCACTTTGCTTAAGTGCTGGTGATTTGTTGAAATCACAAAAGACAGCCAGAGGCTTTCAGAGCCAGCGTGCTGGTTGTAAGCAAGGTTGGGAGGGGGGGGGAAATCCTCACAAAACCCACCAGTTTTTCTCTTTTTCTCCTGGTCAAATCATCTTCCAGGGGTGGAAGGGGACTGAGGAGCGTTGAGGGGAGGGGATGGAGCGGGGGAACCAGGAGGTTGTCAGCCAGGTCGGGGCGGGTTTCTGCGGTGCAGAGGTGGGATTGGCTCGTTCCGCTGGTGGGCACTGGGTGGGAAACAGCCTTGAGCAAAGCGGGCTTCTCTCCATGACTTCCGTGTGGGTGCAGCCCCTGGGCTGGCTCAGCTTCCCCCTCTCCTTGAAGGGGCAGAGGGATCTGAAAGGAGGTTGTAGCCAGGCAGAGGTCAGTCTCTTCTCCCAAGTAACAACAGGAGGAAATGACCTCAAGCTGCACCAGGGGAGATTTATATTGGATATTAGGGAAAATTTCTTCATGGAAAGGGTTGTAAATCTTTGGAACAAGGTTTCCAGGGCAGTGGTGGAGTCCCCATCCCTGGAAGTGTTCAGAAAACATGTGGCACACAAGAACGTGCGTTAGTGGTGGATGCGGCGGTGGTGGTGCTGGGTTGATGGTTGGACATTACCAAGGTCTTTTCCAACCTTAACAATTCTGTGGTTCTGTGGTCCCACCCTCTTTCACAGAGAAAGGGGTTGGGTGTAGGGTTTGCAATGGCTGGTCCAGCCCCTGCCCTGCTATTCTGGAAGATTTTGGGAGCTGCAGCTCCGGGCAGAATTAACCTTGTGGCATCCACTCCCCCAAAGCTGCAGCAGAGTCTGGACCAGAGATCAGGGGGTTTCGTCTGCAAAACAGAAACCCTTTGGTGCACACTGGGGCTGCTTGGGCTGCTGGGGCAACTGTGAGAGGTTGGTGTGACTTCTCTTTGCATTGTAGGAAAAGAACCCAAAGAGATTTGCCACAAATAGGAGTCTCCAGCAGAAATTCAGGTCCCCTCCAGCAGGGAAGACACAGCCAGCAGTACACGACACAGGCAGAGTGTTCAAAAACGCAGCCCCAACTTTCTTTCTGCCTCTTTTTTTTTTTTTTTTTCCCTGAAACCCCATTTGATTCCAAACTTGGAGGAACACACAGGCAAAGGGACTGTGGGGTTAACCACAGAACAACTGGAGCAGGGCCTGCCCCACACTGCCCATCCCTACGATCTCCCAGATTTCAGCAGCACATGAGAAAACCAAACCAAACCAAACCAAACCAAACCAAACGTCTTCCAGGCTCCAAAACCCATGGGGAATTCTGACTGCTGTGGTCCCACAGCATCTGACAGCTCTGGAGTAAAATCACAGGTCAGAGGCTGCCTGAGAGATGTGGTCAGGAGCTGTTGTGTGCCTGCAGAGCTGCAGCCTCACATTCCTGCTGGGCTGGGGCTGTCCTGCTCCGGCCAGAGCTCCCGGTGCCACGCGTGTCCCTGTGCCACGTGGTGCTGCCTCAGTGGTGGGGACCCCGCTGGTGTCCTGAGGCTGGGGAGAGCCCCTGGTCATTGGTATGCAGCCAGTGCTGTAGGGTGAGCTGCTTCCCGGAGCCCAGCAAATTAAATCTTCTTCTGAATGCTGCAAATGAGGAGATGAGATGAGACAAAGCGCTCGTTACGTGCATTTTCCTTCCCTCGAGAAGGGTTTTTCGGTGGCTCCTTCCAGGGAGAAGCTCTGATCCACCTTACAGCCCACACCAACCTCCTCAGCACTTCCTACAGCCCATGGGCTTTCAGGGGCTGGCAGGGGGAGGGAAAGGACTGGAAATGGAAGCACAAGTCCCCCATCCTCTGCTGGGGTGACAACGGTCCTTCCTGAGATGGGGGTCCCATCCCTTCCCGAGGCGGGATCAGCAGAGGCTGGTGGAGACCAGCAGAGCAGTGACCTCAGATCCCTCATTTCCTCTCATGCACTTCTCCAGCTTGGTCTGTTCTTCCATGGAAGGCGTTTTCAGCTTTTTCAGCAATGGAAGCAGGGGAGTTTGTCTGGTCTGAGGGCGGGTGAAGGGACACAAAGAAGCTGTGGTGGCTGCAGCCCTGCTTGGCTCTGTCCTTCCACATTTGCCCTGGTTTTATTCTTGTCCTTTCCAGGTAAGCTGCTCCCGGCCCTGGGCTGAGCCAACTGCACCAGACCCCTCTCAGAAACAGTTTCAGAGGACTTTTTAAAGGTGGGTTCATTCTTAAAAGCACTTCCCTTCCGCAGAGGTTTCATTTTTCAGTTCCTTTTCCAGAGACCTCCATAAAAGAGGACCTGGTGCCCCACTCTGCTCTCCCCAGCACCCAGGAAAGCAGGCTCAGCCCACAGCTCTGCCATCTCATCTGCTGGAAAGTTGCTTCCCCAATTTGTCCTATTTCCTCCTTTGTCAAGTTTGGGGTTTTTTTCTTCTTTTTTGGACTAGGATTGGCTTCTTTTATTGCTCCAGAGGGCCAAAGCCGTCACGAGCTGCTGGGTGCTCAAGCTGCCGGCACGGCTTGGGATGGAGCAGCTGCCTGGAGAGATGCAGGGCCGGGCAGAGGAGCCGCTCCTTCTCCTCACTCTGCTCCCGAGTCACAGCCACTTAGTGTGACGAGAGCAAATTGGTGCTAATGAAGTGCCGGAGTCAGGCAGGGCCCCGGCAGTGCCGGAGGGACCGCAGCGGTGGGGGAAGGTCCGTCACCTTCTGGGAGAGAGGGAGGATGCAGGGATGGAGGAGGGGGTGCAGCTGGAAAACCTCCATCCCCCGAAATAAATCTGCCTTGGAGTTAGCGATGCTTGTGCTCAGCTTTGGCACAAGAGCCCCCAGAATCCGGGGGCAAAAGGGGAGTTTGGGGTTTGATTCAGCAGGGGAAGGTTAGGCTGGGTATCAGGACAAGGCGCTTTCCCCCAGAGGGTGGTGGGCACTGAGCAGGCTCCCCAGGACAGTGGGCACGGCCCCGAGGCTGCCAGAGCTCCAGGAGGGTTTGGACAATGCTCTGGGGGACAGGGTGGGACTGTTGGGGTGTCTGTGCAGGGCCAGGAGTTGGATCAATGATCCTTTTGGGTATTTTCCCACTCAGGAAATTCCAGCATTCTGCAATTCTGTGAGAACCAAGTAATGCTGGACACGGAGCCTCTGATGGGATTCTGGGGTGAGTGACATTCTTGTGACCCCCATGGCTGTGGGTCCCGTGCAGTCCACTCTGCCCTCGCTCCTCTGGGCAGGGAGGGATCTCCCTTCAGCATCACCAGGGGCTGCTGCTCAGTGATTCCCATCAGCCTGTTCCTGCCTTCAGCAGCTCCCAGACACAGCACTCCAAGCAGGGATGAGGAACAAGTTTAGCATCAATGACGTGCATTTCATCGGAGTGTGTGTTGCTCCTGAGGTTCCCTCAGCAGAGATGGTGCCCAGGGTGGGCCCAGAGCCATCGACACCCACGGAACACAGGCTGGAGAAAGCAGTGGGGGGAAAACAACCAAGAGTTTTCTGTGTTTCCTGATGAAATCTGGCCTCGGGTGGATTTATCAGGTGTGAGATGGGAAGGTCCCTTGGGGTTTGGCTGACTCGATCCTCAGCTGGCTGCTGGCTCTCCTCCCATGAGGTGCAGCGAGAATCAGGACAGTCTATAATCCTCCAGGTTGGGGTGCCTGAGGTTTGTGTCTCCAGGAGCCTCTGGGATGGCCTGACAGGGACTGGATGCTCCAGGTTATCCCTTAGTTCCAGCAGCACATTGCAGGAGGGAGCATCCAGATTGGAGCCCTTCCCAGCCCTGAGACCCCACTCCAGGAGGACTCAGTGCCCCTCCAAGGCAGTGGCCAGCCCTCCATCAGCAGCTGCCACAGCCCAGCTCCAAGTGTGACCCCAAATCCCAGCTGATACCCCCAGCTCAGGGCCAGCCCCACCGTGGGTTGCAGTCAGAGCGAAGGGCACATGCCCGGCTTGGCTTCCCCTGCACTGAGGAGGGATCTGGGCAACGCCAGCCACGAGCACAAGACTGGGAGATGGACTCGTGGAGAGCAGCCCTGGGGAGAAGGACTTGGGGGTACTGGAGGGTGAGAGTTGGTGGGGAGTTTTCTGGGTGTCCTGGCACTGAGAAGGCCCCCGTGCCCTGGGCTGATCCCACAGCAGGGGCAGCAGGGAAGGGGGGGATTCTGTCCCTCTGCCCCACTCAGGTGGGATCCCCCTGCAGAGCTGCCTCCAGCCCTGGGGAACAGCACAAGGATGTGGAGCTGCTGGAGAGTCCAGAGGAGGCCCCGGAGATGCTCCAAGGGCTGGAGCCCCTCTGC
>JAWWEU010000082.1:4109586-4123592 GCA_035583155.1 Acropternis orthonyx
AAGAAAGAAAGAAAGAAAGAAAGAAAGAAAGAAAGAAAGAAAGAAAGAAAGAAAGAAAGAAAGAAAGAAAGAAAACGAAAACAAACCGAACAACAACAAAAAAAATAGAAAACAAAAAATACTTTTAAAAAGAGAACAAAAAAAACAAGGAGGGAGCGAATGGAAAAATAAAAAGAAATGTGGGAGAGGGAAAACGGGAAGCAAATGTAAAAGCAGAAGAACTGGCCGGCTCAGGGAGCTGCCCAGGCCCCGCCACAGCCCGCGGCCCCCCCGCGGGGGTGAATTCCACGCAAAGACGCGCGTCTCGGGGAAAAACACGGGAGGGGTCAATCTGCCGAGTGCTCCTTCGAGTCAGGGACGAAGGAAGGCGGCGAGTGGGCAGTGTCGTATCCCTAAAGGGACACAACGACGTCGTGGCCCTCCCGAGAAATAATCACGAGCGAATTTCCTAGTCCTGAGTGAATAAATCCGTGGTGGGGAGGAGGTTTCCACTCGCGGGGGTGCTGAGGTGGGAGCGCACCCACAGACACGAGTGGTAAGAAGGCACTCAGGGAAACGCCTGGTGTGAAGGCACCCACTGCCCTCCGCGGACACGCGGGGTGGGAGTGCAGGAGAGCACCCCCTTCCCACACCATCCCACGGGAACGAAGCCGATGCCTCTCTCGCTCCCAGGGCGCCGAGGGACCGGCGTGTGGCGGATGGGGGGTCGGAGCCGTGCAGGGACCCCCGAAATGCCACAGCGGGAGTTCTCCGCCACCCACGGGCCCTCGCAGTCCTCGTGGGGTGGTCGCGAAGTTTGTAGAGCTGAATCTGGAGCCGGGCCGTGGGGGCTGCGGCCACTCCATGGGGTCGCAGAGATGAATGGCCCGAGGGGACGGGCTGGGCACCGCCAGCTGCTGCCCAGATGTTTCTCCGTGGGACCCCCCCTCCCTTCTTTTGTAGAGCCCCTTGGGGCGAGCGGGGCCGGAGGGAGCCCGGGGCGGCGGGAGCTGCAGCCCCCCCGTCTCCCGGCTGAATAATTAATGGTTCATCTGCGGAAGGGGAGGTGGGATGGGGGGAACTGGGGTGGAAAGAGGAGAAAAGCGGCGGGTGCCATTTAGAGGGGCCCGGCGTGGGCATCGATCTGCGACTCACTGACTCGGACTAATCCATCAGATGGACTCCTGCGGCCGGGCGGCCCCGGGCCGGGACCGGGACCGGGACCAGGACCAGGACCAGGACTACGATCAAAACTAGGAACAAGAATAGGAAAATGAATGAATAGGAATAGGAGTAAGAACAGGACCAGAACCAGGAACAGGACCAGAAATAGGATTAGGAATAGAATCAGAAATAGAACCAAGATCAGGACCAGGAATAGGGTCAGGACCGGTACCAGCCATTGCCCCGGCCGTCCCCTGCGTCCAGCACTCGTTTTTTCTCTTTTACCGGGAAGGGAAAATCCCACTCGCTGCCCAGGCCGGGAAAGGATCCCTTCTCTGTTTGCCGAGAGGGCTTGCGGCCATCAAGACCCCTCCAGGCCCCCAGCCCACGGCGGCGTGGAAGGACGAGCAAGCTCAACCCGCGGCCTCGGCATGGGTCGGGTTGAGGGGGATTCGCCTCCATCGATAGGGGGGCTCGGGTACGGCCTCCCCCAGTGCGACCCCCTCCCCCAGACCCCGCTGGTCGGGGCAGCCGGGCCGGGGCTGAGCCCGAGGGGCAGGAACAGGCCCCACGGCCGGGCCGGGGCGGGCGAGACGGCGGCAGGAGCGAAACGAAAGCGGGTCCCAGCGGGGCCGGGGGCCGGGAACAAAGCGCCAGGGCCGGGGGAGCAGCTCGGCCGAGCCCCTCCACGAGCCGCGAGGGGCGGCCGGGCCCGCGTGGGGAGAGGGTTCAACAAGGGCGGATTCACGGCGGGCAGTTGGTCTGGGGATCTAGTGTGGGTTTTTTCCCTGTTTTCACAGAAAGCAAATGAATAAGCCCTGTTCCCGGGAAATCTGTGGGGTTAATTCCCGTAAATAATGGGGACATGGCGGCCCTTGTACCGAGGGAAACGACGTTGGGGAAGAAAAACCATTTTAGGGAGAATGAACCTCCCACAGCGGCGAGAGGAGCAGCGCGGTGGCAGCAGGGACAGGGACCCTTCGAGCCAGTCGAGGGACAGAGATTTCTGACCCGGGCTGGGGACAAGGACCCACCGATGAGGGCCGAGAACAGAGACCCCTCCGAGCTTCCTGCAGCTGCGGCTGCCTTTTTATCACCACCATCGCGGTTATTTTTAATTATTATTATTACTATTACTTTTGAATTATTTATTACTATTTCCAATTTTAGCTAGTCAGAAGCCCAAGCTCGCTGCTCAATTAGCCCAGACAACGGGGGCATTAAACGGCCGATCGTGGCAGTGTTTAAATCTTTATTTACCAGAACCTTGTAAAGCCAGGAACAATTTGCATTCTATTAACTGCTTTTCAATAGGGCATCGACTGGAACTAAAAGATGCCACTACCCTGCCCTAATTAAAGAGCAACTGAATTACACTAAATACATATGAACGCTGCTCTCCCCCATAAATAACGGCGGGTCCTCGTCGCTGGCTCTGCCCGGCTCCACGGGGAGCTCGGATTTTTCAAAAAATAGATTAAAAATCATAGACGCGTGTTTTCTCCGCCACGGCTTTGCTCCGCGGGGCCAAGAGCTCCGTCCCTTCCCCGGGGGAGCGGCTCCGTGCCGAGGGTGGCGAGTCGCACCCGGGAATGTCCCCACTCGCCGCTGACCCTTCTGTCCGCCCCCCGCGGCCCTTTCCCCCGCGACCCCCGCCCTCCCTTCGCACAGAAAAGCCGTGTTTCTCCAGCAAAGCCTCGGCCCAGCGCCGGCCCGAGGCCGCGGGGATCGGCGCCGCCGCCGCGCTGCGGGATGCCAGCCCAGCCGGGAACCGGAGACGCGGGGGTCCCGTTCCTTCTGCCGAGGGCAGCCGGTGCCCGGAGGGAGCGGAGCGCGGCCCCGGCCCCGCAGCCCCGGCGGGGTGGCCCGGAGCTTCCCCAGAGAGCGGCCCCGGTACCGAGGAGCTCCCGGAGCGGCCCCAGGGAGAAGCCGGGGGCCGGATACTCCCGAGGCCAAGCGGGCAGCTCGGAGGACCGAGAGGGAAATCCTCGAGGCGGGCGGACGGGCGGCGGGGAGCGGCTCCCGCCACCCGAGATCCCGCATCTTTTGCGGGCAACAGCAGGCCCGGGGAGGCGAGGGGATCGCCTTAGAGATCACTCGCCTTAAATCCAAATCCCGCTCCTTTGGTCTTAAGGTTACAAACCGTGTCGGTAACACCCGGCCGAGCCCGGCCCCAGTTCGCACCCCGAAACCCTCGAGGGGTTCCCACGCGTGTTCGCAGCATCCCCCGATCCACCCGCCCGGAGGTGCGAGGCGGGCGGCCCGAGCCGTGCCGTGCCGTGCCGTGCCGTGCCGTGCCCTACCTGCCAGCCTGAGCGCCGACATCCTCTGAAATTCTGGCTCCTGCAACCATTTCCACATCCTGCGGAAAGTCTCCCGGCCGGACTTGAGCTTACTCCAGGGCTTGGGGTTCCGCAGCAGGTCCGAGAGGGTCCCCTGGGAGCGGCACAAGATCCTCTGCGCGAAGATGGCCTGCGGGATGCTGTACCGCTTCAGCTCGGCCGTGATCCGCTGAGCCACCTCCTTGGTGTTGATCTCCTCCACCTGCCCGGAGCCGCCGGGCTGGGAGCCGGGGCCGGGCGCGGGGCGCTCCCGCTCGCCGAGCAGCGCCGCGCCGGGCTGGCCGTGCGGGTGGCCGTGCGGGTGCATCCCGTTGAGGGGCGGCATCATGGCCGAGCTGGGCGCCGCCAGCCCCCGCGCCAGGTGCTCCTCGCCCCGGGACAGCATCGCGGCGTGCGAGTCGAAGCCGTTGGGCGACAGCATCTTCTCGTTGGGCAAGTGGCCGGCGGGGCCGTAAGGGGCCAGCGGCTGCTGGGCGTTGTGGAGGCTGCCCAGCCCGTTGGACAGCGGCGACAGGGGCTGCCCCATGGCCGGCATGTCCTTGGGGTAGTGGCTGTAGAGGTTGCCCATGGAGGCCAAGCTCCGCTCGTCGCGCATGAGGGTGAAGCTGCCGCTGACGTTGCCGGCCAGGCGCTGGTGCGGGTGATGGTGGTGGTGGTGGTGGTGCGGGTGGTGGAACTTCTCCGAGACGGTGGAGATGGGCGGCAGGTGCTGCAGGGGGGTCAGCGTGGTGTAGGTGCTGCTCAGGCTCATGCCGGAGGGCGACTCGCAGGACATGCTCATGGCGGGGTGCAGCGGGGCGCCCAGGCTGTGCTCGCCGCGGTAATCGCCCCCCTCCAGGATGGAGGCCATGCCCGAGACCATGGCGGGCCGGCCGTGCGGCACCAGGTTGCGGTGCGAGCTTTGCCGCCCGTGCGCGGGGCTCAGCAGCTCGGCGGGCTGCGAGTGCGGGACGCCGTGCAGGCTGCCCAGGTTCTCCATCGCCAGCTCCATGGTGGCCGCCGGGCTCTGCCGCTGCCTCGCCCGCTCGCTCGCTGCCTTCCTCCCCCACCCCCCCGCCGCCGCCGCCGCCGCCGCCGCCTCCTCCTCCTCCTCCTCCTCCTCCTCCACCGCCGCCCCCCCCTCCCCGCGCCGGCTGCCGGGATTAATTCAGACTCCGCGCCCGGGGATCGATCTCCGCGCCCCGCGGTCAGGCCGGCATGGTGCGCCCGCCGCCCGCGCTGCTGGGCGCGGGGCTGGGCGGAGCGGGGCTCGGCGGAGCGGTGCGGGGCGCGGGGCGCGGTGCGGGGCGGCTGCGGTGCCTCGGCCGCCGGCTCCCGGCAGCCTCGCTCTGGACAGCGGCGTGACGTCAGCGTCGCCCCGCCCCCAACCGGACCACCCCCCCACACCCCCCCCACCTCTCCCGGTGCCGGCGGGGTGGGGGGTGCGGGACGGGCAGGGGGAGCGCGGGGCCGCACCGCGCCCGCACCCAACCCCCCCTCCCGAGCCATCCCCCCACTCACCAGGGTGACCCCCCCCTTACCAGGGCGACCTCCCGCACCGGGGTGACCCCCCCCTGCACCGGGGTGACCCCCGCCCCTCACCGAGGTGACCCTCCCTATACCTGCTGTCACGCCTCCCCCCGCACCGACGTGTCCCGCCTCGCCCGGTGCCCGGAGCGCGCCTGGCAGCGCCGCAGGTGTGATGTGCAGGTGTGATATGCCCACCTGCACCCCCCGCACATCTGGCTGATAACACACACACACATCTGGCCGCCCCCCATCCCTGGATGTGCCTGTTCCCAGCCGTCCCAACACCCCCTTGCCACTGTCTCCTTCGCTCCCCGCGTCGTGTCCCTCCCAAGGGCCTGGCTGTCCCCGTCTACCCCAGACGTCCTGTCCCCGCACACCCGTGTCTGCTCCCCATCACCCCTTTTCCCCCGACCCAACACGGGCACTGTCTCGGGAGGGACGGGGAGTCACCTTGGCATGAGGAAGGGAGGTGACCGGGACACGCGTGGTGACACACGGTGCTGCAGGGTCCTGGGCAGTCGTGGTTCAGAAGGGAAGGGAAGGGAAAGAGAAAGAATAAATGGAAAGGGAAAATGGAATATGGAAAGAGAAAACTGAAAGGGGAAATGGAATATCGAAAGAGAAAACTGAAAGGGAAAGGTGAAATGAAAAGGGAACGGAAAGGGAAGGGAGGAAGACGGCATGAAGAGTCAACGCGAGCCGGGTTTAGACAACAGAAGGGGCTGGTGCTCGGTGTCCTTCCAAGCCCATTTCCAGCCGACCCTGGCCCCGTTGCCCTGAGATGGGCTCCCCACCCCACTCTGGCCTTTTCCGACCATTCCCGCTCCTCCAGGCTGGCACACGCTGTTTTCCCAAGCTTTATTGAGACAGACCGAAAGAACAAAAATAAAATCCATAGCTTCCAGAGGGTGGGCCCCGCCAGACCCGCGTGGGCTGCTCGGTTCCCTGCCACTGCCGGGCTCCAGGCGGCTCCTGCGGCTGAGGAGCGTCTGGGCGGGCCTGGGAGCTCCGGTGCGGGGCAGCAGCGGCGGGGCAGAAGGTCCCGGCTCTCCCGGGAGCGACAGCCGCGGGTCGGTGCTCGGAGTGTCTCACCCGTCACCCGGTTGCACAGGGAATAATTCCGCAAAATTTAACATTCTGTCCGAATTCAGTGCATTTAACCCAAAGCCATTCCCACCCATTCCACCCCATCCTGTCCCATCCCATCCCACCCCATCCTATCCCATCCCGCCTCCGGGAAGTCGATTAAGTGCCCAGTTCATTACAATGAAACTCCGCAAGTTCCCCAGCTGTGGGTGCAGAGCAGATGATGAACCGAGGAGAGAGTGGGGGTCTCTCCTCAGCCCTTATGTCGCGATCCAGCCCGCTGGAGGAAGGACTCCGACCCACTCCCCCAATCTCCCCCTCGGCACGTCCCTGCCAGGAAGGCCCGCGGGGGAGAGCAGGATCCCCCAAACGGGGGACTCTGCTGGGGATGCGAGGTCCCCAATATCCAGGTCCCCGATATCCAGGTGGGCAGAGGGGACTTCCAGGCGGGTAACGGAACGGGGAGGTCTGGAGCCAAGCAGAGATGAGCGGCGGGGCCCGAAGTCGGGGAGGGATGGGCCGGGGCTGATCAGATCCGGGCATAGATGGGAAGGGGGAGGCCGGAGCCAAGCAGGGGTGGGAAGGGGATGACCGGAGCCGGGGAGGGGTGGGCAGGGAGGGCCTGGAGGGAGGCAGGGTTGGGCAGGGAGGCCTGGAGCCGGGCAGCGCCACAGGATGCTGAGGTGGGGCGTCGAGTGAGCGGCGTGGAGGAGGTGGGGAACAAACCAGGGATAAAGCAGCCGCGTCTGGAAGGGTTTCATTGAGTGTAATAATGGCGATAGCTCATCGAGCGGCCCATCGACCGCCCATCGATAGATCTATCCCTGCAGCTGCCGTCCCACAACCAGTCCCCGGGCCGGGCTTTGGACACCCCACCCAGCCCCGCCGGGCCCACAGCACCGGGGGCCCCCCGGGACAGGCGCTGGACTCTGCCCTCCGCCGATATTTGCACCGAGCAAACAGCAAAAAAGAGAGAGACTTTTTAGTAATTAGTGCGACATAATTGAGTAATGCGGTAGTCCCGTGCCCCCCGCCCGCCCCCCGCTCCCCCGGCCCTTCCCCGATCGATGCAATATCATTAGGCGAGAGGCACCGAGACACGCGGGGCCGGGGCGCGGGGAGGCTGCGGGAGCTCCCCGGGCCGCAGTGCGGGGTCCGGCCCCGGGCCGAGCCGCTGCGGGAACGTGTGAGCCGCGGGGTTCGCTGCCTGCGTGGCGGTCCCGGCCCGGGGGAAGCCCCTCGGAGCGCCCGGAGTCTCTGGCGATGGGTCGGGGCGCAGCGCGGGGGAGAGGCCCGGGCTCCATTCGCCAGCTGGATGCTATTGATCCCTTCCCTCGCCTCCTCTTTCTTCCTGAGCTCCCTCTCCCTATTTAATTCCCTTCCCTCTGCTCCTCCGCAGCCGCCCGGGCAGCGCTCCGAGCGGAGCCGGGCAGTGCGGGCACCCGGGGGCGCGGAGCGGTAAGTGCGGAGGGGGAGCGGGGGCCCGGGGCAGCTTCCCCCCGGCCCACTCCCCACACACCCCCGCGACATCCCCCCAGGGACCCACGGCTTCGCTTAGACGGAGCGAGCGGTGAGAGAGGCTCGGACCCGGTAACCCCCCTCCCCTCCCCAAATCCACCCCAAAACCCTCCAGCTCAGCAAAGCTCCGCTCAGCAGCACCTCCCGGGCGGTGCGGGGCTCTTGGGGCGGCCCGCACAGGAGGGGCGGCGTGGGGCGGCGGGGGTAGCCCCGGAGCCGGGGGAGACGTGTGGGAGGCAGGACAAGCGCTGCTGCCGGTACCCTGCCGATACCCCTTCCCACTGGTGCCGCCGCGCAGCTCCTGAGCTGATTTGCGCTCAAATCTATTTTATTTATTTATTTATTATTTCTCTTTTTTCCCCATCCCACTTAGGAACAGCGCGAAAGCACAAACGACGCGGCCAGGACGGAGCAGGCACCGGGCACCGGCCAGTCCGTCGGGTTTTACGGGGCAAGGAAGGAGAAGGAGCCGGAACGCGGCTCCGCGCACCCCGCCGAGAGCAAAAAGTTCCTTAAAGTTCTCTAAGGCTTCAAAATAACAGCACCATCGCCTGGCAGGTGAATTATTTAGTGCCTATAGATCCCTCGCAAACCCTTTCATTTCGGTTCCAAACCTTTCCCAGCCCAGCCTTTGCCTATGGATGTCTCGATTTTCCAACAATCAAGCGGGAGGCAAAGAGCGTGGCAATTCCTGCTAATCGATTTTCCATACAATGGGCCCCAGATGATGTTTTAAAATGTGAGAAACTAAAATGTGTTGGTTTAAATAAGACTTTTGCAATCAATAGCTTTTAAAAAAAGAGACTTTGATACCGGTTCTTGAAGGGGATTCAAACGCTTTCGCTTCCAAAACAAAACAAAGCAGGAAAAAACCAGCCGCGCCGGAAAAGTTCCGCCCGGATTTGGGGTCATTAAAATGGGATACGGAGAAAACCGCTCCGGGGGGCGCAGCAGCGGGACCGGAGCCCCCGACCCCGCCGTCCCGAGTGCGCCCCCACCGAGGGGCTCCGCGACCCCCGGGCCGGCCGCTGGTGGGGCAGCCCCGCACCTCCGCCCCCTCCCCCGCCCCATCCCGCCTTTTCGGGTGCGATTTTTCCCTTCCCCACTTTTCCCGGCGGCGCCCAGCGCGTTGCACTGTGGTTTGTGGCGCTCCGGGAAGGAATCCAGCCAAGGAAAATACTCCGGCCCTTTCCCCACCGACCGTTTCCTCTCCTTAAAATCTCGGCCCCCCCTTGGCCGATTAGCGCGATCTGCGACCTCTCAGGCTTTTTTTTTTTTTCTTTTTTATTAATTTGAAGACAATTTTAGCTGCCAGATCAGGCCCTTTCCCCGCCGCTCCCCGCGTCTTTTCCTTTCTCTTTCCCTTTTGCGGGATATAATATTGTTCTTTTCAATGTCCTCCCCCCGTGAATATTTTCCCTCTCTCCGCAGGTCCGTCTCAGGAGGTGTTTAGGGACAGGACCAGAGCTGGGGTCCCGCAGGGAGCTGCCCCCGACTCCGCCCGCCTCCGCCGCCCTCCTTCCCCCGCTCCCGGTGGGTCGGGCCCGGGCCGCGCTGGGAGGGGGGAAAAGCGGCAGCCACCGGGGTAAACGAAGCAGGGGGACAGGCAGGGAGGGTTCGGGGGTGAAGCGGCCCCTCCACGGCCTTTCCGGAGACTTTTCTCGTTTACCCCGAAACTTTGGGCCGCTCCGAAACTCGGCGGGCGGCAGCGGGGTTGTCGCGGCAGCGGCGGGGGAGCGGGGCGGGGGTTGGTTTCTATCCGATTTCGCTCCGAAGGGGCAATTTGAGGACCGGTCTTTGCTCTTTTCGATGCAACCCCAGCGGGTTTTCCCCGAACGAAGCCGCCCCGCGGAGCTCCGGTGCATCCCGGGCCGGGGCCGGGCGCCCCGGGGGATCCACACCCACCCGGAGCCGGGGGCCGGACCGGCTCCCCCCGGCCGCCCCCCAGCCTGGGAACACCAACGGGAGCCTCGGAGAGCCTCTTTCATCCGCAATTTGTTATCAAAAGTTCCCCGCAGAGCAGCCCTTAACTTTACACCCTGGCAGCGGCGCGGTGAGGTCTCGACCCCTCCGGAGCTTTTGGGGGAAAAGCGTGGAAGATCTCTGGGATTTTGCCCAGCTTCGAGACACGAAAAATATAAGATAGAAATTTTATTTTAATTTCTTTTCTTAATTTTTTTCCACTCCCTCCTGTCCTCTCTCCGCCTTTCCCCGGTCAGGCCGGGCAGTCCCAGAGCCGCGCTGGGGGGCGAGTGTCCCACGGTGTGAGACATGAAACGTGTTTGTCCGTGCTCTGCGGGGCGGGACGGGAGGGTGTCCCCCAGACCTCCGAAATGTCCTCGTCCCTTCTCCTCTGCCCTCTGCCGGTTTTTGCTACTTGTGCATTTTGGGGACCCTCAGTCCCGCGTCTCTGAGCACCCCAAAGGCTCCCCGAGGGCTCAGCGGACCCGGGGGCAGGATCCGGGGACGGTAAAACATCGAGGAAACGAGAGGAGCCGGGTGCTTTTCTCTGCACTGCAGCGCGATCCCAAATCCCACTGTGCACCGACAGCATGGGAATCCAGTGCAGTTATTTTATACACAATACATATAATATATAGTTTCTATATTTTATATATAATATATATAGAAAGCCAGCGGATTTATTTTATATATATGTGCGATTTTTAAAATACATGTTATATATTTTATTTTACTTCTCTGTTTCTCTGTTTCCCCCAAGTATTTTCCTGTCGCCGCTGGCTGCTTCACCTGGCTCGGGAGAAGCCGTCTCTGCTTTTTAGCAAAGATCCCGGTTTTGGACACTTTTCTCCCCCGTCCCGAAGGCAGCGGGAAGGCAGGGCCTTGCGCGACCTGCGGAGCGGCCCGGGGAAGGGGTGCGGGCCCCGACCCACCCTGGTCCCTGCGGCTCAGCCCCCGCAACAGGTACCGCCGCCCCCGGGGCTGCGGGGACACGGGGACACGGCTGCGGGAACAGCCGGGGGAGGCAGCGGCGGGGACAGGAAGGGAAGGGGTGAGGGAAAATGGGAAATGAGGCAGGGAAGAGGAGAAAGTAGGGAGGGGGGTGAGGCAGCGATGGGATGAGGAAAATGGTAAATGAAGGCAGGGAAGGGGGCAGGCAGGACGGAGACAGGCACTGACGGGGGTAAGGGAATATGGGAAATGAGGCAGAAAAGGGGACAAATTAGGGATGAGGATGAGGCAGGGATGGGCTGAGGAAAATGGGATATGAGGCAGGGATGGTGACAAAGTAGGGATGGGGATGAGACAGGGAAGGGAACAAGGCAGGGATGGTGACAAGGGAGGGATGGGCATGACAAAAAGCAGGAACTGAGGCAGGAGCGGGTGATTAAGCAGGGACAAGGCAGGGACCTGCCAGCCCCCAGCCAGACCAAGCTGCTGCCCCTGGGGGGACAGGCAGGGGGTCCCTGCACGATGGGGTGCCCGGATCTGTCCCTTGCCCACCCTGGCTCTGTTGGGTCATGGTGTACTGGTCACCAAAATAATCCAGAGTGGCTCATATGCACCGGGGGCTGTCACGCAGCCACACAGCCAGAGCGGCCGCAGTCGATACCACTCTTTTAGAACTGCCTGAGAGAAACACGTGAACCTACTGCCCCCAGACCCACCCCCGTCCTACCAAACCCTGCCACCTCCCTGGGCACAAAGCAACCCCTGTGGTAGGTGCCCCCCCGCGATGGCAGATGCCACCCGAGAGCCAGCCTGGCTGGGGCACGAGGCTCTGGCACCCCTTTCCCCGTGACCTCCTCTCTCCTGCAGCAGTAATTGCTGCTGTATTTATCCAAACTAGGAGGGGGTGCCAGAGAAAGACTTCGAAGAGTAATTTTCCGGGAATTCTCCTCGGTGTAATTGTCTTGATAATAAATCCAGACGCTTAGCCTGTGTATGAATTGCTTTTTACCATTTTCATTTATTATTGAACACAGTGGGGAGAGGGGGAAACGCAACAGGGCTCTTTCTTCTGAGAGAGAAGGGGCGAAGGGGCTGAGGAGACAATTTCTCTGTAGATCCGGGAAACCTGGATATGTTCATCATCTTGCTCTCTGGTTTGTTGGTTTTTTCCTCCCCTTAATACTTAGCCCATTCCCCCCCCTCCCCCCCCAGTTTTTTGGGGGTTATTGAAAACTAATTAAATAACCCGTTAGCTAACACGTTAAATTAAGATCCACTCTTGGATTTAATGATGTCTCCGGAAGAATTGACGGAAATGTGAAGACAGACTGTCAATAGATTCCTTCTCCTGCTTACAGTGTATAAATGTGATTAAAACAGATCTCAAAGAAGGGTGTCCCGACACGGTGCCCACAAAGGGACGGAGCCACCGAGGCACTCATGGGTCTCTGGAGATAAACATCTCCTGAGGTGGGTGCTGAGTGGGAGATGGACGGCAGGACAATGCTGCTGCAGCCTGTGGAGGATGAGAAACCACTCTGGCTCATGATTTGGGTTGGAGGAAGACCCTGGAAGATGCTGGTGCCTCTGGGGGAGGGAGGAGCATTCCACAACCTGTCCATCGAAGCACTGAGTGATCCAAACAGATGTGCTACTGCATCCCCAGCCCTTGGAGAGTCCAGGGCAGCCTCGTGCTCTGTGGATGGATGCAAAGCTGAGCCTCCCCTATGCCCTGGCTCCAGCAGTGCAAACAGCAGCCAGCATGGTGAGCATACACCCATTGCTTGCTGCCTAAGCTCCCAGGTAAAGGTTACCTTAGCATCCAGGCTGGAAAAAAATCAATGACTGATACAGCATGAGACTCAGAGAGACAACATACATCTATCACTTAGGGATTCGATGGGCTTAGAATAGTCTTGTCAACAAATGATTGTTTAAACAGAATATCTCAACTGTTTATGGCACCCTTAATCCATAGATCTGAGCACCACTGTAACATGTCGGGAGCACGGATCGCGCTGTGGAAACCTCTGTCGTTAGGTCTGGAGCTGCAGAACACTTAAGCATGTGCTTAAGTCTCTTAGACTTCAAATTAATCATGTACTTAACTGTTTTGCTCAAACAGGCCTGGCCTGAGAGCAGGGAAATACCTGTCATTATGTTAATGGATGAAGTTTTTGTTTCCTGCTCTTCATTTGTGCAGCGTATAAAGGGCTGTGCACACACGTGTGCTCCGGACACCGAGGCTTCTGGCTGGTTTATCCACTCGGTGAGCAAACAGACCCAGTGTCACCCAGCTTTGTAGGTTATTCCACTGCTCTCCCTTCTCCCCTGGGCACTGGAGTCCTTGATGTGGCATTTCAGGGAGGCCTGGGGTCAGTGGAATGGATGGTGGTGGGTAAAAACCCCCCAGGGGCTGTGGGTTAAATGATGTGGAGGGAAGAGGAGAGGAGCAGATGGAGAGGGCTGGAAAAAGAGATGCAGAAGAACAAAAAGGGGCTGGAAAAGCATCGCAGACCTGGAAGAACTGCTACAATGTCCACAGGCACCTGAGCAGGGAAAGTGAAGTGCCAGCTCCAACCACCCTGGAGACCTTCTGGTGGAGACCTGCAGCCCCCACAGCAGCAGGTGGTGAAACCCACCAGAAGCAGACCAGACCAGAGGAGATGCTGTCCCAGCAGTGCTGGCTGGAGCCTGGTGGTCCCTGGTCCAGCGTGGGTGGCTTGGCTGTGACCTGGGGAGCCCAGGGAAGTGGTGGAATCACTGCCTCTGAAAGTGTTCCAAAAACATATAGAAGTGCTCAGGGACATGGTTGAGTGGTGGACCTGGCAGTGCTGGGTTAATGGCTGGACTAGGTGACCACAGAGGGCTTTTCCAATCTTAATGATTCCATTTTTCTATGAAATCCCAATATTACCACCCCCTTTTTGTATCTGTTGCTGGCCCAGCCTGGCTCTGAGGTCCCTGGGGCAGGGGAGATCCCTTGCTGTGGGCTCTGCCTCTCAACACTTGCCTCATGTTAATTACACAACAAATTTAAGCATATTGGGAAGGCAAACCTTCTGTTTCCTCCCAGAAAAAATCTGCAGCTTCCAAGGGAATTTAAAAAGAGCCTTTCAGGTGTTTGGGGGCTTTGCAAGGGGACAGGGCCCTTTGGAAACAGGACCTGCAGAACAAAACCCACAATGTTTCTCCTAAAAATGCAGAATGTGTTTTCTGAAAAATTACTAGCCTCCCATTGCCAAGGGACTCTCCCCCTCCCCACCTTCCCTCTCTCCCGCTTGCCCACCCTCTTCTTCCCTCTCCTTGCTGTTCAGGAGAGAGTTGTAGAATTACAGAATGATTTGTGCTGAACAGACCTTAAAGATAATCCAGTGCCACCCCCTGCCATGGCCAGGGACACCTCCCACAAGGCCACGTTTCTCCAAGCCCCGTCCAACCTGGCCTTGGACACTCCCAGGGATGGGGCAGCCACAGCTTCTCTGCCCAACCTGT
>JAWWEU010000082.1:4125675-4150149 GCA_035583155.1 Acropternis orthonyx
GAAGCCATTCCCCCTTGTCCTGTCCCCCCATCCCTTGTCCCCAGTCCCTCTCCAGCTCTCCTGGAGCCCCTTTAGGCACTGCAAGGGGCTCTCAGCTCTCCTCAGAGCCTTCCCTTCTCCAGATGAACACCTCCAGCTGTTAAATCCAAGTACCTGGTTAAATGCTGCAGCTCTCAGTGGTCTTGCTGGAGGGGACAGGGGTAATTCTGTCCCAAAATGCCACCTCCCTCTCTTCCTGTCAGGCTAAAACCCATCTTCAAATTCAGAGCCTGTGGAGACCTTCACCACCCTCTCATGAAACCTGGGTGAGGCTGGGGCAGGGATGGTCACAGTCCTGCCCCCCTTGGGGACACCACAAAGGGCTTGAGCTGGGCATCAAACCCATTCCCCATCAGTCTGGCAGCCAGTGGATCCTGCAGGCAAAGCTATTTGCACGCAGAAAACCAGGGAAAGATGGTTGGGAGAGCTGGGGAACACCCACCTTGGCAGGATCCCGTGGCTTGGGATCAAAGCTGAAGGTTTCTGTGGCAGTGAGCACCAGGACTATTTTCCTGAGACACTGCTCAGCTCTCGGGGCTGGTGGAGAGCTTGTCAAATATCGAGCAGGCACGTCAATGTTGGAAGCTCTAAGTGAAAGCAAAAATCAGTTAATGGTCTTCCCGAGCCGCGCTCTTGGCGTGGGGAGTCCTCGCAGAACCCGGGGCGGGTGATTTGCGAGGGGTTGATGTGCTGCTTAGTAAAGTGATCATTCAGCAGCCATTAGCATGTGTATAAAACAAAATACCCAAAAAAATCCCAGTGGGAAGAGGAAAAGCACTGCCCTGATTCGAGGATGTGCTGCTATTCATCAGAGCCTGTAAGTACCAGCTTAAACTCCCCTGGGAATTTGGAGAAGGGTTTTGGGACCTGGCAGGAGGTGGGTTCCTCCTTCTGCTGTGAGAATTTATGTGAATTTTAATTTCTTCATTTAGGGAAAAAAACCCCAAGAATTTGAAACCAAAAATCCAAACCATGACAGACACTGTCAATCAAGGCAGAGGGTTCTGACAGGCTTTAAAGTTGTAGCTAAATTTAAGCTTGGGCAGTTCTTCAAATTTCCTTTTAGTGTAAATTAATCATGATTTTAAAACAAAAATACAATCACATGAGACTGGAAGAGGAAAATGATTCTTTTGGAAATGCTGAAGTGGGACAATCTGATGACTCCCACTCTTTTTTCATGTGGCCAACGAAATGTTTGGACAGGGATGTTTAATACAGCAGCAACTCCTTTGGGAAAATAGTTCGTTCTGATAAAGAGGTATTTTTCTGATTTTCAGAACTTTTGAGAGTACCCGTGATCTCTGCTCGATGGGGAAGGGCTTCAAATGTTCCCAGGGACGGAGCCCGACACCTGCAAGGTCTCTCAAACTATTGTCCCCATCCTCCAAGGTTTGTGTCCTGCCTTCCCTCTGGGTTAAAAAATTAGTGTAGGACAAGAAAATCCCAAAAGACAGTTGGAGAGGAGGAGAAAATTGTAGCAGCAGAGTCAGGACAACTCTTCATGGCAAAGAACTTGCTTGCTTTGGTCACCCTGGGGCAGGATGGGGCCCACAGCTGGAATTCAGCCCTACCTGGATGCCTGTGTGTAAAGTCTGAGTAACTGCACCTGCCTAGGGCTGAGTTATGTTCAGCTCTTCCAGCTGAGATGAAACTGCTGGAATTTTTAATCTACATTAAGATAATAATATATATTTAAGTGTAACAATATATCTTTTAAATGGGATAATAATATATCTTTAAAATAGGATAATAATATACATGTCCTCTGATGCTTCTTCCTTGGGCTGAAGGACACATGCCTTCATGTCCATATGGGGTCCATAGATGGGGGTCCATAAACCTGCAGACAGTCTCCACGGAATGGGATCAAGCCTGGTTTCTTGTCTCCACTGTGAGCCAGAGTCTACTCAGGTGCAATGTTGACTCACCTTTCCATCAGGAATGGCTTAGAGAGCTTCTCCACACAGGTTGACCTGGAACTGTTACAATGGAGAGCCCAGAGCCATGTGTTGAACCCAAAAATTAATCAAAGACTTGACCCAGAGAGCAGTGATAATGTGAACACGCCAGTGTGGGAGACCCTGAGATTAATGGGAGTCAAACAGGAGGAGGGTTGGGATCAGAGGTCCAGCTTCACTGAGCCAGCACCAGACTCGTGTTTTCTGTGTGGGAAACATCCTCAGGTGTGAGTTGCCTCTTGTGGTGACTGATGAAAGTGGTTGGTTTTGATGACCCTGGAGAAATGTGGCTTTTCCTGGCTTTTGTGGGAGCTGATCTACACGTGTGGGAGTGAGGCCACTTCACTCGGGTATCTCACTTGTGGTCCAGTATTGACCCCTTTGTCCTTTCTCTGTGTGAGATAATCACAAAATAAGGGTTGCAAAGCTGTTGTACAAAGACTTTGGGCTCCAGACACAACATCTTCTAGGGACTGCAGTGAAAACACCCTTAGAAGACACACAGAGGCTGCCTGGATCTACAGTGGAATGGGCTGAGAGCAGGATCAATACCTGCACAGTGAAGACTCTACAGCACCTGGGAAACAACCACCCCACTCCTGATCTGCATCTGATGGAAGAGAAGCAAAGCCTGGCCACCACTTTTAGGATGAGCTGGTGGAAGATACAAAGATGATGCTGTTGGGGAGGCCATGGGAACTAGGGCTCAGAGCCCTCTATGGCAGCAAGATTTGCCTACTGAACAGCTCCTTGGGAGGAGGGATGGACCTTGTCTACACACAAAATTGCAAGCCAAAATTGGTCTTGTGTAGACACTCCTAAATCATTTTAAAGCAGGTTGGTATTGGTTTGTATAATTCGATTCCTTTGCCAAAGCGAAGCGAAATCGATGCAAATGGGGTTTACATTGATCCCAGTACATCCGCACAAAGGTTTTGCCCCAGTTTAATGAAATCAGTTTAAAAAGACACCTTTAGCCAACCTGGCACAACTTTGTGTCCAGCCAAGCTGAGGGAGAAGGGGAGATAGGAGTGTGATGCCCCCTAAAAAAAGGTGTTGATGAAGTGTGTGTGTGGGCAGAGGAGCCCCGGGTCGGGAGGCTGCGGTGGCGCGAGGCGATAAGGGATGGGTCAATAGAGTTTTCTCAAAGATATTTTTTTTTTTTTTAAAGAAAGGTTAAATGTGAGGAGGTGATATTGATTTCCCTTTTCTCCCCGTCCCTCCTCTCTCCGCCCCCCAGCCCCTTCCCCTCCTCCCTTCCCTCTCCCCACCTCCCCGCCGCCTGGAGCCATCCTTGGAGGAGGAATCTCAGCCCAAAGTGGCCAAGTGACCAGGGAGGACCAGGCGGCGCTGGCCAATGGCCATCCCAAGGAGCCCCCGTTGCTTAGCAACCCGCTGCGGAGAGAGGCAGGGAGCGCAAAAAGATGGATTTTCAGATTGCAGCAGCCAAGCAGATCAATTCTGCAACATGGGCTACAGTGGCCAAGCGGAATCTCTCTTGCTCCCAGCAGGTATTGATCCAGCCATGCTATAGGCATTGAATGAGCTCTAATAAGTCCTGAGTAAACAGGAACAAGGACTTAAGTGATAGCCCAGCAGTCAAACATCAACTCCCTTTGTCTTCTTCTTCCTCTTCTTCTTCTTCTTTTTTTTTTTTTTAATTGCTGAAGGGTTTGCAAGAAAAGGACAATAAACTTTATCGATAGAAAAACGGAGCCGGAATATCACCTCATTCGGAGCCTGAGAGGGTCTGGAGGGGGAGAAGTCCTTGCCTCAAAAATCCAGGTTGGCTTGGAGGGCATGGACATACTTGGTGAATGTGACTCCCAACTTCCCTGAGCTTCCCTGGGCATGTCCAAGACTCAACAACAAGGCCCTTCGAAGAAGAATCACAGAATGGTTTGGATTGGGAGGGACCTTAGAGCTCATCTCGTTCCACCCCCTTCTATGTGCAGGGACACCTTCCACTAGCCCAGGTTGCTCCAAGCCCCATCCAACCTGGCCTTGGACACTTCCAGGGATGGGACATGGAAGTCGTCATGGAAGACATGGACTTTTGCCAGGGACAGGCTTATGAGGGAGTGCACATGCCCAGAGCTGCCCATTTGAAGCAGACATGGAGGTGAGCTCATTCAGGAGTTTGGACTCTGGTGGAGTCTCCTACAGATCTCCAGGGGCAAAAAGGGCAGATTAAACCTCCTGACAGGGAAATACAGCCCAGGGCAGCCTTCAGGAAGGGGCTGGGAGCAGTGAAATCACCACTTTATAGATATCAGGGCAGGCAGGAAAGCTGGATCTGAAGGCTGCAGAGCCTCAGCGACATGTCCAGAGCTGCTGGATGTGCAGGAAGAGGAAGGGGCAGAGTTGGCCTTGGCTGTGACTTTGTTTGCTGTAGGGAGATGCCAAGTCTGGGAGCAGAACCAGACAAGGAGTCTGGACTGATCCAGGACTCTGATGTCAAAGAAAGGGACATGGGATGGCATTTTGGGGGGACATAACCAAGCCTGAAGGACCTGATTGTAAAGGAAGTGCATGACTCAGAACAAGGGAGGGCCCAAAGTAGCTCAGCTGACACAAACTTGCCTTGGCAGGTCCCAGACGCTCAGCTGAGGCCAGGTTTGAGCAAACCCCTTCATTGCTTGGACTTTTCCAGCTGCCCTCTCCTCAGGGCTGCAGTGACCAGCCCGTTGCACGCCAAGAAGCTGGAAAACAAATACCTCATGGCCATGTCAAAACCTGCTGCCCTGTCCCTGTCCCTGTCCCTGTCCCTGTCCCTGTCCCTGTCCCTGTCCCTGTCCCCCTCCACAGCACAGTCCATGCCCATATCTCTTCCTGCAGCTTCTCCATCACCTTTTCCTTCCCCAGCCTTCCCCTCCCTGCAGGCTCAGGACCCTCCAGCTCTTGCTCCCTGCATTTCAGCTTTATCCATTCTCTCCTAAATTTCCTAAATATCCTAAATTTCTACCTCCATCTCCGCGCCTCCAGCCACTGCTGTCACCAGCTGTATAGTTGCTGCTGCCAGTGCAGGAGGGACAAGGATCCCATCCAAAGGGCTGGATCCTGCCCTCCGTTGCATCTCTGGCAACTCCCAAGTGACACCAATTAAATACCTGGAGCTGCTCCAGATTTATGCCGGTGTAACTGAGATCACAGGCCAGGTCTGTCTCCAGTGATTAAGGGACTGGGGAAATGAGAGCTCTTTGCTTGCACTCAGAGTTCTCTCAGCCCACATTTCAGCAGCTTCATCATAACAGGGCTGATAATTAATTGATCTGATATTAAGGTGGTGCCTCCCGCGCTCCTGGCCGCAGTTTAACACCGCTTAAGTGAGTGAGTCTGTGAATCCTTAACGTGACCCACGGGGACAGGGGGCAAAAGGTAGTCTCAGGCACCTCTGTGCAGATGCACGAGCGTGTGGGGGCACGTGTGTGTGTTTGTGAGTGTGCACACGTGTGTCTCCATCGCTCCGGAGGCGGGAGGAGGAGAAAACAGACAAGCCCTTGCCCATCCCCAAAGATATTTGCCATTTTCCAAGGCGAGAGAAGATTTAGTCTCCCTTTCTGATGGTTTCTGCATTTCAAAGTAATATCAGAAGGGCTTGAAGCTTAATCTTCGTTACCCAGGAGGCTGTAGGAATCAGGCAAAAGGAGGAGAAAAATCGAATCGATACAGCAGTATGAATTTATTCCCAGGGGGGTCCGAGGCACCAATATTTTCTCTCCCCTCCTTTAAAGAGATAGCACCAGCCTGACACAGAAGCCCCTCATATGTTCAGTGCAGGAGTTGTGCCAGGGCAGTGGCTACGGGGACACGGGGGATAAAAATCACGAGAGATTAAATGGCATCACCTGGAGGGCTGGAAGGAAAACTCCTGATCATAGCAAATGGCTTCTTTTATTTGCAGTGGCTTTCTCCATCCCTTGGCTCTGCTTGATGCTGGGGACCAGGGATGCAGGGAGATGCTGCAGGGGATTGGCCCTGGGATGCTGAGCAGGTCCCAGGGCTGCTGAGCTGGAGATGTGGGAGGACCAGAATAGAATCACAGAATCATTAAAGTTGGAAAAGGCTTCCAAGATCTCTGAGTCCAACCATTAAGCCAGCACTGCCAGGTCCACCTGAGGTCCCTGTGGTGCCAGGGTTCACCTAATCTGGGTACTCCATGGCTGAGCCTCAGCTCCCTTGGGTGGGGGTCGTTATCTGCCAAAGGGACTCATCCTGACCACAGATGCAGGGAAGGCAGGGGCTGCAGGGTTCTGGGGAGATCCGGGTCAAGTTTAAGTTTAAACCCTTCACCCTGAGGAGCCCACCCTGGGGAGGAGCCCACAGGGGACCCCACCAGCATCCAGGGCTCAGAGTGGCCAAACTGGGGGGTCTCCAACTGCTCAGTGCTCAGGTCCTGCCCACCAGAGCCACGTCCTTGGGCCTGTGACCCAGTCCCAGCACACCAGCAGAGGAAAACAGAGTCACAGCAGTTCTCTGCCCACCAAAACCAGCTGGAGCTTTGCCTCAGCACCCACTGACAGCAGCGTGAAGCCCCCAGCGTCCCAAGGGATGTGGGTATTCTCTCCTGGCGTAAGCAGGGATGGGTTGGGTGTAGTTGGTGGGGACAGTGGTCCACCAGAGTGGTCCCAGCTCTCACCTTGCTGCTCTGCCACATGTTATTGCCCTTTGGCAATGGCATGGGCAGGTGTCAACCCTCCAGGGCCAGCCCACTTCTGCAGTCCCTGTTGGTGGCTATTCTGCTGTGGGATTCTCCTTCCTGGGCTCTGGCTTTGGCCAAGGTCTCCTGGGGAGGAGCAGCATGGAAATGCCAAGGACACATGGTGAAACTTGCCTTCCCACCCTGGAAAAAGCTCCTTCTGCAGTCTCAGGAGAGGGATGTGTCCTTCCTTCTACACTGGCAGAGAAAAGCCAGTGTCTGGCAATAGTTTTAAACTGCCAGAGGGCAGGGTTAGTTGGGATATTGGAACAAAATTCTTCCCTGGGAAGGTGGGCAGGCCCTGGCACAGGTTACCCAGAGCAGCTGTGGCTGCCCCATCCCTGGAAATGTCCAAGCCCAGGTTGGATGGTGCTTGGAGCAACCTGGGCTAGTGGAAGATGTCCCTGCCCATGGCAGGGGGTGGAACAAGGTGAGCTTTGAGGTGCCTTCTAACCAAACCCATGGGTCTGTGATTCTTTCCACACTGCGAGAAAAAAAGCCTCCTTTTCACTTATTGTACCCAAAGCTCAGGGTCTTCCTTCACAAATCACATTCAGGGCCCCCATCAGGAGCTGCATTAAACCACAGTAAATGCACTGGAGCACCAAACTGGGCACAGCTGGTGGAGCTGCAGGTCAGAGCTCAGTGGCCTCTGCCGAATTTCAGGTACAGCAGCAAGGCTGGGGCTCTGTGGGACTGGGACAAGCAGCATTGGGGTATTTATGGCTCTTGCTGCAGAGCTCTCACCAGAGCTATCAGCTTCCCACCACAATGCGCCCAATCGTTTGAAATTTAAAACAAAATGTAAAACAAGGAATAATGGTAACAAAAAAGGCTTAATTAATTGAGGTAAATTGCATCACAATAGTGATTTCTCAGTAACATGGCTAAGTGCCCCATTATTCTGATTTCACTCAGTATTCATGGATACTAAATAAATCACAGGCCCTGCACTTCCAGCCTGCTGCAGAGGGGCAGGGGGATGGAGGTCCTGCCATCTCCTCCTCTATCCATCGATATCCCAGCACTTCCCGAGTGTCTGCCTTAAATGGCAGCCAGAAAAATGACCATCAAAAGGAATTAATTGTACAGCGGAGGTTTTTATCCTGGTTTTCTTTTTTTTTTTTTAACCTTTGCAAAAATTTCCCCTGGAGATTCACCAGGAAGGTTTTTCCCCGCTTGTTTCCCCCTCGGTGCTGCCCTGGTCTGGTTATCAATATCCTATTACTGCCAGTTTATTTGAAATCATTTGTTTTCCCACCGCTTGAGCTGCCGGCTTGCCCCCAGCAGTGGAGGGTTCGGCTCAGCACAGCTCTACAGCCCCGTGGTTGGCAGCTCCCTGGGCATCTTTGGTGTGTTGGCAGGGCCAGGTGAGCTGGCACTTGGTGCCCTGGACCATGGCGAGGGCCAGGGACAGCAGCTGGGTCTAGGAGCACCCATGGGAGCTCAGCAAGCAGTTGCTCATGGCTTTGCTGTGCCTGCCTGTATCCATGTTGACCCAGGGCCGATCCAGCCTCATGAGCAGCCTGGAGCCCTGTAAGTGCCAGCCCGGAGCAGCTTTGAGCTGACAAACTGCTGTTTGGGGTGGTTTCATGGGATGCCAAGCTGGAAAGACGTCGCTAAGGCTGAGGAGAGGAGGAGGATGCTGGAGTCCAGCCCTGCAGGCACAACACCTGGAGAGGGGTCCCGCATCCCGACATCCCCAGCGTGGATCCACTGGGGCACCAGCACGGCTTTGTTCTCCTGCCCTCGCTAATCAGGGCTGGGAAGCGCTGCTGGATGTACCAAGCGCGAGCAGCCCGGAGGCATCTCCTCCAGGAGCCTAATGATGGAAAAATAGCTGTTAGGTGCTGCAGCCCCGTCCCTCCTCCCCGCCGGAGCAGGGCTTGGTACGGCCAGCATTGATTTCGATAGCGGGTCAATGGGAATCAGCAGCGGGGAGGCTCAGGGGGGGCGGTGCAGACCCTGCGACAAAGGGGCTTCGTCAGCGGGCGGCTCAGAGGGATCCCACTCCGGGATCCGCTCTCGGGACCTCGCCAGTGTCCCCAGCCGCTGCTCGGCACGGGGGGCCCGGCAGCTCTGTCCCCTCTGCCACGGGCGGCTCAAGGGGCAGGTGACATTCCCCGGACGCTGCCGCGGTGTTTGTCGCTCGGCACGGGGGCTTTTCCTCCTCTCCTCCTCTCAAAAGCAACGTCCCCGCTCTCCTCTCAAGCATCCCTCGAGGCCCCGTCCCCAAATCCCACCCAGGGCCAGCCCGGCCACCTCATCCCTGTGCAATTCCTGTGGAGCGGCCGCTGCCGCGAGGGGCCCGGGAATCAATTAATCAATGGCAATCAAGATCCCAAGGTGCAATCATAATTAATGTTCATCCCTGATTGATCATGTCACGGTTTCGCCGCGTTCACGTGAGCAGGGATGCTAAAACTGACTCTTCAATGGCGCTTTTGCAGATCCCTTCCTGTTCCCAGAGTGTCCCTTCTCCTGCAGGGGGGACAGAGGTGATGCCCCAGGAGACCCAAGGAGCCATTTGGGGAGAGGGGCAGTGCGGTGGGACCTCGGGGGGAACTGGGTCTGCTGGGAGGAGGGCATCTGTGCACAGGGTGGGTGCTCTGGGTGGGCACCCTCGCCACAGTGGAGGGCACCAGGACGGCACCCACTGGGTGAGTGTCACCACAGGCAGCACTGGGGGGTGTGTGGAGCCCCTTCCCCAACTCGTCACTCCCAGGAGCAGCTCCCAGCTGTGCAGGGCTCTGTCCAGAGCTGGCTGGGAGCCCTCTGAATGTCACAAACACAGCGTAACTAGACTTGGATCAATCCATCAATGCGCAGCAGTGGTTAAATAGTGCTGTGCTCACCTCCCTCCAATTAAACTATCATTCCTGATAGATCCCTTTGTGCCTCTGTCTCCCTGCCGGGCCGCTCTGGCTGAGGGTGATGATGATGGTGATGGCCGTGGCACAGAAGGAGCTCCTTTCTCCTCCCACAGCCAGATCCACGCTGGTGTTGTCACGGTGCTCCAGAGGGATGTGAAGGTTCCTTCGGGGTGGCTGCAGTGCTTGGAAGCCCAGGAGACGACAAGCCTTGGGGACCACCTGTAGTTCCATTCCGAGGTGTGGATGGGAGCGGTGGGAGCAGGTGGCTGCACTGGTGGCACAGTTCTCCTGAGTCTCGTGGCTGTGCTGCTCAGTGACCCCTGCCCATGGCTGTGGCTGGGGGAGCAGTCCCACTCCTCGAGCTGCTGGATGCTCCCCCCAGGGGTGAGGGACCCCACTCCAGAGCTTGCAGTGACTTCAATTCCCTGATCCGGTGCATGGGTCGTGGCTGCTTCCTCAGCACCCTCTGGAATCAGCTGGGGAAATGCAGCATCTGGGGTTCAGTTTAGTCCCTCCAGTCCCACTGGGAATTCAGGGTATGGCTCAGCCCCATTGGAGTCCTCTGGAAAGCTCAGAGCCCCCTGGAAAGCTCAGAGCCCCCCTGTGCCACACAGACCTTTGTCTGTAGCCTTGCAGCTTGGTGGGTGCCAAAATTTCTCCTCCTTTCCCGCTTCTGAGGGGCTGCCGGCGGTTCCCTGACTCCGAGAGCTGTCCAGGGGCCATTCCCAAGGGTGCAGGAAGTTGGGGAGAGCCCGGAGGGTGCAGCAGCAGCAGGGCCTGGCGGGGACCCGCGAAGCAGAGCGGGGTATTGATTTCCCATTGATTCCATGCAACCACATTCTGCAGCGGCTGCTGTCCTACATTTCAATCCCACACCTTTGCCTCTGACTTTAATGGGCTTCATCACAGCCCAAAGCTTTATTTAACCAAGAGGGGAGGGAACAGCAGGCGGCTGCCAGAAATCAGAGCAGCCGGGCCCCCAGGGTGTGCCTGGGCACAGCCAGATCCTCTGGATCCCTCCCAGTTGCAGGAGCAGTGGACAGGCTTCCTGGGTATTTTGTGGGATGTGGATGCACCCACACAGCCCTGATGAGAGTGTGCTCTGGGTGTGGGTGACAGCACCCGGCTCTCTGGCAGCTCTTCCACCACCTCGAGGTCTCTTTCCACCCCATGCTTGCTGTACCTGCACAACTCCGTCTTCCGAACAAAGGGCTCCAACTGCTGCCAGAAGGGCAAAATAAAGCTCCACCTTAACAGGGATCTGCATAATTCTGTATGTGGAAGCTCTGCACACCCACCCACCCCCAGATGTGAGGCTGCAGACAACATGCACACCCCCACGACAGCTGGAAGATGAATATGGAGGAGCTGGATCTGGTTAGGGATGCCTGTGCCTTCCATGGGCGTTCCTTGAGCATCCATCAATGCAAATCGATGTCACAGCGATCCGAAGCGCTGGGGTCCAGCTCCTGCTGGCAGCCTGGGGAGCAGGAAACAGGGAGAGAAGGCAGGCAGAGCAGGGAAATACAGAGAGAAGCAGCTGGGACTGGGATCACTCCCGGGAGTGGGGATGGGCAGGGTGGGAGCTTCAGGGTGGTCCAGCCAAACCTTCCTGGACAAGAATCCTGAGAGACAGGAGAAGGAGCCAGGAGGGATGGTGAGTGTTCAGGGTCAGTTCAGGCAGCTGGCCTTGGTAGAGGAAGGGCAGAGTCCCTCTCCTTCCTCCTCCTTCTTTTCCAGGTTTTCTGGACTGTGTGGGGACAGGCACTGACATGCCAGGCTGGTGACTTCCCCCAGCACTGTTCCAACAAACCAAAAATGTCTCCAGAGGCTGCCAGTAGCTCAGGTTAGCTATGGCTGGGAGCAGGAAGAGTTGAAGGACGTGAGAGCTCCAGGAGGGATGGAGGACCTGGGTGCAGGTGGGACCGAAGACTTGGGAGTAAGAGGGATGGGAAGATCTGGGAGGAGGAGGAATGGAGGACCTGGAAGCAGGAGGGATGGAAGAACTGGGAGCACGAGGGATGGAGAACTCGGGCACTGAAAAGTACCCAAGAACACCAGGTTTTCCCTGTGGCCACTGGCTCAGAGCCCAGCTCCAGGACTCATCTCAAGAAGCCTTTTAGTGCTGATTTCAATGGGAGAAGCTCAAAGTCAGTGTTGGTCTCTTCCAAAGAGTCCCCCTGCCATCCCATCCTCTCTCTGTTCCAAGGCAGCTCAGAGGGGCCGAGGGAACCTCTCTGCAGAGCCGGCTCAGCATCCTTCAGCCCACACTCCTGCTCTCTCCCTGGGGCAGAATATGGATGCTGTGTTTATTTTTGATTTATGCCAAGCTGAAAAAGAAATACATTTTCTTCAATTATTAATCAGCGAGGTGTGAGAAGGGGACACGAGCTGGAAATTAACTCCGTGACCTTTGAGGGTGGGTTTTTACCTCCCTGTCTCCCTCCACTCTGGAGCCCAGAGCATTTTACCAACCCTCTCAGTGAAAACAGGGCTGCTCCTGTGAACAAGCTCCCAGCAGACACTCCCATGGCTGCTGAGCAGGTTTAGATGATGAGGACAGTGTTCAATGCAGGGAGATCAGACCAGGCTATTGGGATCTCCAGAGCCAAAGCCACCCTGGTGTTTCTTCACACCCCCCCACACCTGTGGATGGTCTGAACCCAAAGGGTGTCTCTGATGCTGATCCACCTCCCTGCTCTGCTCTGTCCCACCACACCTCCCCTGATGCCTCTGGATATCTAACTGCCTCTTGGTTCCACTGAATCACAGAATCGAGGCTGGAAAAGATCTCTGAGACCATCAAGTCCACCCTGTGCCAAATCCACACATTGTTGCCCAGCCCAGAGCACTGGGTGCCACATCCAGTCATTCCTCCGACACCTCCAGGGATGGGGACTCCAAACCACCCTGGGCAGCCCCTTCCAATGCCTGACCACCCTTTCTGCAAAGAAATTCCTCCTGATGCCCACCCTGAACCTCCCCTGGCACAGCTTGAGCCCAGTTTCTCTTGTCTTGTCCCTTTTTCCCTGGGAGCAGAGCCCGACCCCACCCCAGCCCCACTCTCTTGTCAGGGAGTTGGAGAGAGTGAGAAGGTCCCCCCTGAGCCTCCTTTTCTCCAGGCTGAGCCCCACTCCTCCATCTCCCTCAGCTTCTCCTCATCAGACTTGTGCTCCAGACTCTTCCCCAGCTCCATTCCCTCCTCTGGACACGCTCCAGCCCCTCAATGTCTTTCTTGTTGTGAGGGGCCCAGAACTGGGTACAGGACTAGAGATGGGGTCTCATCAGTGCTGCACGCAGAGGGACAATCCCTGCCCTGGTCCTGCTGGCTCTACTGTTTTTGACATAAGCCAGGTGCCATTTGCCTTCTTGGCCACCCGGCCCTGCCATGCACAGGTCCTTGGGCAGGACTGGACACCCCAACCCCATCTCTGCTCCCACACTGTGACTATCCTGTAGAGAGACACAGACACTGTAGGGAGCAGATGGGGTGCCCCATAGCTCCCCACACTCATCTGGGTGCCCTCAGTGGACTCGAAGGCAGGACAAACACCACATCTCTCCGTCACTCCTTTGGCTCTTGGCTTCTGCTCTTGGCACTGGATGGGCGTCCAGCTTTAGGCATCTGAGGAGGCTTTGGCAAGAAAGCTGCTGGGCCGGAGAGAGGAGGATTTTTGGACTGCTCCTCCACCCTGCTGCCTCGAAAACAGCCCCGGAGCCAACATCCAAGGCCAGAGCTCAACACAGAAGGGCAGAGAGGCCCCGAGGCCCCAAGAACTCCACATTGGCCTTGGGAAGTTGGAGCGTCTGCGGCGCAGGCGCGCCGTGGGCTCCCTGCCCGCCCCGTGCCGCTGCCCCTCCCTCCCCAAAGCAGCACTGCGGCAGCTCACACCAGCAAACTGATCAAGGCGAGAGTGCTGATCAATAGGCGTATTGAGCACTTTTCAAGGTACGGTGAGTTTTGCGGATTCAGTGGTAACCTCAGGCAGGGGCCGCGAGCTGCCTCCTCTCCCCCAGTGCCACCACTCCCCATGCCAGCTGTGCCACCTTCTCCCTCTGGGCTGGCAGGGACACTCAGCCTGCTCCCAGGAGGAAGCAGAGACCTTGCAGGCTCCAGTCACTGGTGGCACTTTCAGCTGGAGGGCGAGGGGAGAATTTGCAGCTCTCATTTCTTTACAGTGGGTTCATTTTGCAGTCTTGGGAACCATCTTGTTCTGGGGCAACTCGTGGCATTCAGAGAGTCTTAGAGAGGTGCATCCATCCAAGTGGTGAGATTTCCAGGGATGGCGATGGATGAGATGGAATCATCGTGATGGTGGGAAGAAGAGTGTTGAGAACAGCCACCTCAGGTTGTCCTTGGCTAGGAGGGTGAGGGACGGGATTCTCTCCCTCTGCTCTGCTCAGGTGAGACCACCCTGCAGAGCTGCCTCCAGCTCTGGGGAACAACAGCACAAGGATGTGGAGCTCCTGGAGAGAGTCCAGAGGAGGCCACAGAGATGCTCTGACAGCTGGAGCCCCTCTGCTCTGGAGCCAGGCTGGGAGAGCTGGGGGTGTTCATCTGGAAAAGAGAAGGATCCAGGGAGACCTTCAAGCCCCCTCCAGTGCCTGAAGGGGCTCCAGGAGAGCTGGAGAGGGACTTGGGACAAGGCACGAAGTGGCTTTGGACAAGGGGAATGGATTCCCAGTGCCAAAGGGCAGGGTTAGATGGGATATTGGAAAGGAATTCTTCCCTGTGAGGGTGGGCAGGCCATGGCACAAGCTGCCCACAGAAGCTGTGGCTGCCCCAACCCTGGGTATGTCCAAGGCCAGGTTGGATGTGGCTTGAAACAACCTGGTCTAGTGGAAGGTGTCCCTGCCCATGGCAGAGGGTGAAACAAGTTGGTTTTTGAGGTTACTCTCAACCCAAACCATCCTATGATAACCATCTATAGCTCAAGGGGCTGAACTGAAGGCAACGGAGGGAAGGGGGAACCCTCCAGCTGCCCGTCCTTCCCAGAAGTGCTTGAATGGAAAGTGCAGGATGAACAAGGAGCCTACCCCATGCTCTGTGACATTGCAGGAGGCATCTCTGGGAGCCTGGCTGAGTGTTCCTGGGCTGCAGCTCCCAGGAGAAGCCCATGGGATGCGCTCCTGGCTCAGAGGCTGCCCAAGGGCCAGCTCGGCATCTCCCGCGCTGAGATTTTGATGGAAAAGGATTTTCACATTTAACATCCCCCAGCTCGCTGACAGCCATGAGGGGAGGGCTCAGGAAGGCAGATAGCCAGGAGAGGCTGATAAGGTGCTGGGAAAGATAACACAGAAATTGAACAGAACTTCATGTGAAGAGCTGCTCCTTTAAACGTGTCCCAACCCCTTCACTCCCGCGGCACAGATGGATATTACACCTCGAGTGGTAAAAATAGCACATTTAATGAAGCTGGGAAAACGTCAATTGTATTTTGTTGGAATTGCAGAGACCTCATTTCCACGTTCCCCATGAAAATGCTTCAGCTTTGGAACAGATATGAAAGCACCACACGTTGATCTGCAAAATGAGGTTTAAGCAAGAAAAACAGCAGAAACCAAACAAAAATGTTGTTCCACCCCCCCAGGTTTGACCTTTATTGCTCTCACACAGCCCAGGTGTTTAGATTTTGGTCACCTAGGAAAAAAAAGTTAGTGTATTTTAACCCTGCTGAATTTTTAATACAAATTTCTAAAGCGAGTTCTGCTCCAAAATTGAGGGTGTTTGGCAATGAATGATGGAGGGGATGGAGGACAAGCCAGGGCTGCAAATGGATTTAGAGGAGCAGGGATGGACCATTTGCCTCTCCAGTGCTGCCTTTGATTTAGGAGAAGGGAGAGGAAGGAAATGTCTTTGCTCACTTCAGCCTGGAGGGAAGGATGTGTCCTGGCCCCTGTCCCAGTACCATTCTGGGATGACGGTGCTGGTATGGATTTTTGGGGGAGGAGAGCGGTGGGGAGGGCAAGGGAAGCTCCCTGATGCCATTTCATTTCACTCAGCAGCTCTGTGCTCACACGCTCTCCAATAGGCCCATCCGTCACGCTCCTCGTTAGGGAAAATCTATTTTAAAAATCTCTAATTTTTATTTTAAAGTCTAATAGAGCTCGGTGGTAATTTTCACTTTAAATAAGGATTACACACTCTGGAGTACAAGGTGTGCCTGGGCTCTGGCCCCAGTGCCCCTGCCAGCAGCCAGGAGTGTGCCCTGCCTGCTCCCTGCACTCCAGGCAGGACCCCAGTGATGCTGCTCAGTGGTCCACATGTGCAATTCCCACATGCATCCTTAAAATCAGCCCTTTTTATATTTAGAAGGAGAAGTTCGGGGCAAAATTTTGTTTGGGAGTGCTGACCTCGGGCCTGATTCAGCTCTTACATGGAGAGGGTGACACAAGCTCCATCACTGCTCGCAGAGGGGCTTTGTAAAGGAGCATCTCTGGAACCCCGAGGGAGATGTGGCACCTCCCAGGAATAGCTGATGGGCTCCCTAGAGGCCCCGGAGAAAGCAAAGTGTAGGATGAAAGGGAGCTCAGCCCCTGAGGTTTCTGCTCCTGCTTCCACTTCTCATCTCCCCTGCTCCCTGCTGGTTTCTGTCCTTGGCACTTCCCATCTCCCTGACCCCAAAATGTGACTCAGGAGTCACTGCTGAGCACCTGGAAGAACTGGGCTTGTGTCCCTGGAAAATTCCTTTGCTAAAGAGTGGGTTTTCCCGTGGGAGCTGCCAGGATGCCCCATGGGGCTATGGTCTTGCTGGCAGCATCATCTACTGCAGCAGGGAGCTTGCAGTGTCCAAGGCAAACACACAGCAACAGCCAAGCTGTGCTGGGGTCCCTGCATGTGTTCGCTGCAGCCCAGGAACAGCCCTTGCAGGGACTGGAAGCTCAGCTGGAGTCGGAGCAGAGCCCTCAGGGAGAGGGTGGGTGCACGGAGCTGGCACAGCAACTGGGATATCTGCAGGGCTGGAGCTCCTCCTGGAGCACAGGAGCTGTCCTGGAGCCTTCCCTCACCCTCCTCCTCTGTTTGCATCTGCTGAGTGCTCTCCAGCCCTCAGCTCCATCTGGGAATCAACTCCATCCAGCCCTCAGCTCCATCCAGGCACCAATTCCATTCAGGCACCAATTCCATCAGCCATCAGCTCCATCCAGCCACCAATTCCATCCAGACCTCAGCTCCATATGGGCACCAATTCCATCCAGCCACCAATTCCATCCAGACCTCAGCTCCATATGGGCACCAATTCCATCCAGCCCTCAGCTTCATCCAGCCATCAATTCCATCAGCCATCAGCTCCATCCAGCCCTCAGCTCCATCCAGCCCTCAGCTCCATCTGGGCATCAACTCCATCCAGCCCTCAGCTCCATCCAGTCATCAATTCCATCAGCCACCAGCTCCACCCAGCCACCAATTCCATCCAGCCCTCAGCTCCATCTGGGCACCAATTCCATCCAGTCTTCATCCAGCCTTCAGCTCCATCCAGCCACCAATTCCATCCAGCCACCAGTTCCATCCAACCAACAATTCCACCCAGGTCCAGCCATCCTCCTGTGCATTAACGCATGATGCAAAGTCTCAGCCCACTGAGCAGAGACAGATGTAGATCAAGACAGGCTGCAGCACATTTCTGCCAGACAAGGTTAAGAACTCTCCACTGTCCCTGAACAACAGTGTTCTAATTACACAGGAATACAGTAAGCAGGTTTCTCCCCTGCCGTGAGCAGCTGAAAATGAAAACTTTTTCCCCCCCTTTTTTGAAGGAGTAGTTTCCAGTCAAACCTTTTGTTTAAGTGTCTCAAAGGCACAGATTGTAATGCCTTTATGGAGGAAGGGGTGGCAGTAAATGGCTTGGGACAGGAGGAAGACAACACTGTAAATTGGTGGCTTCAGTGCAGAAGAACTTGAGCCGCTGTAGAAGCACATACTTCGATTTGAACAGTTTCAAGCAGCTTTATTTCAGTTATGGTGGGGGTTTTGGCTTCTTTTTTTTGGCTTGAGCTGCTCAGACCTCCCAGGCAAACAAACAAACTCTCCTCCCTCTCCCCTGCACCCATCAAGCCCCCTCCATCCCCACCCACCCTGACAGCTGCCTTGTCCCCACCTGCCCCTTGGCTGGCACCCAGAGGAAGTGCGGGCAGGACCCGCAAACCCACCCAAGCAACAAACAGAGAAAGAGATGCAAGGATGGAAAATTCCCCTTCATAATTAATAAATGAAGAATATTGCTGTTAATCGATGTAGCTGTGAAGAGAGTATCGATCCCAGCCTCATGCTATTTTTTGTGCGGCTTAGATTTTTACACCTCATTTAGAGGCAGGTCTCTCTGGGGACCTCTTAACACCAAAAGATATTTGCAAGAGTCCAAAATAGAAGGGAAGAAAAAGGGGGAAAAAGATTAATTATTACCAGAGCTGGAGAATTATGTGTGTGTCCCATTGTGGCCAACTGCGGTACTGATTTGAATATTTGATTAATAGCAATTATGGCCAGGGTTGATAACTTATCTCCTCGCTGGATATTTAATAAACAAGTGGGAGCCATTACAAACATTTTTAATGTTAATCCCAGGAAATTATGCTTATGAAGGCAGTGGCTAACCTTTTGCCTTCTAGGGCTGCGTGAGGAGGATGCTCTGTTCTCTTGCTTCATGCCATCCTTTGGTGGTTTAAATCTCTCTGTGCCTCAGCTTTCCTTTTCCAAGATGAACAAATCCAGAGTTGGAAGTGGCACTGGTTAAGGCACTGAGAGAAGAGCTCTCATTAGCACCAAACCTTTAATGAACAGCCAAGGAGATGGTTGGGATGAGCTTTGGGAGCAGCTCGGGGGGACTGCTTGGGTGGGTTCCACAAGATCTCAGTGCAAGGTTTGCTCCAGAAGGGATTTCATTCCAGCTGCTGCTTTGTGGCTTTGGAACAATGCAGAGCAGGAGCTGTGTGCCAAACTACCTGTGGTGGGGAGATGGGCACAGCCTTTGGTGCACCTGAAGTGCTGAGAACATGCCAAAGAGCTGCAGAGAGTGGTGGCATTCCTGAAAACCCCAATAAAAACAACATGGAAGGCAGCAAGAGTTCCTGGGATACAGTGAGTGGCAACTGGGGGCGGGGCGGGGGGCACAAAAAACTGTGGACCTGCTTGTCCTGGTTTCCAGGACATGCTCCTCCAGCTAACCATGGTGGGTGTGTGAAGTCCCCCAGCCAGGGCATCAGGACATGGTTGGAAGGGGAGAGATGGTACCCAGGGCCGGTACGGAGCTCTGGGAGATGGGAAAATGAGCCATGAAACCTCCCTGGTGGCAGTCAGCAGTCCCTCCCACTGCAGGGCTTGAAGAGAGAGCTGGGGAGGGGAGAAGCTCGTCCCTAAATAGGAGTGTGGTGCTGGATCCCACTCCATGTGGGTTCTGCCAGTGCCATCCCCCAGGGAGGGCACAGAGGAGTTTGGGTTTGGGGGATGTTCAGAGTTGTTTTGTGAATTTGGGTCAGGAAAGGAGGGGAAAATGTATGAGAGAAAAAAATAAAATTAGAAAACACCAAATGTTTGCCTTTGCACTGTCACAAAACATTCCCCAGAATAAACACAGGGAGAAAGGTCCCCAAAAAGAGAGGCTGAGCCTGCCTGAAGTGGATTAAACCTCAGGGTCTAGGTGCAATGCAAAGAGGGAATCGGCAGGAGGAGTGGGATTCTCCTTCCCGAGGCAGGGGAAGATCTTTAAGGTCCCCTCCAACCCAAACCATTCTATGAGTCAATGAAAGCAGCAGCCCTGGGGCTGTTATGGGGAGGTACCTATGGCCCACGGGGTTTGCTGCATGTGAGATGACAAAGGTGCTCCAAAAAGCCTCCAAGATACTACCTAGGATATGAGAAAAACAGCCAGGGATGAAGGGACGTGTGTAGGCGGTGGAGGAGGATGGGACAGGACCCACTGGGATGTCCCGCCCCTGACAGGGAGCTCCCAAAATGAGTCTTTGCCACTTCCCCCCGGCCCTGCTTTGAGGACAACTCTGTCACCTCTGTGTGTGGGAGCCCTGGGATGGGGGGCACAGGATGAGCCGGGAAAGCCAGGCTGTGGAAACGGGAGCGGCGAGCCCGGGATGAGCTCCCTCCTCCACACTTCAGCAGGGCTCACGCATCCATCTCCTCCTTCGCCCGTGATAGGCCCTGGTGCTGCAGATCCATGCAGATCAATGCAAAATTAATTAGAGTAATCAACTCAGCTGTACCACAGAGATCATACAGGCAGGGTTTTAGGTGACTAATTGGTGGAAGCTGACAGCCAGTGTCCCCGGTGTCTTAGAGGTATTAACACTTTTTTCTCTGTAGATTAATTACCTTTTTCCACCTTTCACTTGATGGGTCTGTCGGTGCTGCGCTGTTTGGGGGGAGCAGTGACGGAGGCCAGGCTTGAGGAGCATCCCTTGGAGTGCAGAGCCTGGATTTGGGAGCAGGCAAGCCCAGGTTGCATTTGAGGGGACGGTTTTTACACCAGCAGCCTGACTGGGGAAGGGATGGGTGTCCCTGTCCCTCAGTTGAGTCTCCAACCCTGTGCCATGGCAAAACCCCCCTCATGCACATGCACATGCACAGGCCACTCTCCTTTGTGGTCTTCCCAGCTGACCCATGGACCCTCCAAGGCTGCATCCCCTTTTTTCTACCTGGGATTGGGCTTTGTCACCACTGGACCATCTTTTGGCGAGGGCTGATGCCCATTCTGCCTGTCTGGGGCTGTTTCCCAGGTCCATGAGGAGGTTAAAAGGTGAGTTTGTACAAATACCAACATGGGGGCTCTGTGATAGAGACCTAAGGAGGCCCCTGTGCTGCTGGAATCCAAGCTGGGATCTGGGCGGGCACTCTTAAAAGCCACGGTAATTAATCACCACCAGTTATCTACTGCTGGAGAGGGGTCCTCCATCACCTGCACTCAAAGTTGCCACTGGGCATCTTCTTGCTGAGCGTGCCCTGGCTCAGACACAAATTATGGAGAAAGAGAGAGAGAAGGACGTACACTCCGCACTGGTGAGGCCCCACCTCCAATCCTGGGGTTAGTTTTGGACCCCTCATGACCAGAAAGACATTGAGGGGCTGGAGCGTGTCCAGGGAAGGGAACTGAGCTGGGGAAGGGTCTGGAGCATCAGGAGTAGCTGAGGGAGCTGGGGGGGCTCAGCCTGGAGAAAAGGAGGCTCAGGGGGGACCTTCTCCCTCTCTGCAACTCCCTGACAGGAGCGGGGAGCCGGGGGTGGGGGTCGGGCTCTGCTCCCAGGTAACAGGGACAGGAGGGGAGGGAACGGCCTCAAGTTGTCCCAGGGGAGGTTCAGGTTGAATATTGGGAAAGTGCCTTCACTGAAAGTGTGATCAGGTGTTGGCACAGGCAGCCCAGGGCACTGGTGGGGTCACCATCCCTGGAAGTGTTAAAAAAACAAGTAGATATGGCACTTTGTGATATGGCTTAGTGGGTGTGGAGGTATTTGGTCAAAGCTTGGACCTGATGATTTGGAAGACTTTTCCAACCCAAGTGATTCTCAGATTCTGTGATCCTACAGCGGTTCTTTGTGATAGTCCTGGTGGCCTTCACACCACTGAGCCTGGGGAGTGATGGGGAATCTGCCCTTGTCTTCGACAGAAGATGGGCCAGGCCACACGTGAGTAACCAAAGATTTCTGCTGCCTTAGTGAAACATGTCAAAGGCTTTGGTTGGACATGGAGGAAGGCAGCAGAGTCTTCCTCCTACCCAGGACTCTCATGACTGAAACCCAAGAAGTTGAGCCCTTGGGTGTTACTTGTCCCCTCTAATCATGAGAGTCATGGTGGAGGGAACCTCCAGTGGGCCAGGTCAGGAGCAGCTTTCCCAGCCAAGTCTTGGTCTTTGGCTGCCCAAAGGGAAGGTGTTAAATCCAGAGCAGTCACTGTATTGAGGCCATCAGAGAAGGATCTCCACCCTCAGAGAGCCATTTGTCCCCTCTGACGGCTGGTGTCCGATAGCCAGGATGAATTGTCCTCTTGAGAAGGGCCCCTCTCCAATCCACCTGCCATGGCCACCTCACTCAGGTGATGGCAGATGGATCCTGCCATCATTGATCAGGGGCTCAATCTTGAGAGCAGCTTTTATTGGCAGAGATAACAGAGAGGAGAGCAGGGAGTACAAGTCAGGGAAGCAAAAGCCTCCCAGCCCAGGCAGTTCATGGGCACAGCAAGACCAGCACCGGTGAAATGGAGCTGCTTATTTGGACAAATGGGGAAGTGGAGTCACCAGAAGATGTTGTTTCTTACAGGAACATCCAGAGAGGGGGTTATGCCCAAGGACAATCAGTACCTGCTCCAAGGAGCTCAGCAGCATGGACAGGCAATGGATTTAAACTGAAAGAAAATGGAGTTAGACTGGATATTAGGGAAGAATTCTTCCCTGTGAGGGTGGGCAGGCCCTGGCACAGGTTGGGCAGAGAAGCTGTGGCTGCCCCATCCCTGGGAGTGTCCAAGGCCAGGCTGGACAGGGCTTGGAGCAACCTGGGCTAGTGGAAGGTGTCCCTGCTCATGGAAGGGAGTGGGACTGGATGATCTTTAAGGTCCCTTCTAACCCAAATAATTCCATGATTTCATGATGACAGATGGCCACTGGTGGTGACCTGTGGAGTCAGTGGCCAGTTAGTGACTCTGTGGTGGAACTGACACCCAACTCCAAATCTCAGCAGCATCAAACTCACATAAAAACCTCAATCCTCCCTTTGTATTTGCTTAAAATTAAAAAAGCAAACCCAGGTACTTTTCCTGCAAGGGAAAAGACAACTTTTCCAGGAAAAGTGCCTCTCTTTCCGTGTGGTTTCAGGAAGCCTTCTCCAAAAATCAAACTTCCAGGGGTCGTGGCATCCCTGGGAATGGGTTAAGGCTGATGAGGGCCTGTTCAGAGGGCAGCACCATGAAATTGTGTCCCACAGCATGATGCCTGGTCCCCTCTGCCTGGCAGGACATGATGGACATCACTGCTCCAAGATGGGGTGGGCAGAAGATGCTCATGCCTGGCCGTGTTCCCTGTCTTGATACTTAATTCCTGGTGGCACCAGGTAAGTCACAGCACCCCAGAGGGCTCAGTATGGGTTTTTGGTGGGTGCAGTTTTGGGGCCCACAATATAAGGAAGACATTAAGTCATTAGAAAGAGTCCAAAGGAGGGCAATGAAGATGGGGAAGGTCCTTGAAGGGAAGCGTGGGGGGACACTGGGGGTACTTGGTGTGTTCAGCCGGAGAAGAGGAGACTGAGGAGAGGCCTCATTGCACTTACAGCTTCCTCATGAGGGGAACAGGAGGGGCAGGCACTGATCTCTGCTCTGTGGGGACCTGTGATAGGAGCTGTGTGAATGGCCTGAAGTTGTGTCAGGGCAGGGTTAGGTTGGATCTCAGGGAAAGGTTCTTCCCCCAGAGGGTGGTGGGCACTGAGCAGGCTCCCCAGGGCAGTGGGCACGGCCCCAAGGCTGCCAGAGCTGCAGGAGCGTTTGGACAACTCTCCGGGGGGCTGGATGGGATTTTTGGGGTGTCTGTGCTGGGCTGAGGGTTGGACTTGATGATCCAACTCACCATATTCTGTGATTCTGTGACAAGACTCCAACCCACACCCCACATCGTCCCCAGCCCAGCAAGGATTGAAAATTCCCTGCCGGCTCGTGCCGCGAGGGCTGGTGTGAGTGTGGTGACCCGGCCGCCACCTCCCAGGCAGGCAGAGCTGAAGGAGGGGGATTATTCACTACTCAGCTCCGAACACCAGAGCCAGCACTTTAGAGTGCTTTCATCCCTGAAAGCTTCGGCGGGGAAGAAAAGAGAATGGAGTTATCCCCAACAGCACCCTAAGTGCTTTCTTTTTTTAACAAAGCCTGAGTGAGGCGGGAGGACGGGGGCGAGGGCTGAGCAGCACCACGGCCCCCGAGCAGACCCTGCTCCAGCACCAGGCACGACCCCTCCCACCGTGGGTTATCGGGATTTGCCCAACCTTAAAAATAAATCTTCCCCAGTTTCCTTTTACAGGGCCTTTCAAGCTCTATCCCCCAGGTCCTCGTGGAGGGTAATGAACGCGCAACGCATGGCTTAGAGCTGCTTGAATTATTCATCGGGAATAATATTTGTTGCCCTTTTCTTCTCGTGGCGAATCAATGGAGAATTTATGGGCCAGGCTCCCCGATATTGGGGGGCCATTGGCTGTGTGGGCAGCAGCATTTGCAAAATCTTGGGTATTCACCATCCTCTGCCACTGGGCGCAGAGATCCTCACCCCAGGTACAGCTGCAGGAATTTCACTGGTTGTTGGCCAAACTCAAGGCTGGCCTTGCCTGGGGCAGGCACAGAAGCGGAAAGGGAGGGTGGTCCATGTGGGAGGAATGACTTCAGATCCACCCCCCCCCCCAACCTGAGCAGCCATGGGGAGCACCCCATGCACAGGGACATTACAGACATGTGTGCTCAGAGGTCACCTGGAACAGCCCAGCATTACCTGAGGTGTCCCATCACATCCTCACTGCCTTATTGAGGAAGTTGGGGTTCCCAGCCTGAAGCAGGGGCTTCACTTTGTGAGAAAGCTCTTCCAGAGACATTTAAAGCACAGTGGTGCTCCCAGGAAAGCTCTGTACACAGTGCAGCTACTCCAGTGCTTTAGGGTACTGCTGAGCAGGAGTCCAAGGAAACCTCTAGGAGAAGACCTGGCTTGTCTTCCCATCCCTACTGCTGGCTCTGAGTTCTCAGCTTGTGTATCCTTCGGCCTGGAGCAGAGCAAGGGGAGACCTCATTTCTGCTTCCATGTGGGTAGTTAGTGCTCTGATAATCCCTGCTTCCCCTTGCCTTGCCTTGCCTTGCCTTCTCAGTCCCTCCCTTCCCCTCCTCTCACATTGTGAGAAAAATCTCTGTTATTCAATTTAAAGAAGATTCAAATGTCTGTGA
>JAWWEU010000082.1:4152404-4170404 GCA_035583155.1 Acropternis orthonyx
CCAGCAGCTCTCTGGGTCAACACCCCAGCAGCAGAATGAACGCTCCATGGACAGTTCTCCTTGCAGAGTCACTGAGGAGTTTTGGAGAAAGGGCCTTTCTCAGCCCTTTTTGGAACCTCACAAGGCAATTGACTTCAGATGGCTCCGAGCCAGTAGAAGCAAAGTCCTGGGTTTGGATTTAAAGAAAAGATCATAGAATCATAGAATATTTTGGGTTGAAAGAGACCTTAAAGACCATCTCATTCCACCCTTTGTCATGGGCAGGGACACCTTCCACTAGACCAGGTTTCTCCAAGCCCTGTCCAACCCTGCCTTGGACACTTCCAGGGATGGGGCAAGATCTGACAGTGCGCTCAGTCTCTTGCAAGCTACACTGAAGACAGGGGATTTCATTTCAGCTTTTCCTTCAGCAACGCTTCCTGACATGTAAAACTTGCCTTTTGGATCTGAGATTTGGACCTCAATCCTCTCCACCCAAAAAAAAAGTCCAGGAGAGCTTTGCAAACCTCCATCCCCCAAGCCCTGGTGCCGCTCCCCTGACTCCTGACACCCAGCGGTGGTGGGGTGAGACTCGGGGTCTCCTCCTTCATCACCCACCACCTCAAAGTGACAGCGAGGAGGTGGCTCTGGCTTGTCAAGGTGTCACAGTGTAATCCCAGCGCTGGCCTGGGGCTGGCCCGCGGGAAGGAGAAGAGCCCTAATGCAGTTTTGACAACGGGACCATCAGTTAAGTGCTCCGTGAGGGCATTTTTTCCTCTCTCTATTGTTTATTATTGGAAGTTACAAGTAGCTAAAGACCTCCCCAATTATCTGGGAGCCACTTAAGAGCAATTGAGCACCTGTCACCCAGTGAATGGGCCGCCTCGCCCTAATGACAGGAGAGGAGAAAAGATGCAGGTCAGCAGGGACGGGGATGCCGGCAATTTACAGCCGTGCTGGGCCAGCTCCCAGCGCCGGGAAGGGCGGAAAAAACACCCCCAGAGGCAGGAGGAGGAAAAGAGCCTGGAGGAGCCTCCCTCGTGGGATGGGTGGGAGACTCGATGGCCACAGCCTGAGGGTCATCGCTTGGTCCGCGGAGCCCTGCAGCTCCCAGCATCCCAGGGGACGTGCAGCAGGTCATGCCATTAAGTGCTCAGTCCAGTAAATAGGGAAGAAAAAAAATCCAAGGAATCGTTCACTGACCGTCAGCCAGCATGAAAAAAAATTACCTGTGCTTTTTTTTTCCCTGCTTGTGATGAATGGATACACATCCCACGCCAGAGCGGGTTTTTTTTTGGCTGCTGGAAGGGCTGGAGGTGTCACAAACCCCCAGTGCAGAGCTTGGACCTGCGGGATTGTGGCTGCATTTCCCATACGAGGACTCTTGAGACAGCTTTAGATGTGGGATCATGAAAACATCTGCTTTTGAGGCATCATTTTGATTAGATTAATTATAATTTCTGGGTAATATAAATGTATCAAGTGGGTCAAATGTATAGAATGGCAAGAAAAAAACCCCCACAACTGAATACCAGCCAAACCTGAGGGGATGTGTCCCCATCAGGGAGGCAAAAATGCAGGTATAAAACATCCTAAAAATCATGTTGTAAGAGGTTGCACTCAGTTCTCTGATACAAAACCTGGTTCCATTCCCAGCAAACCAAGCCTGAATCCGGCCTCTTCCCTCTGGCTGTGCCTTAGGAGCAACTGGGAATGACTTTCCCAGGAAGAGCAGAGATTTTCCTCCCAAGTGAAGAAACCTGTCCATGCACAAACACCCTCTCCTGCAGGCAGGTCTGGCCTTGGATAAGGCTTTTTTGGAGCAAGGATGTGAGAAGAGCTCCCAGCAGTCACTGCCCGAGCTGGGGGTGTGTCTGGGAAGTGGGGGCTGGGAGGAGCGGGAATGGGGGAGAAGGTGCCAACCTGGAAAAGTTCATCGATAGAAACATAAAATTAAAATAATTTGCGTCAATTCTGCTGAGTGGCTGTTAGGCCTAATTGTTATTGACTCGTTACTGTAATTATTAAGGCTTACACAGAACTGGGCTGGCAAAGGAGGTGGGTTTGGGACCCCCACACACAGCGTGTCCCCCCACATCCCATGCAGGGCAGGGAGAGGGATGGAAGGGATGTGTTACCTCCTTGGTTCTTGGAAATGACCCCCAGGAAGTCTCCAACAGAGCAAAACGGGGAGTTTGGGCCATTTTTGGTGGGCAGGAGCAAAGGGGAAGGTGGAGAAGGGATGAATGAGGGGAAAATCGAGGGCAGATGGGAGGAATGGGAATGGCAGGAAGGAGGAGGCAGTTCCAGAGAGACCCCGTAGACACTGCCAGTGCTGTTTGCTCTGTGTGGTGCTGGGCAATTTTCTCCCCTCCTTCCCCCGGCCTTTGTTTCTGCTGCCAGCACAGACCCCAAGCAGCAAAGGAGGCTGATCAATAGGAACACGGTGTTTGCATGGATCATACATGCGAAGAGCACGTTCCCGGATCAATGCCGAGGTCTCGCAGAAGGAGAGGAAGGGAGGGGAAAAAAACCCCACCCTGCCAGGATGCACATCGCCACAGGATGGACCGTTTCCATGGCGATGGGCTGCTCTCCCTGTCCCCTGCAGCCACGGGGACCCTGCTCAGCACCCCAAGGGAAGCATCCCACCAGGATCTCCACCTGCTGATGGGGGTCCAGCTGCCCTCGGGGGGTCAACCCCCTCCAAGTCAGCTCTGCCCACAGGCTGGATGAGGCTCCTCACACAGAGTGCTGTGGGGCATCACTGGGGATGTCCAGCAGTGGAGAAGATCCCCGTCCTGTTTTCCCTCCCTCCCACAGGCCACAGCTGAAATCGCAGCTCCCAACCGCTGGTGAGCCCGTGCAGGATCCCTGACTCCACCCCCCTACCTGCCTCCTTCCCCCGGGGGCTCGGAGGAATTAATTAGATCATGTCTTTAAAGTGCTCTGGAAATGAAAAGCACTTGAGAAAAGTGGTCAGAAACGTGAACGGAGCCAGAGGTTGCCCAGCCAAGGATGGACATCCCTTGCTTTGTTTCCATGCAAGGAAAGGCACCCTGATCCACAAATCCCACCCAAGCCCCCCAGACCAACCCTCAGGCCACGAGTTCCTGGGGTTTTCTCGCCCACCTTCCAGGCTGGGCTTCACCTGTGGCTGCGCAGGGAGGAGGGAGGTTGGCTCTGCAGCAGAGCCAGCCAATAATTCCCAGCCAATAAAGTTATCTAAGGGTAATCATTAAGCCCTTACGAGCAATGCAGCTCGTGTGGAGCTGGGGGAGACAGCGAGCGAGGTGCTGCTGCAAATGTCCTTGCAGAGAGCGGCTGACCTTGGCCAGGCAGAACCAGGCGCTGGCTCCAGACCTGCTCCCAGCTTGGGGCTGGAAGACAGGTCTCCTTGTGAGGAGTCAGAGGGCTCGCGGTGGCAACCATGGCCAACTGCTGCTTCAAGTAGTCACGGGCCTTCTGCAGTGGGGAAAGGGCACATGGCAGGGGCAGGAGGACAGGGAGGAGCTGGGCTGAAGTGGGGCAGGCTGGAAGCACATGGGGGCACAACCCGAGCTTTGAGATGAGCTCCTGAGCTCCCATTCCTGAAGCTGGGCAGCTGTCATTCACGAGGGCAAGTTGTGGATGAGAGGTTGGAGAGGCCCTGGCTCTGTGTGTTGGCACTCAGAACCCACCTTGTGCCCTGGGCTGATCCCACAGCAGGGACAGCAGGGCAGGGGGGGATTCTGCCCCTCTGTCCCACACAGGTGAGACCCCCCTGCAGAGCTGCCTCCAGCCCTGGGGAACAACAGCACAAGGATGTGGAGCTGCTGGAGAGTCCAGAAGAGGCCACGGAGATGCTCTGACAGCTGGAGCCCCTCTGCTCTGGAGCCAGGCTGGGAGAGCTTGAGGGTTCACCTGGAGAAGGGAAGGATCCAGGGAGACCTGAGAGCCCCTTGCAGTGCCTAAAGGGGCTCCAGGAGGGCTGGAGATGGATTTTGGATAAGGGATGGAGGGACAGGACAAGGAGGGAATGGCTTCCCAGTGTCAGAGGGGGCAGGGTTAGATGGGATATTGGGAAGGAATTGTTCCCTGTGAGGGTGGGCCGGACCTGGCACAGGTTGCCCAGAGAAGCTGTGGCTGCCCCATCCCTGGGAGTGTCCAAGGCCAGGCTGGACAGGGCTGGAGCAACCTGGTCTAGTGGAAGGTGTCCCTGCCCATGGCAGGGGGTGGCACTGGGTGAGCTTTTAGGTCCCTCCCAACTGAAACCATTTTTTGATTCTGTGAAACCCCATCCTTGGAGCATCAGAGCTGCCTCCCAGCGCAGCTTCCCTGGGTGCTGGCAGCCTGGGGGTAGAGCTGCCTCCGAAGGGTCTCTGGCAGGGTTTGTCTTGGCACCAACTTGGGCCCTGTTACGGCATAAAAGTTTTTTTTTTAATCAGCCAGGAAGTAAACTAAAAAAGTTGGCTGTGCAGGAATTAGGCCTTTTGGCTGATAGTTTGGGAAGCATCTGTCTCCATTGCCTGCAAATTAGTCTTCCACAGGAGAGTAATCAGATGGTTAATGTGGCCGCAAATGAAATCACCCATCATTAACTATTCAAACCAAGAGGTCTGTAAAGGATCAGCCCAACAAACCCCCCCTGGAGTGAGGGCAGGGGGAGCTGGGAAGGGGCTGGTGTCACCCCTTCAATGCCATGAGTCGGGGTGGGGGCACTGGGGCCACCCCGTTCTGAGCAGGAGGTTTCACCTGCCTGAAAAGCACGTGGAGGGATTGGCTTTGATGAACCGAAGCCCAGCTGGTGTATTTGGAGCAAAACCAGATACCAGCCCAGAAAATACTGGTTTGGGAAGGGCGATGGGTCAGTGAGGCCAGATCCCAGAGCCTGCTGGTCCCTGGACAACTGGCTTTCAGTTTGCTAAAGCAGCAGCTCCTCAGCCCTTTAAATGCCCTCACCTCAGGGCTGCCCGTGAGAACCTCACCAACAAGGCAGCATCAACCTCCTCCTCCTCCTCCTCCTCCTCCTCCTCCCACTCCCCCTGCCCACCCATCACCCTGTCCTGGAGCTCCAGGGCAGCCCCACTGCATCCATAGGCATGAGTGGAAGAAGGGACACGTGGGACAGGGGTTGCCCTGGGAGAAACAGACCCTGCAGTGACATCCCAGCTGAGGCAGCAGGAGAGTCACTGAGATTTGAAGTTTGGGTGACAGACTGGTGGTTTGGATCTGGGAAAAACCAGGGTCAAAGGGCATTTTCTCCTATTTTGGTCTTTCCAAACTCCTGGCCTGCCAGCTCCTGGGAAAGAAGTGGGAAAGAAAAACCAAACCAAGCAGCAAACCCCTCAGCAGTGACAGGAAAGGGGAAGATGCAGATGTTGCCAGTTGTGCCCTGCTTGGCCCTGAGGAAAACCCTGCACCCACAGGTGTCTCTTCCAGAGCACCTGTTTGGGTTGGAAGCTCATCATCATGGTGCAGAAAAAGAAAGAAAAGGGAAAATTTGGTCTCACACTGACACCATCACAAACACATGACAAACAAGGAGAGCGAGGGAGACATTTACCCCTGTGAGAGAGGTCAGCACAGAGGTTATGCAGCATCTGAGCCCTGGGGAGCTGCCTCCATCCACAGGGCTGTGTTTTGCCCTTAAAGAGTAATCCCTTAAAGATGACTTTTCTGCTGGAGAAAGGGAAGAGATGGAGGGAGTGTGAGAGCCTGCGTGCAGGAGGACTAAGTTCTTTGTTGCCTAGAGCTTGTTAAATCCATACATTGAAGAGAAGAATAAATAAAAAATCAAATCTCTACTTCTGAAAAGCGTTTCTGTGGGGAGCTGCTTCCCTGAATCTTCCAGCCCCAGTCCCTGTCAATAAATCAATAGCTGATGCAGGTCGGCTGCAATCGGCTGCAGGAGAGCAGGCGTGTGATGGATGGACAGGAGAGAGGCGAATCTAAGAGATAGGGCAGAGGTGATGCTCACCTTGAGCTTTATTGTTTGCCACTGAAAGGCAAGGTGGCGTGGAGGCATTAACTGCAGTGGGAACAGCAGGAGCACAAACACCCCCTCCCCAAAGCACACCTCTCCTGAAGAGCCTGCAGTGCCTCTCCTCCGGCTTTTATCCCATGTCCCGTCACACAAATGCATAAACCGAGGTGAGGAGAGAAGCTTAAGGATGCTCCAAATGACTGGGAAAGGAGGGCTGGCCCTCAGGTCCCTGCTCAGGTGTTCCTTGTGCATTAAAGCTCTTCAGTGTGGGCTGCAAGGGGACCTTGTTACTCCTGCATGGTGAGGATGGGGGCATGGGAGAGAAGTGTGAGACTTTCGCAGCTGATTTCCTGGTGTTTAAGCTCAGCATCAGGAAAGGGGCAACCATACCAGGGAAGGAAGGACTAGGTCTGGTTTGGGGGTTGCCTCAAGCAGCAGAGACCAAACCCAGCTCTCCCTCCCAGCACAGTCTGAGATCAGCCTGGAGCAGTGATGGGCTTCCATGAGTCTGACACAGCAGGGGAAGTTTGTCCTTTTGCCACCCTCCTCCTGCCCCACAGATTTGCTCTTCCCTCCAGGAGAGCTTTGGGACCCTCCCTGTCCCCTGGGACTGCTGCTTGTGGAAAGCTGGTGAGAAATAAGGTGACACTTCTCATGCTAAACCCCTTCTCCTTGTCTTCAGCTTATTGGGTTGTTTAGCTGAGACTGCACTGGCCATCCCTTGTAACTGCCCTCAGGGGGTCATTCCAGCCCCTCCATACACATTTGGTTTGGGTCCAGAGACTGGGAGTTCCTAAACACGAGGAAATGCAGAAGGCAAGAGATGCCTTTTGGTTTGCTCTGAGCCTTCTTATCAGAGAGATTTGTGAGTTTGAAAAGCTCCTAGTTCTGTCGGGAAAATAAGAAAATAACAATTTCCCCTCTTTTCCAGGCTGACCACAGTCTTTGGGGCTCCTCATATGCCCCTGAATGCCCCACATGTGGGTACCAGCCCATCCCACGTCTAGTGCCTCTCCTTGCTCAGCTCCCAGAGCAGGAGGAGATGGGATATCAAATATGGATTGACACAGGACTATAATGATGTTTTCTGATTTCTCCTCTGCTCCTCTCTTAATCATTGCTAACATCTGATTTGCCTTTTTGTCTGCAGCTGAACATTGAGCTGACATTTCCAGAGAACCCCCCACATTAACTCCAAGAGCTCTTTCCTGAGCAGCAACAGCTAATTTGGAACCCATCGTGGTATAGAGGTAGTTAAGGTTGTTTTCCTCATGTACATGACTTTGCATTTATCAACATTGTATTTTATCTGCCCTTTCATTGCTCAGTCCCCTCCTACCCTTAGATCCTGCTGCAAACTTTCCCAATCACTTTGTGGCAACTTCCCTGAAAATTCCTGCCTCCCCACCAAGCCATGTTGCTGCATTTTCTGCTTTATTCCCAGATTATTTCAGACCATGTGGATCAGAGTGGGGCCCAGCACTGATCCCTGTGAACCCCACAAGGAAAGTCCTCCATGAGGATCAGTCTCAGGCTGAAGGAATGGTATCCAGGCACCACTTCATCACATTCCTGGTCCCAGGTTCTCCAGGAGAAGCAAACCTTTTCCAAGCCCAGGACACTGCAGAAGAAGGGGTCTAATTTTGGAGAACATGGAAGTGAGCAGCAATGGGTCCTGTAAGATAGCCAGGAATGCTGATGAAGGTCCTTCACTCAGGCAAGAGGCTTCTGTCCATGTAGATGTGTCTTCAAGCCCTTGTTGCAGTCCTGCATGTGCATGTCCATCCCGAGGTCTGTCTGGCCAGTGTGTCCATCCCCTGTGGGATCCCATATGAAGCAATTCTGGTCTGGGAACCTGCAGATCAGGGTTTTCACAGAATCATAGAATCACAGAATGGTTGGGTTGGGTTTGGTTTGGTTTGGTTTGGAAGGGGCCTTAATGATCATCTGCTTCCAACCCCCTGCCATGGGCAGGGATGGCACCCACTAGACACTACTATTTCCTCCTGGGATCGTGGGGATCTCCAGGGGCCTGTGGAGGCAAGGCAGCCCAGAGCCCTGGCATCGGGTCAGCCAGGGAACAGCACAGGGCACTGACCCCAGGAAAGGTGCTCAGAGACAGGCTGTCCTTGGCAGGGGATCCAGAGCTGCCCTCTCCCCCCAGACCCACCCTCTCCTCCCTTACACAAGCCTTTGACCTCTCTGTTCTGCTCCAAGGTTTGTGTGGGCAGGGTGGAGCAGCCAGGTTGACAGCCCTACTTTGGAGGTGAAGGCAAATCCCTTCCTAATCCGGGCACCTTTTCCCCAAAGGGCGTTCCAATTACTCTTCCAGGGTCTATGTAAAGAGGATGGGACCGGGATTTGTACCCCTACCCATCCCACAGATAAAGGCATCCTGTTTCATCTCCATAGGACACATTCAGGATCTCAGGGAAAGGCTCTTCCCCCAGAGGGTGGTGGGCACTGAGCAGGCTCCCCAGGGCAGTGGGCACGGCCCCAAGGCTGCCAGAGCTGCAGGAGGGTTTGGACAATGGGACAGGGTGGGATTGTTGGGGTGTCCTGAGCAGGGTCAGGATGATCCCTGGGGGTCCCTGCCAACTGAGTGTATTCAGTGATTCTATAACTCTCAACCAAGCCCTGGAGATGCTGCCTCACCTCCCCTCATCTTTCACCCTCTCTGTGTCCCAAAATGTGCAGCAGCCCCACAACCATTCCAGTTTTCCCAGTAGCCTTTCCCATACACCTCCCTATGCACCCCTTGACACAGGGAGAACCAGGGGAATCCAGCTTTCCTTTGCTTCTCCCTCCAATTCGTTGTTGGTTTCATTCAAAACAGCTTGGAAAATGATAGCCAAAAATAGCCAGGCTGGCAGGGAAGGCTGGAGGGAGAGGACTGTGCACACTGCTATGGCAACTGTGCTCACTCCCTGCCCTGCTGGGGAGGCAGAGCTGCCCATTTGTCTTTATTTCTGTGCAGATTGGCTCAGCCCCAGCCCAAGGCATGCACCGAGCCAGCCTCTCCTTGGGTGGGCAGACTGGCATCTCACCCGCCAGCAGCACAGCAAGCCCTGGGTGCCACTGGCTGGGCAAGGGGCAGCCAGAGACAAGTAAATCTGGGGGCTGGAAGTGTTCGGAGGTGGGTGGAAAGGAGCAGAGTTGTGGTTTTGGTGCTGGGTCTCCCCCTCCATCCATGCAAAGGTGACAAGGAGACAGAGATGCTTAAATATAAACGAGCCAAAGGCAGACACAGAGCGCTCTCAGGGCAAAGGCACAGGCTGGATGTGAGAGGATGAGGTGTTTAAAGGGTTTGAAAGCAAACCAAAAGGCAGATCTAAAAGACAGTCACTGCATGGTTTAAAAACATGCCAGGCTTCTCCAGATCACTTCAGGCTCCTCAAGGAGGTTGTTGGTTGAGGCTGAAGTGGATGACACGGGTGAGGTTTGGTCTGCCCAGCCACCCCTCCTCACACACCAGCAGCTTCACCCCTTTGGGTCCTTGGCCAGCCCAGCCCCCCTCCCCTTCACAGACCTCACTCACAGGCACCTTCCCAGAGCTGGATAGGGGGATTTTTTGGTGCTGTCTGTGGGGTTTGTGCTGTGGGTGCCTCCCTCTCAGTCTTCACCCAAACACCTTCCCTTTGAGTTCATCTGAAATGCCCCTGCAAAGTAGCACCTGCACTTGAGGGTTCTGTTGGCTCTTTCCAACCTGTCAATCATTGCTGAAGAAAGAATTTCAATAGGTTTCCAAATCTACCCCAAGGTCTGCAAGAGGGGCCGCATTTTTGGGTCACACTTTGCTTTCCTTCAGGATCCTTCAGAGTGGACAAGCCAGGTTCAATCCTTCTGCTGAGGGCCAGGGCCACCAGGGCTGGGTGGGAGCAGTGAATCTCCACAGAGTCACGAGAAAAATCATCTTCAGCCTTTACTTTTTTTTTTTTTTCCTCTAAACTACAACTTGTCAACATCTCCCGTGAAATAAAACCAGGGAAGATAAAATTAGATTAAACTCTAGTAACTTCTTCATTTACTCAGAAGCAATATAGGCACCTTAAACATGGAAATTAAGTACCATTTGAAACATCCTGCATTGGCAGGTCAGAGTATTTAATTTCAGCTTTTAAATGACATTTCCTTCCGATGTTTTCCCTCGTCCACTTCATTCAGCTGAAGCCAACACTCTTCCTGGGGTTTCTCTGATGAAGGAGTTGTCACTGCACAGGTTCCTGAGCCATTTCTGCTCATCTTCTCTTTGATTTTCACATCAGCTTTCCTCAAACCAAGCAGCCAGGCTCCTGCCTCAGCTGCTACTTAAAGCACGAGGTCCTGAGAGCCTGGCACACATTCCCAGCTGGATCCCTCCCCTGCCCATCACCCTGGGCCCTGGCACTGCCCAAGCACTGGGGCACTAATTAAGAGCCAAGCAGGATGACACGTGCTCCCAGTCTGAGGACTGGGAACTAATTCAGAGGCAACAGACTAATTCACCCCCAGCTCTGCAGCCTGAGGAAGGGAGTGGGGCTGGACTGCAGAGCCAGGACTCAGAGATTCAGAGAATCCTCATGGAATCACAGAATCACTAAGGCTGGAAAAGCCCTCTAAGATCATCAAGTCCTGCCTTTAACCAGCACTGTGATCACCACTAAACCATGTCCATGAGCACTCCATACACATTTTTTTGGACACTTCCTGGATGGTGACTCCACCACTGCCCTGGGCAGGCTGTTCCTATGCCTGAGCACCCTTTCCATGAGGAATTTTTGGACTAATATCCTATCTAAACCTCCCATGGGGAAACTTGAGGTCGTTTTTTCTCTTCATGTCACTTGTTACAAAGGAGAAAAGGCTCAAATCTCCTTGACCCCCAGAATGGACCCAGTGCAGCCCCAATATTCAGGCCAGTAGCAGCTCCAGGAGATCTTTTCCAGCCTAAATGATTTTACAGTCATGAGTCCCACCATTAGCCCAAGGCTGCCACATCCACCACCAAACCATGTCCTGAGATGCTACATCAACACCTCTTTCAAATCCCTCCAGGGATGGAGACTGACCTGGAACTGGGAATTGCGTCCTGGTGTCCCTCCATGGCCTTGTCCAGTCTCCAGTGGTGCCTGGAGACCCAGTGGTGTCTGAGAACCCACTAGTAACTGGTCTGATTGGAGGAAGGGGATAATTTAAAGAATTTGAAGAATGATTTGGGTTGGAAGGGACCTTAAAGATCATCAAGTTCTGATCCTCTGCCATGGGCAAAGACAACACCCCTCACCTGGCACAGCTGGAGACAGGAAGATGTTTCTAGGTGTGATAAACTTGGAGCTGCAGCATGAGGCTCATGGCAGGACTGACACCCGCGTGGGCATAGAATCATTTAGGTTGCAAAAGGCCATTGAGTCCAACCCGCGTTTCTTCAGGCACCTCAGTACCAGCTGCCTTGGGCCTGGCAGGACAAGGATCTCCCAAAGGATTAACCCAGGGAGGGCTGGTGGCTTCCTGGGACATCTCGCCGTGGTGTCCCAGCCACAGCTGTCCCACCTTGCTCAGCACCACCAGGCCTGGCCAAGCCCATGTGCCATGGGATGTGCAGCCCTGGGGTGCCAGCCAGGAGCAGGGAACACACTTTCTTCCTTGCAACTGCAATAGCAAAGCAGCGGCAAGGAATTGAGGGGGAGGATGGGCTTTTTTTGTCCTCTTTTTATCCTTGTGTTGACATACCCTGGGTCAAGACTGGCTCTTCCACGGGATCAACACTGTCCCAGTCCTCCAGAGCTGTGCCCTGGATGCAGACGAAGCTCCCACCACCGTCACCTCCTCCCAGCTGCCTCCAGCTGCAGCAGAAAATCCCCGGTGTCCCTGCTCTGGCCGGGCTCTGCCGCCTTCCCCGGCTCTCAGTACAGTATCTCCCGGCCCCCTCCCTGCTCCTTGGGCTTTGTCAAAGCACATTTCCCAATTAGAGGATAAAAATATTCCATTCCTGACTCGGCGCGCTATCGATTTTGCCTGTAGCTGTGGAGGGGGCGAGGGCGGGTGTGTGCGGGGTAGGGAGAGGTGAAGGGCTGTAGGCACGAAGTGCAGCTGCCTCCCCCCTACCCCTTTATTATTATTGTTATTATTCATCCCTGTGAAAAGCACCGAGCAGGACTGGTTAGCTCAGCTGACCACTGATAGAGAACAGGGGATCGATACTTAATTGACACAGGCTGGGCAGCAGGAGCAGGGATTGGAGAGATGGGGGAAGGCTTCTGGGAGGAGGGAGGGGAAGAGGAGAGAAGGAACAAAAGCCAGGGAAAGGAGGAGAGGCAGGGAGAGGGTGGGAGGAGCGGAGAAATAATGAAGAAAGAGGCAGAGAAGACGGAAGAGGAGGTGGGAGGACAAAGCCCCATGGAGTCCATCGTGCCCCGTAGGAGCTCTGCGGTGGGTGCTGTGCCACACACGGGGTGTGACAGGACAGGACAGGGGACAGTGTGGCAGAGACCTCCTCAAGCGAATATCTACAGCCTCTTTGGAGTGCAAGGTGTGGCTCCCTCACTGCTGCAGGTGTGTGGCAGCCTCGGCAATGGCAAAGTGCCCAGGGCCAGCACTGCCAACTGTCCCTGCTTGCCCACTGTGGTCAGGAGAGGGAGAAGTGCTGAATGTCCCTCAAAAACACCCCAGTGAGACCCAAACAGCTCACAGGAAATAACCTGCTGAGCTCAGATCTCTAACCCCACCTCAGGGTGTGACTCCACCTCCTTCTCCAGGTGGGAGCCGTCCCTCCCTCAGCAGCACAGCCTGTCCCATGTGGCTGGTGGTGTATCTGCTTCTGGAGGTGGCCGAGACTCCCCAAAACTCAGTTTTCTTACCTCTGGATAATTCTGCCAGAGCTGTTGGAAGGGTAAGTTTGACTGACCTAGTGAGTGACATCCCTGCCCAAGGTGGGAGATTGGAATGAGGTGATCTTTAAGGTCCCTTCCAACCCAGTCCAGTCTAGGTTTTTATGATTCCATGACATGTTTTCTCTCACATTGGTCATCCAGGCCCTCTCTCTGCCCAGCAAAGTCCTGCCATGGAGCTGACAGCCCACAGAGTGAGGTCTCACTAAGGGCAGATGCATCACCTGATGGTCATTCTGGTCACTCCCAAGGAGGGCTAATCCTGAGTGCCCAACAGAGCCCACAATGCCTGGATTTTTTTGAAGATCCCTGAGCAGGTTGGGGAGTGCACGGAGGCCAGGTGAGGCACCAGCCACCCTCTTGTTAGACTCAGCTTTATTGAGGGTCCCTTTGGTGCCTCTCAGTTGGGCTGGGCACCAGATCTACAAGGAAAATGTGGACAGCCTGGAGAACCATGAAAGGAAGGAACAGGAATAAGATGTTTGGATGACGTGGCCTTTGACAGGAGTAGAAGGCAGTGAGTTCATGTACTCCGGAAGGGAGAAGATACCAGCAGCAAATGCAGTAGGGCACGACACTGAGTGATTTCTTCTCCATCTCTACGGAGGGGAGGACAGGAGAAACCATGACAGGGTGAAGGTGGGCCCCCAGGCAGGGGCCCGTTTCTCTCTGAGGATTTTAGTGGCCTGTGGAGACACCGAACATGATTTTTACAGAGCTCTGGGGCAGATGAGGTGGACATTCCTGCACAACTCCAGGAGACACTGCCTGCGGTAGGGAGGTCTCCTAAGGGCACTTTGACCAGATGGACAGAACATTGCTGAACTTCTCCAGGACTTGGCTGCCCCAAAGCACTGGGAAAGACATGCCTGGGGCCTTTCACTGGGCCAGGAAGGGAAAAGCTGAGACATGCCTTGACCTTCAAAGTCTTTGAGTTGCCCACAGCATGGGCTGCCCTTCACTGTGAGCTGAGCTGGGCTCTCACCCTGACAGAGGGAGGCAGCAGGACTCCTTCCTTGAGCAGAGACCTCATCACCCCTGCTCGTGGAATGAGAAGCATGACCTTTCCCAAGCCAGAAGGTGACTTTTCTTTCTCTTTCATTTTACTCTGGATCCTTCCAGTTCTCCCACCCGTTCCCTTCAAGAAAACACCCACACACAGAGAAAATCTTCAATGGTCTCCCTTCTGTTGACCTTCACCATCACCTCCCACCACAACCCAGCCAGCCAGGGAGAGGCCAGTTGGCCTTGAACAGAGCCCAGTGGAACCTTTGGCTGCCTCCCAGTCAATGGGAAGAAGAAGGACCTTCCAGGAACCTTGTCCTTCTCCAGAGGTTTAAACGTACACAGAACATCCCAGCCTGGAGACACACACCTGGAGATGCCAGGATGGGAAACGCTCAGACCCTCTTCCCATCCACAGACCCAATTAGTCATGGCTGGGAAAGGCAGATATATTTAACTTCTCCTGGCACCAGCCAAAAAGAGCTTTGAAGGGAGGGATGGGGTGGTGGAAAAACAGCACTTTGATTTTACTTGTTCTTTTTTTGGCCTCTCAGAGGCCCGGGCTGGCAACTGCTCCTTGTTAAGGCACGGGGCCCAACAGGCCATGGCAACCTCAACCCGGGGCCCATCTCGTCACTCTTGATCTATAACACGTCAGCCTTAAAAGGATCCTCTCCATCTCCTTAAACAATATATTGCCGCTGTCCGTCGCTCCCATTAATGCATAAAAAATCATTAGGGATTTCTATGGAGACCCATCGCCATAAACAGCCTCCCAAATGCACTCCGGCGTTAAGGGCCAAAGTAAACTGAGGGCGATTTCTGCGGTAAAACCCTCTCATCACATCCCCATCCCAGCCCTCCCCTGGCCCTCGCCGTCTCTCTTCCCTCGATCAATTTTATGGTGCTTGCCTGGGGTTCATTAATGTTTCCGGAATCTCTCTCTGCCCTGTTTAAAAATTCTTAATTAAGCAAGGTTTTTTTGTTTACACTTGAACTAATTACACTTTTAAACCCGACAATAAAACATCAGCTCTGGGCCATTAGAGCCCGCCACGGCCAGGCAATTCAGGAACTGCCATGCTTTGCAAGGAGATAGGAAGGCCGGAGATGCAGCCGTTCTGCCTGGTTTCAGTCAAGAGGACGCCAGGATCTTCACCTGGTACGTGGAGATGGGGGCCAAGGGTTCGAGCAGCCAGATGTCCCCTCCAGCTCTTCCTCGTTCCCTCCGGATGCACCTTCCCCAGATAACGCCTGGCAGAGCAGATCGATGGGGATGTGTGTCCTCTCCCGGGGCTCATCGTTGTTTGCCACGCTTGGGTTCTCCACACAACCACCCTGTTTTTTTGCAGAGGCACAGTTTGGAATGGTGGGGCCCAAGGGTGGTGGGTGGTGGAGGCACTGGAGACCTGGAGAATGGGCCTCGTGGAAGATGAAGGCGTGGGATGTTGGTGGTTGGGTTGTCTCCAACACGCCAGGCTTGAGGTCTTGTCTGTACTGAAAGAGATGCTCTCCCAGGTGGCCAAGGAGCAGAAGGGATGGAGCAGAACCTCTGGGACACATCTGTCTCCATCCACAAGGCGATGTGTCCCAGTCAAGTGTGGAGCACATCTCAGGAGCTTGGATGCAGCTTCTCACCACAGCAGGAAACTCTTCCTGTCCCCTGTGTGCCTTGGGCTTTGTGTGTCCATCCCTGGGGAGAGGAGCTGAGCTGGGGTGCTGAGTCCTTGGGGTGGTGACACCAGGCTGATGCTGGTGGAGCCCCTTTAAGCAGGAGATGGTGCAGCTGGTGATGGGCACAGCCTCACCCTGACAGGGAGCTGCCCACCACCATTATCATGTGAACACTCAAAAATCCCCATGAGCAGAGCAATATGGGTCACCCAGAAGCTGCTCTGCTCCAGTCAGGACCAGCAGATGCTGGTCATTAGTTCTTCTCCCACCATAGTGGTGGCTCTTCAGATACCGAGTCCAAACTAGTAGTTCCTGCCTTCTTTCTGTCCCACCTAAAAATAACCTTCCTGACATCAGGAAAGTACATGGGGCATGGTGAAGATGGGACACGATGAAGATGGGATGATGAAGATGGGACATGATAGGGATGGGACTGGGACCAGGGTTGTTGGGAGCCTTTGGGTTGTGTCTGTGCTGTCAGCCTGGAGAGGGAAAGGCAGGACAAGGCAAGGTGCTGGTACCTGTATGTTGGCAGCTCTTGGTGGCCTTGGGTTTCCGTGTGATGCTCTTGACACCCAACAGCAAAGGGGAGACCACTTTCAATATCCCACCCAGCCAAACAGCCTCTCTGAAGTTCTCAAGGGTCCCACCAAGAGGAGAGGGGGGAAACAGGTCCTGATGGCCCAGCCTTTGCTCAGATGCTTTCCTGAAATCTTCACCAGAGGGGAAAATCAGAGATCCAGGGTTCCCTCTGCAAAAGGGAGTGTGGTGTTTGAGGCCCATGGGGACATCTTCCCACCAGGGGAAATTTAGATTGGATATGAGGAAAAAATTCTTCACTGAAAGCTTGGTCAGGCACTGGCACAGCTGCCCAGGGCGGTGCTGTAGTCACCATCCCTGAAGTGTTCAAAAAATGTGTGCATGAGGCACCTGGGACATGGTTTAGTGGTGGCTTTGACAGTGCTGGGGTAATGGTTGGGCTCAGTTATCTTAGAGGTCTTTTCCAACATTAATGATTCCATCATTCTGTGACTTTCTCTTCTGCATCCACATCTCACCCAGACAGGAGCAGAGGAGGCTTTTGCAATGCCATAAACACCCTGAGCAAGACCAAACATTCCCTCCCAGTCCTACACCTCCTTGCCATATTGCTCCATCCCCAAAGCCTGCCCACCTCACCCTTCAGAAATCCCTTGCCCTGCCAGTTACGAGCAGGAAACTTGGGATAAGTGTCTCTCCTGTTGTTTCTTCTTTGCAGCCTTCCCTGGTCAATCAGAGCAGCACCCAAGCCATACCCAAAGCCCTCTGCCATCTATTCCTCTCCAAGAGAGGCAGGAGGTGGGGTGAGCTCATTCCTGGCGCAGAGTCTGTGGGTAGAAATGTCTTTGTGTAGACCTGGAACCTGCACATGTCCAATGGGCAGCAGCAGCATCAGGACCAGGGCATTGCCAAGACCCACACCAAGATCCTTGACAACCAATCTGCTTAATAAACTCCCTCACATTGTAAGAGATGGGGATTGAAAACCATTTATTTTCATAGGGAATTATTTTTAAAAAAATCCACATACAAAATTTCTTTTGGAAATATTGCATTTTTTTAACATAAAGCCCCCCAGATGCACAAAAAATCTTTGGGAGTCAAAATCTGAAAGATCCCGGTGGATCTGCTAGGAAAAGCAGGAGGAGGACAACACTGGAACTGTCTTCTAAACACACGGATCTTTCTTTTCTCCTCTCCTATTTGTTGCAGAAAATTTCACATTTTGTGAGAAAACCTGAAGCAAAACCTGAGCAAACAGGCGATTCCCTCATTCCTTCCCCACAACTGATGCTGCCCACGTGAGTGCTCAGCCCTCCTCATGCCCAGGAATCAGAGGGAGGAGGCAGCAGCGACTCAGTCACTGCCTGCCCGTAAATCCCTCTGATTCCTGGGCTGTTTTATTCCTTCGGGGCTGGACCTGCCTGGTGTCAGCTGCTGGTTCGCGTGAAACCTGCCCAGACCTCACTGAGCTGCCCCAACCAGCCCCAGGTGAACCCCACCTCAGCTTAAAGGCGCTCCTGTGTTGCTGCCGGATCAGGAATCCCCTGGGGATTCTCCCTTGGGGGGGATTTTATCTGTGCACAGCGGAGTCTGACTCTGCCCCAAGGCAGGTTGTAAGGAAGGAGAGTGTGTTGTGCTCCTGGGCTGTAAGAGAAACTGAGTGCAGAGCAGGAGAGCAGCTCCCTGGGATTCACAGACCCTTGGCAGCCCTGGGAGAAGGACTTGGGGGTGTTGGTGGAGGAGAGCCTGGACATGCCCTGGCACACCCCATGGCCTGGGCTGATCCCACAGCGGGGGCAGCAGGAGAGGGGGGGGATTCTGTTCCTGCAGAGCTGCCTCCAGCCCTGGAGAACAACAGCACAAGGACATGGAGCTCCTGGAGTGAATCCACAGGAGGCCCCGGAGATGCTCCAAGGGCTGGAGCCCCTCTGCTCTGGAGCCAGGCTGGGAGAGCTGGGGGGGCTCACC
>JAWWEU010000082.1:4179989-4202552 GCA_035583155.1 Acropternis orthonyx
AGAGCAGTGTCTCCCAAGCTGTCAGACTACTTAAATAGATCTGAAGGAGTCCAGGCGTGTTGGCTCCATTGATTGGCAAGTGCTCCAAGCTGTATATTGGAGATGTGCTGGGGAGCCAAGCACTGTCACCTCCCTCCATCCATCACCCCTGTGCAGTTCCCTCCTGCTTCTCCCCCATCCCAAGAGGTACCCACTGCCCCCAGAGGGGCTCAGACATTGCCAGCCCACTCCTGGCCCTGGCACTGGATGTCCTTCCCTGCAGCAGCTCCAGCCAGTGAAGGGAAAACTAAAACAAGAAAACCAAAAAACCCCAACCCAAACCACAGGCCACTTCCCAGGACCTGCAGGGATTTGGGGCAGAGCATCCAAGTGCACCCACAGCTGTGTCTGTGTGTGTTTATTCAAGGGAAACAGAGACTAGTTTTTCTTACTGTGTTTCATTTTCTGTTCTCATAGAATCATGGAAAGGTTTGGTTGGGAATGGACCTGAAAGCTCATCAAGTCCCACCCCCTGCCATGGGGCGTGACACTTTCCACTAGCCCAGGTTGCTCCAAGCCCTGTCCAGCCTGGCCTTGGACACTTCCAGGGATGGGGCAGCCACAGTTTCTCTGGGCAACCTGTGCCAGGGCCTCACCACCCTCACAGGGAAGAATTCCTTCCCAATATCCCATCTAACCCTGTCCTCTGGCAGTGGGAAGCCACTCCCCATTGTTCTGTTCCCCGCCATGCCTTGTCCCCAGTCCCTCTCCATCTCTCCTGGAGCCCCTTCAGGCACTGCAAGGGGCTCTCAGGTCTCCCCAGAGCCTTCTCTTCTCCAGATGAACCCCCCCAGCTCTCCCAGCCTGGCTCCAGAGCAGAGGTGCATGGATTTATTTTAAGTCTCTTCCAGCCCTCGAAGCCAGCCAGGATGTAGGAACAGGAAAGAACACAAGAGAAAGAAAAAAAAAGTGGGGACAAGCAGAGAACTCCACTTCGCACCACTCTCTGGAGTTCAGAGAGACTTACCCAGAGCCTCTGGAGCCAGCAGACTCAAGAGGAGCTGTGAACTGGGGGTCTCCCACACCCCGCCCTGCTGTGGCTGTGGTGCCCAGGACCCAGCCCAGCCCACAAAACCCTTGGAGGGGCTTCCCCAGGGTTTCCAGCCCTTCACGCATCTACTTGGGCAATGCCCTGTGCTTGGGAAAACCATAAATGCACTTAAAACCCTCCCAAAATTCAGAGCCTGAGGCTTTAAAATCCACCCCCCAACCTGGCCATAGGCAATGTCTTTCCAAGCAACTTCAGCTCCCGAAGCAGCTTGGGGCTCCCACGACCTCGGCCCTGTGGCTGCTGGGCTGAGACTTCAGCTCATGGCTCTGACCCAAGCCCATCCCTGCCTGGCCCACGGAGAGCTGGGAGATGCTGGTGGGCATCCCAGGTGATGCAGGTGCTGCAGCCTCTGGCATGGACTGGATCCATCCCTCTCCCATCACACACATGCTCAGAGCACCCGGCTCAGGGATCGATAGGATTTTCTGTTACGCTGAGAGGAAGAAGGTAAAAATAAAAGGGGAAGTGAGGGAGGAGAAGACAGAGGAGCAGACGGTGTATTTAGCACTGGAGCAGTAGCTGGTAAGTGCCTGGAGTGCAGCACCTCCAGCCCCGGGGGCTGCTGCCCCCGGAGATCCCATCTCACCCCCAAATCTCCAGCTGTGAGCACTGGGGCCTCCTGTAAAGGCAGCCCTGCAAGATGCAACCAATAATCTTGTTTCCCCCCTCAATTTCCTTTGTCCTATTTCCAATTCCCTTTGCTCCCTGTCCCCAGCGCCTCCCAGTGACTGTCCGGGTTTGCTGGTCCTACCCCAGACAGGGCGATGTCGGTCACAGAGGGGATGGTTGGGGGACCCCCACACTGAGAGGGTCCCTCGTGTGGCAGCTGCTTCCCTGGGTCCAGGAGCACCAGGATCCGGGGTGGCCCCAGACTGAGAGTAGCTGGGGGTGGAAAAGGAGGGGAACAGGGCACAGCTCCCACCCAATAGCCAAGGCAGCGGTGGCGACACCCCAAGACACATCCCACCCCCACTGCGGCAGCTCCGCGACCTTCCCTGGGCTGACCCCTCCTTCCCTCAGCTCCTCCAGCAGCTGCCTTTTCCCACCGCCTTCCCCTCCTTCCCCACTTTTAAACGATCCCGAAAGTCTCTCATTTTCCAAGGCAAATTACTCCGGCACAATCCTCCCGGCACGCTCTGGTGCCATCCCCGGGCTGCTCCGGTCCCTCTCCGGGCCACTCCGATGCCATCCCCGGGCTACTCCGGTGCTTTCCCTGGTTGCCTCGGTCCCTCCCCGGCCTCCCCACGGCTGTCGTGGCCAGCGCTGAAAGGCTGGGATTCATTTGGAGCCTTCATCTTCCAGATGTGTGTGAGGGTCCAGACCCCTCCAGGCTCTCCCGGAAAGGATCATCCCGCAGGAGCAGGATGAGCTGTGTTCTGTCCTACCAACTTGCCGGCGAGGGAATGGGTATGGAAGGCTTTGGCTGGGATTTGGGAGCTTTATCCACCCAAACAGGAGCTGCTGGCCACAATCAGTGCCAAAAGGTGATGGCCGGAGTCTGGGATTCACACAGAGCCTTAATCTCCCATCCCTGTGCCAGGGCTCACAGACTTTCAGGCTCTCCTGGAGGGGACCATCCAGCAGGAGCAGGATAAGCCATGTCTTGTCCTACCAACTTGTCATTGAGGGAAAGGGCACAGAGGGCTTTGGCTGGGATTTGGGAGCTTTATCCACTCAAACGGGTTGCTCCCTCCTGGGACTCCTGGGAAGGGGTTTTGGTTGAATCCCAACTCCTCTGCTTGTTCCTGGGGGTCTGTGCAAACCCAGGAGTGGGGCTGGAAGGAGCCTTCCCTGCAGTCCAAGAGCGCACACAGAGCTGCAGGACTTGGACCCCCCAAGTGACCCGGCTCAGCAGCAGCAGCTGGCTGGCAAAAGATTTTGTCAAACCTGCCTTGCTACAGTCCCCCTGCCCTCCCTGTGCCACAGCAATAGGGAAAAACTGTTTATCCAGCTCCAAAGGCAAAGCCCTGGCAGATGGAGAGGTTGGAGAGAACCCAGACAATTCACCTGCCCCATTTCCTGGGACTGGGTCCTTCCCTGGGTGTTTCTTCTTTCCAAGGAAGACGGGAGGTGGGAGTCACTCTGACTGCTTTGGGAGCAAAGCACTGACTGCGGCCTTTTCCCACTTTTGACCAATTCCACAGGTATTCCCATCTATCTGATAACACCCTCTTGAACCCAAGCCCTTTGGGCCCATCCCTTTGCCCCAAAGGTGCCCTTAGAGTGTGGATCCCGCAGCCTCACACGTGCACCGAGCGCTGCCCATGCTCAGCTCTGGTTCAGCTGCCACACCGCAGACCCTGCTCAGCCCAAACCTCTGCGGGGAGCTGGTTTACAAGAAGAGGAGTGCTGGCTTCCCAAACAAGCCTCCCAGTCCACAACACATTTCCAGCCATACATAATCTAATATACGTTACCATAGCGCCAATCAATAACTCAGTAGGCCAGCTCCGAAATTATTCTCTTAAAGGGCCAGCGCAGCTCTTCCTCCCCCTCCCCAGGTCCATCTGGCTCTGTTATGGCCCAGAGGAGTTTTGTGCCCTCAGCTTTCACCTGCCAGGCGCTGCCAGGCAGGACACAATGCCGGGCTGGCTGTGCCATCCTTCAGTCTTCACACTCCCTCGGTGCCACATCCCTCTGGCACGGCATGACAGACACGTGGGTGTCCATTGCCAGGGCGCTGCTTTGCCTTCACCTGCAGCTTCTCCCTGCTCAGCAGCTCCACCGCAGTCACAGTTTTCCTCTCCTCTGCATCCCCAGCACTGCTCCCCACTCTCCCTCATCCCACCTGCTCAACAGGAATTTCCAGGTTCCCCAGGAGCTGCAGAGTGAGCAGAGGATCAGGCCAGCACCTGAAGCCACTCCAGCCCCAGCCAAGCAGCTCCCTGCTCCTGTCACCGTGTGCTTGGGGACAGGGACCTCAGTGTCCAGCCAGGCCTGGGAAACCCCCAGGGTGCCACCCCTTGGGTGCCAAAGCTCCTGGGACCACTTGGAGCGTGTTTCCAGCCTGGCTTCCAAAGTTCCACTGGCAATAGCTTCTCTTTCTGCTCCTAATCCAAGGAGGGAAAGGCTCCAAAAGCCCCTGAAATGGCAATATCCCCCCTGTAGCTCTCCCTGGATTTAGTCCCCTCCCAGAAAAAACCTTCAGAGAGCCCCCACCCTGCACTCTGGGTATCCCACACAGTCCCATCCTGCACCATCCCTTCCCTGGAGTGGGTTCAGATGGGCCCTGAGCTCAGCTCAGCTGCTTTACTCCCCTTATTAAAGCAAAAAAGAAGTGGCAGTACCTGGAGCCACTTTCTCAGGTGGCTGTGGTGGCTCCTCGAGCCCCTCACAGTGCTGCCTGAGAAAAATGAGCCACACAGGCCCTACCTAAGTCCTACTGGGGAACTCTCCCATTCCATAAATCCAAAAACACCAAAACCTAATGATGCCAGCCAAGGTTGCCTCCTCTCTTTCTCAATCCCAGTCAGGACAAGCCAAAAAGAGAAAGAGAAGAATAAGAACAAGGAAGCCAGACAAGGACTCTTCAGTGACAGGACAAGTGGCGAAAGGTTTCAAACTTGAAATTGAATGGGTTTAGATTGCATACTGGGCAGAAATTGTCCCCTGTGAGGGGGGGCAGGCCCTGGCACAGGTTGGGCAGAGAAGCTGTGGCTGCCCCATCCCTGGGAGTGTCCAAGGCCTGGCTGGACAAGACTTTGGGCAACCTGGGCTAGTGGAAGGTGTCCCTGCCCATGACAGGGGGTGGAAAGAAATGAGCTTTAAGATCCCTTCCAACCCAAACCATTCCATGATTCTGTGAAATTAGTAAGACTAACAATCTTCAGCAAGTGTCATGGGCTGCAAAGTGTCTCACTTTTCATGGAATTTGGGATGTTTCTGCATTGACTACGTACTTGGCAGGTGTTTCTGTTTGACTTGCATTGCCAGATTTTGGAATTGCCCACCTGCACCCAGGGTTGGGAAAGAGGAATTCTGCTGGTGCCAGTGGCTGTCCCAGGCTGTTCCTGACCCCTCAGCAATGTGGGAAAGGTTTCTGGGGGGATTTTCAAGGGTTTCCTTTTTTCCAAACTCACCACAAAACACTGTGCAAAAGCTAAAGAGATGTGGGAGCTCTGAGCTGGAGGTAGGCAGGGCCCTGGCTGTACCCTACTCCTCTGGGCACGGGGACAGAGAAACCAACAGATTTTAATAGGAAATTGGGGATTTTTCTCTCCTTTTATTTCAACACACCCCCAAAACGCTTCCATGAAAATCCTGCCCAAGCAGCCTCCCTGAGAGCCCTGTGAGAAAATACTCTTTAAACTCGACATGCCTGGCTGTGGGTACAGACGGTCTCGCCGAGCTGGGATCCCACAGTGGGATCCACGGGCACGGGGGGGCTGTGTCGGGAACCAAGGGGTCCCAAATCTCCTGTCGGGGAGAAGCTCTAGAGCCAGCAGGTCCCTGCGGCCCCCCCCGGCCCCCGGGGCAGGGTTGGAGGGAGGGTCCCCGGGGACCCCTCGCGGCATGGCCAGCTGCCTTCCAGCAGCCCCCGAAGGGCAGCGCGGCCCCGGCAGCGCTGTCAGCCAGGCTCTACGTCTTCCATTAATTCACTTCACACTGTCCATATTGATCGGCTCTGCTCTCTCCCCGGTGCCCCCCCTCGCAGCCCTCCCCCCCGCCGGCTGCTGCACCGCTGGGCAGCCCAGCCTGCATGCTGCATGATCCATACAAACTCACTTACTCAGGGAAATCAATGGGCTCGAAAGAGCACACGCAGCAAGGCGAGGAGTCTGTCTGGGGATCGACCGCCCAACAAGGAGACACAGAGAGCAGCAGCCCGTGCCCCGCCGCAGCCCGGCGCCCCGAGGGGGGACCGAGGAGGCTGGGGGGTCCTGCTCCCACCCCGCCGCAGCCCCTCCGTGCCCCAGACCCCCGTGGGATCAGCCATCCTGCGGGGCTTCCTCCTTTTCCCCCCGGGGAGTGATTTTCCAGCAAGGGCAGGTGGAGGGGAGGGTTGCCACACAGACAAGCTGCCGCCCCCCAAATCTAAGAGGAAGCACATCCCCGTTTTATGCCCCAGCCAGCACCGGCTCTGGCGTCCTCCCTTTGGTTCTCTTTGGCTCCAGACAACTCACGCTGCAGCCGTGCCTCAGTTTCTCCATGTTCAACCAGTAGGACAGATCATAAGGTCCCAAAATGGTTTGGGTTGGAAAGGACATTAAAGCTCACCTAATTTCACCCGCCCTGCCATGGGCAGGAACACCTTCCACCAGGCTGGGTTGCTCCAAGCCCCGTCCAACCTGGCCTTGGACACTTCCAGGGATGGGGCAGCCACAGCTGCTCTGCCCAACCTGTGCCAGGGCCTGCCCACCCTCCCAGGGAAGATTTTCTTCCCAATATCCAACCTAATTCGACTCTCCTTCAGCTTAAATCCTTTTCCTCTTGTCTTGTCACTGCATGCCCAAGGAAGCTGGAAGTAGCTTCCCCTTCCAGCCAGTTTCAGGCTGAGGAGAGAGCTTGTTCTGCCAGGCTTGTCCACAGCAGCAATAACTGGTTCTGGACTGAGAAGAAGCTAAAATTGAGGACCTTTTTGCCCCCTCTCGGGGCACCACTGGCCCCATTTGCCTTGGGAAACAGTTGCCACTGCACAGGCAGCTCTGGGGTGATTAATAAATCCTGCCAGAAGAGCTGCTGCTGTGCTGAGTTTGCCCATCAAGGAAGGAAATCTTTATTTATATATATTCTATAAACTAATTTTTGCATCATTGCAATAAATCCATCTTCCAGCCGTCAGCTACAATCTGCCATCGGTGCCGCTCACGTGCGGGATGCTGGGGGTGGGGGGCGCAGGCACAGGAGCATCCCGGCACCACCGGCCCTGGGGGGTCCCCAGGGGTCCCAAAAGGGGAACGTGGAGCCAGGTCAGGGGTGAAAATCAGCCGCTGGCACCCAGCTCCCACCCTGTGGGTCCGTCAGAGGGATGGAAGGGTGCCCTGGAGCATAGAGGGCCTGGGGTGTCACCACACCGAGGACATGGGACCCCACCGGGGCCGGACCTGCTGCCTCCCTGGGGGGAACTGGGCGAACTGGGAAGGCCCCAGAATGGTGCTGTTGACCCAGTACCGGTAAATCCTGGCAACCCGCTGCCTGGCGGGGGGAGCCTTTTCCCAGCAGCCCCCCCTCCCCGAGGCCAGTGTGGTTGTGAGCTGGAGACACCGTGTCTGTGCTCCACAGTCTCCAGCCCCAGAGCAGAGCCAGGGGGAGCTGGGGCGGCACAGGGAGAAGCCACAGAGTCCAGGGGATGGCTGCTGCCCCCTCCTCAAAACCACCCCCCAGTGCTGGGTGTGCCTTGGGGGACAGGAGGTGACAATGTGGGTCAGGGCTGCCCTGAGCAGCCTCTGCTGGGACCTGGTGGCTCTTTGGGCAGAAACCTTGTCCAGGGGTGGCTGCACCTCGAGGCAGCTGCACCTCTGCACTACAGAGCATCCCTGGGCAGGAACTGCACAAGAAGTTGGGGTTCCCACTCCACTGGCTTTCTGGACAGCCTGAGAGATGCCCCTCTCTGCCCTGCCAGGCTGGGGTGTTTCCCAGGAGTAGGATCCCAGGAGGAAGATTTCGGTGCCCCATCCCATCGTCCTGCCTGGGAGGGGGCTCTGCTGCCCAGTCTCATCCCAGCACAGCCCGGAGCTGAGTGGCCGGATCGAACCCAGCCGAGGGCCGGGCAGGGCAGGCAGGAGGTGAGGGCAGAGACTCACGGGGACATGAGTCTGCTGGGCCTCAGCCAGGGCAGGAGGCTCTGCAGCCACGGTTCCCAGCCCTGGAATTGATGGGGATGGCAGAGGGGTCAGGAAGGCTCGGAGCAATGGGGTGGAGGAAGGCTGCCATCAGCTTCGCTGTGTGGCAAGCAGAGCCCCCTGAGCCCTTCCCAGGGGTTTCCCCATTGCTGGGGCGCACAGGGCTGCCTGTCCCCCTCCCCTCCAGGATGTGGGTGGGGTGCAGCAAAGCCCCCAGACCCCCCACCCCTTCCTGACACTGGCTGTCAGGATGCAGGAAGGACGGTGGGAGTGAGGGGTCACGCCCATGGGTAAAGGGGGTCGGGAACTGGAAGCCCTCCTCGCCCAACTCTGGGCACCCAGACCCCCCCCTCTGCCCAGGGACACCCACCCTGGCACATCCAGCTGGATGGAGGGGGTGAGGATCACTGAACAGAGGTAGGAAACAGAAGTTTCTGAGTTGCTTTTCTGTCATTTCCTCCCCCCCATTTTGTCCCTTCCCCCCCACCCCTTTCCCATGCCTGCCAGCCCTGGCACTCATTCCGGAGGTAACGAAGGGCCCTGTGCATAGCAATGAGATTGATTGACCCCGCTGACCCCGGCCAGGGCCAGGGCTCCCTCCAGGGCACCCAGGTCACCGGCTGCTGACCATCACTGGTTGCCACGGTGACACCAGTGGTCCCTAGGGATGGATGGGGGGCTCTGGGATGCAGGGGGGTGCCGGGGCAGGTCAGAGTGTCAAGGCTGCTGCGTTAGTGGGATGCTACTGGTTTGGGGAGATTCAGGATTCAATTCCTGGCCCAGGGACAGGTCCCTTCCAAGGGGAGCAGGACAGGGGGTTCCAGGGAGTGCCAGATCCCCAATGAGGACTGGTGTGGTGTGTTCCCTGGGGAAACTGAGGCACAGAGGGATGCCGGGGTGGCACAGCCGGGACCCAGGAGTGATGGGAGACAGTGGGAAGTGCGACGGAAGACTGGGGGAGTTAGGGGAAAGGGGGGAGGAAGGGGAGTGTGGAGAGGGGTGGAAGGGTGAAGAGGTGTAGGGTGAAGTTTGGAGGTTTGGGTGGAGAGGTATGGGGTAGGGGGGTGGGATGGGGGGGTTGCAGGAGGAAGGGAGGAGGGGTGCAGGACAGGATGGATGGAGGGCTGCGGGAGGAAGGGTAGAGGGCTGCAGGGTGAGGGGTGATGAGGTGCAGGGTGGCGGGTGCAGGATGCGGGTCCCGCCCGCGGACCCCAATTCCTGGGCTCCGGTGCCCTCTAGCGGGCAGGTCCGACCCCTCCTGGCTCCGCTGCCCCCGCGTCCCGTCCCCCTGTCCCGGGTGTCCCGGTGCCGCCCCCGCCCTGTCTCCCGGGGTCCACGTGGGGCCACTGTCATCTCCTGGGAGGGTACGTGGGGACACGTCCCCGGGGTGAAGGGGACGGGGAGGGAGCTGCGGGTGGGTCTGGGGTTAAAGCCGCCCACCCACCTTTGGGGGACCCCCCCGTGCTGGACCCACGAGCCACCGCCGGGGTTCCCACTTGTCCCCCCGGGGGTCCCCCCGCACCCCTCGGGCCCCACCGACCCCCGACCCCGCCGACTGCAGAGCCCCAAATGGCCACCGGGTGGCGACACGAGCCTTCCCCGGGCTGCGGCTCGACGAGCACAGACCGTGTCCCGGTCCTGTCCCTGTGTCTGCCCTGTCCCTGTGTCTGTCCTGTTCCCTGTGTCTGTCCTGTCCCTGTGTCTGTCCTCTCCCTGTGCCGGTCCTGTCCCTGTGCCCAGACCCGACCTGTCCCTGTCCCTGTGTCTTTGTCCTCTTTCTGTGCCGCTCCTGTCCCTGTGTCTGTCCTGCCCCTGTGTCTGTCGTCTCTCTGTCCCGGTCCTGTCCCTATGCCCAGTATCATCTCCAGACCTGTCCCTGTGACGGTTCTGTCCCTCTGCCCAGCCCCGACATGCCCCTATCCCTGTGTCCTGCCCTGTATCTGTCCCTGTGCTGTCCAGGTCCTGTCCCTGTCCCTCTCCCGGTCCTGTCCCTGTCCCTATGCCCTGCACTGTCCCCATCCCTGTCCCCAGCCCCGACCCGGTCCCTGTCCCTGTTCCTGTCCCTGTCCCTGTCCCTGTCCCTGTCCCTGTCCCTGTCCCTGTCCCTGTGCCCTACCCTGTCCCTGTACCTATCCCTGTCCCCAGCCCCTACCCCGTCCTTGTTCCTATCCCTGTCCCCAGCCCCGTCTCCAGCCCTGACCCTGTCCCCAGTCATGTCCTTGTCCCCAGCCCTTTCCCTGTGCCCAGCCCTATCACTGTCCTCAGACTCATCCCTATCCCTGTGCCCAGACTCATTCCCACTCCTCTCCCCGTCCCCAGCCCCGTCCCCAGCCCTGTCCGTGTCCCCAGCCCCGTCCCTGCCCACCCCACCTCCTGGTCCTGGGCTGATGCTCAGCATCCCGCAGGAATGTCACACCCTCAGGCTCTCTCCGCGGCCGCCCTTGGTGGCACCGGGCAGGCTGAGTGACCCTGGGCAGCCCCGGGTTGGTGACACCGGGGTCAGACGACCCTCGGGACATGCGGCCACACCGCGGGCTTCGGCCGGGGACGGGAAACTCTTGGTTCTGTTTCTGCCCCTCTGACGTGGGGTGAGATGTGGGGAGGGAGCAGAGACCAACCCCCAACCAAGGGCTGGGGTCAGGGCGCATTCGGGGACCGGCCAGTGGGCCCTGCTGGGCTTCAGCTGGATCCTGGTAGCCAGGATGGGACCCTAAATGCCACCCCAGGACAGTGACATGCGGGGGGATCTGGAGCGGGGGCACAGCACCCTCAGCGTGGGCAGAGTCGGGGAGGGCCCACTCCAGCACCGCAGCCGGCGGAGAGGCAGGAGAGGGCTCAGCATCCTCCCCATCCCCCGGAGCCTTCCTCTTCCCATCAGTTATTTCGGGAGCTGGCACCTCCACCTTCAGCCCGGTGCCCTGTCCCGGGGTGAAGCGGGGACAGGGATGCTCAGGGCTGGAGAGCGAGGCCGGCGGGGAGCTGGGGGAGGCAAAGCCCCCACTGCTGCCCAGCCTGTTGCGGTTGGAGCCATGGAGTGGAAATAACAGGCGGTGACATCGCTGCCCAAAACCCGCCACCAGAACAATGGTCGGGAGAGCAAAGGACGCAGCGGCCACGCCGCCTCCAACGCTCGCCAAGGTGCCGGGAACATCCTGGGGACATCCCGTACGGGCACCTGGCCTGGGCATCCCACCCCAGGGACACCCCACGGGGGCTGCGTGGCCCAAGGGGCTGATGAAAGCACCGTGTTAATGAGGAAGGGGTGGCGTTTCCGAGGGCGGCACTAGGACAGAGCTGGGCCATCGCGCTGGGGACGTGACCGGAGGCACCCGCCGAGCCCGGGGCTGAGCCGCCTCCGGCCCTAACGGGGAGAAAGCGAGGGAACAGAAAATGGCAGCAGAGACAACAGAGGAGCGGGGCTGCTTTGCCTTTAAAATAATGCAGCAAAATTAGCAGCTCTGCAGTCATTAATATGCAAAAATGCAAATGAGGAGGTAATTAAGCTGCAGTCCTCCGGAGGATATTTCCATCATAATGAATTCTATTGTCAGGGAAAGAGTAGCGAGGCGGATTTATGGTGCTTACATGAATAAAAAATATGAGTATCCAAGCGGTGTCCTTGCTGCCGGCTGCTGTCCCCTGCCCCAGCCGAGGAGGGCACAGGGCACTGAGGAGGGCACGGGGCACAACGTCCCCGTCCCTTGTGCCATCCAGACTGGCACTGCCCATCGCCGAGGTACAGCAGCAAAAAGGGGCTTGGGTACCTGCAACAAGGGGAGAAGTGGCCACTCCCTTCTCTCTGCGCCACAGCCCCCGGTAAACCCCCCAGCCAACCAGCAGCACATCAGTGCCCACCAGCACCGAGACCTGTGCCAGGGCCACGCCAGCTCCCCAGGGACCACAGAGGGACTGAGGGACACTCAAGCCAGCCAGAGGATGACTCTTCCCTGTGGGGTCCCATGTGCTGAGGCTCTCCCAGCGACACCCTGGCCAGTGCCGTGTCTCTTGCAGGGACTTGGGGCCTCAACTCCTCACGGTCCTCCCAACCAAACTCCTGGGAGAGCTGGATGCTGGATAACACTTGGACTGCCCATCTCTTCTTGCCCCATGAGTCTGTAGGGGGCCAGGACCCAAGTGAAGCTGGCACTGGGGAGCAGGGGGACTCTCAGACACCAGGACTGTGAGGACCCCAAACTGGGAGGATGACACGTGGGTATCGCCAGGATTTGGGGTGGTGGCAGCCGGCCCTCCAAGCCGTGCAGGTGATGCACCAGCCGAAGAGCCCACCAGTCCTCGGGCACGGGATCAGTGTCCGTCTGCCAGGTCAAACCCCCGCACTGAGCTGCCCCCGGGTGCCCCCTCCACAGCCCCCAAACCCGGCGAGCCGGGGCTGGGGCACAGCCTTCCCCTTTCATTCCCTCCAGCGGCGGCCGCCACGGAAAACAAACCGAAACCCACCCAAAACGAAATAGTTGGCCGGGTGCCACCCTGCAGCTGCCGGCTCCGGCTCAGCCTGGCATTTTTCAAATGTCAAGGCGAAAGGCGGCGGGGCCGCCCGGCTCGGGGGGCTCGGCATCGGGGCGGGGGGCTGGGGACGGGAAGGGGGCTGGAAGGGGCGCAGAAGAGGGGGAAGGGACACCCGCAAGCCTCGCAGCTGTCATTGTCACCGAGAGGTGAGGTGTAGCTGGGGGAGGCGGAGGGAGCCGCTTATGGGGTGGATGGGAGGGAACCGGCTCCATCTTAGCGTCGATGTGGTCGAGGCGAGAGAACATGACTTTAAAAAAAGGAGGAAAAAAGCAGGAAAGGAGATGGGCGAACAGGAGCAGCTGCTCTCGGAGATGCAGGGCTTTTTTTTGTTTATTGTTTTTTTTGTTTTTTTTTTTTTTTTCCTTGCTTTCAAAGCCACAAAAGTTGTTGCTCTCAGACTCGGGAGCCCCGCTCCCACAGCCCCCCATCCCATGCTGGGTTGGCGAGGGTGGCCAGAGGCTGGAGCTGTGCTGACTGTCCGACGGTCCAGGTTGCTGGAGGTGAGCTCGTCCTCATCCCAGGGCACCCCTTTGGCTCGCCCGGGGGGAAGGATCCTCCCTGCCCTGCCCTGCCCAAAGTGGAATTTGGGGCTGGCGGGGGACACGGAACAGGTAGATAGAGACCTGCTGTCCCCATCTGGACCATCCTCATCCTCGGCACAGCCCCAGGGTGGCACGCGGGTGCCTGGCAGCCGAGCTGAGCCCGCAGGCACAACCCAGTGGTCCCCCGTGCCCCCCACCCGCCGTGTCCCCCCGCGCCCCCCACCCTCAGCCCCACCGCACACCTGCCAAGCCGCAAACCTTTATCTCCCCGGTGGAGCCCAGAGCGGGGGCACGGGGGGGCGGGGAGGGCGGGCAGGAGCGGGGGTTACCTCCGTTCCTCCTCCCCGTGCTCACCCTCTCGCCGTGCAGCAGTGGGAAAGCCCTGCCTTGTCCCAAGGGACGGTCACAGCCCTGCTGCTCCATCCCTGGGGAGGTGGGCACCTCCTGGGTACCTGCACAGGTGGGTGCTGTGGGTGCTCCGTGGGTACCTGCACAGGTGGGTGCTCCCCCGTGTGACGCCTCCACCAAGGAGCATCGGAGCTGTGGGACCACAGCGGGCACTGCCATGCTCAGGGGTCCCCCTGCCCACCACCCTCCTAAGCCCCGTGAGGGTCCGTGGGTGCCAGCACGGCTCTGAGGAGCAGACAGGGCTTTAGGAATGTAGCAATGATGCAGAGTTCCCTCCTTGCTGTGTCCCAGCCCCACATTTAGGGGTCGCAGAGCCCAGTGAGGGTCCTGGTTTTCCCAACTTTTATGGTTCTCATGCCCCAGGTGGGCTGAGGAGGGATTTGGAGGGTTATGTGGATGATAGATGAGCAAAAAGGGTTTGTGGTCGTGATGGGCAATAAATTGATATCAAACTGACTCTTGAGGAGCCCAGAAACAGAGCAGGCTGAGGGCAAATCCCCCAATTTACCCACCCAGACCTGAGGACAAACCCTCCCTCCGACCCCATGAGCACAGGAGGCCACAGGGTCCCCAACCATTGTCCCAAAGCCACCAAATCCATCCCTCAGCAGATGGCAGGGATCGAGGGGGTGGGGTGCTGTGCTGACCGGAGAGAAGAGGACACCCTCATGCCACCAGCTGGGAAAGACCCCTGAAGGCATTTCCTTCAGTCATGGACCCAACACTGCCCTGCAAAGGGTCGTGTCCCCACTCCACGGGGCTCCCGGTGCCCCCAGGCAATTCCCTGTCCCCGGGATGGCACCAGAGCTGCTCAGCAAGGCTGGGGGGCTGTGGAAGGGGTCGGCTGGGAGCGGAGCACCTGTGTTTACATGCGGTGCCTTGCAACCCCCACCCCCAGAGCATGCCAGCCCCCTCCCCCTCGGCGGCAGCTCCTCTTGAGGTTTGAGGTGACATCCTGCTTTCTGCATCTCGCTGTCACCCTGCGCCGGGGGGCCCTGGAGCGGGCAGGGGAACCGCAGAGGCAGAGCAGGCAGGGCTGGGGGGTGCAGGTCCCCCTGCCCAGCTCCTGTTGCACCCAAAAAACGGCAACTATCGAATCCCATGACCTGCCCATTCTCCTTGCACAGCTTGCGGGGGGCACATCATATGGCAAAGAGTTGACAGATTCCTTTCCCGAGCTCCCCATCCCTGTCTCCTTTGTCTGTTTGGGGGAAAATACCAATAGCTGGGTTTATAAACCACCAGACAAGGAAAGCAGCAGGCTCTAAATCAGGGTGATACCCTGCTGAGCAGCAGGCTCGGAGCAGGTGAAGCCTTTTGCATCGGTGCTTTATTTTGGAAGTGCATTCAGAGGCAGGATTAGGGATAAACACTGGCCTCTGCAGTGTCTGGGCACCAACAGACCTACAGCACAGCCAAAAAAACAGAGAAATTGATGAAAACAGAGACAAGGATGACATCAAGCATTTCAACCTCCCCTCCCTGGGATGCTGGGGGACGGAGGAGGGATGCAAGGATGGGAATGCTCCCTGTTCCCCTGAATTAACCCAGGGGAAAGCTGCAGTGCCAGCTCCAAGAACAGTGTGTGAAGCAGCAGCTGCCCCCGCTGCGTTCCCCCACCCTGGTGAGGGATGCACAGGGCTGTGCCGGGTGATGTGGGTGATGTGGATGCCCTGGCAGGCAGGAGCAGGGGAAGCCGAGGCACTTGGCACTTGTTTCGCTGCAAGCACAGCCCGATGCAGAGATAAGATAAGGTATCTTGGCGGCTGCCAAGGTAAACTGAGGTCACTGCAAACCCAGACGGGTGAACGTGTCCCCACAGCCTCAGGTTACACACACACAGAATCCCAGGCTGATTTGGGTTGGAAGGAACCTTAAATCTCAACTCATTCCCACTGCAATGGGCAGAGACACCTTTCACTAGCCCAGGTTTCTCCAAGCCCTGTTCAACCTGGCCTTGGATGCTTCCAGGGATGGAGCAGCCACAGCTTCTCTGGGCAATCTGTTTAACTCCGGGCCACATCCAGGTGTGTATTTTCATTTCAGGCAGATTTGTGTCCTTCCACCCATCTTCTGTGTGATAAAACAGCTCCTTTTCCCACAGCACCAAGTGTCAAGCAGAGCTGATGGCAGAGCCAGGGGCTTCCAAATCTGGGCCAAATGCTCTGTGGGAAAGGGGCAGCTTCTGGGGCAGCCAGGTTTTCGTATTTCAGAGTTTGAGCGAGGGGTTGGGGGCTTCCCCTCAGCGTGATTTTGGGGCTGGTGTGGGGCTCAGCTGTCAGGGCACTATCCTGCAGCCCCAGCCTGTCCCAGTTCCTCCGTGTTCCAGCCAGTGGCACCTCTAGGGGCTGGTAGAGCTGGCACCCTGTTTCCCCTCCCCACCACCTCCCCCTGAGGGACTCCGGTGCTGCCAGTCACTGCAAGGTTTGGAAGCAGTTTCCAAAGCTGGGGTGTCGAGGAACTGCAGTGCCAGAGCTCTTTCCTCCCCCCTCTACAAATGCAGCTTTTTGTCCCTTAAGTTCCTGGTTTGAAACAGAACTATCCTGAAACCCCCTGACTCCCTGACCTGGAGCTTTCCAGAGACCTCAAAAGAGGAGAAAGCTCCTGGGTGTCCAAAAACTGGGTTGGAGGAGAGTTGGGAGCCCAGGCCAGGGGCTGCCCGTGGGAACAAGAGGCACATCCAGGGTTTGCCACCCCAAGGCCTCCTCTCCCCCTCAGAGAATGCTCCCCACAGCCCCCCCGGATGCGGGTTTGCAGGGAGCAGGGTGGGGAGGGGATGCAGGAGGTGGGGGAGGCATCGCAGCCGGATTCGAACGGGAGACGCCTGACAGATGGGTCTGCCCTACATTTCACGACTGGCTGCCGTTAATCTGGCTTCCTGCACCCTCCCCCCCAGCCCACCTCCCCTCTCTGCAGCTCAGGGCTCTCCACTGCCAGGGCGGGGGGGGACACAGGGACAGGGGCAGGGTGCAGTGGGGGTCATCAAGTGTCCCCAGCATTGGCAGGGGTGATGGGAACCCACCAGACCACGGCCAGAGTCACAGCACCCTTCTCTATCCTAAACATCCCCTGTCACTTGGGCATAGCCCACAGCCCAACTCTGGGGTGCCCATGTCCCCACCTGACGCCCCCACTGACAAACCCCAGGCCACAGCCAGGGGTAAATGGGCTTTGCTGCCGTGTCCTTTCACACACCAAGGGCTGAGCATCTCTTGAGCCTCCCCTTCATCCTCCTTCTGTGTCCCTTAACCCACCTCTGGATTTCATCCCACCTCCCCTCTGCACCTCCCTGTCCCCCAAAACCCTGGGTGCAGGGGAGGGGGAGCACCCTGCAAAATGCCGGGGAGGGACCTGACAGCTTCAGCTGTGGACCAGGCGCCCACGGCCGGGCTGCAGGAGGTTTGGCTTCTCCCCCGTTGCCCTGTGCCACCCCCCAGCAGCAGCCCATCCCCTGCCTTACAGGGCACAGCGTGGGGAGGATGCTCTGCTCCCCCCAGCTGCCATTTGCTGCGTCCCCAACCCACTGCAGCGCAGCTCCCCCAGGTCCCCGCCAGCAGCTCAGCCCTCGCAGGAGTTCCCGGTTCTCCTTCCTCTCCCCGCAGTGACGTGAGCTCCCGGGGTTGCCGGTGTCTAATTTCACCGGGGTTGGTGCGGTTGGTTTCCCCCCACGCACCATCTCAGCCCGGGGAAGCGAAAGAGAAGCGATGCCACAGCCAGACCAGGTGGGAGGACACGGCAGAGACGCAGCTGCAGCCACGGCAAAGGATGGGCAAGAGGTGGCAGAACTGTGGCATCCCTGTGCCCAGCCCTTCCCGGGAGAGAGGGATGCATTTCGGGGGTGTCATTTGGCTCCAGCCCCCAGCACCCTTTGGGATAACGTGATGTGGGGGTTGTGTGTCCAAGAGAAGCACATCCAAACCTCAGCCCCTTGCTGGGGAGCTGAGCTGTAAATGTAGGTCACTCAGGGGTCACACCGGGGGAGTTTTCAGCACTGAAGGTTCTTCCCCCAGAGGGTGGTGGGCACTGAGCAGGCTCCCCAGGGCAGTGGGCACAGCGCCCCAAGGCTGCCAGAGCTCCAGGAGGGTTTAGACAATGTTTTGAGGGACAGGGTGGGATTGTTAGGGTGTCTGTGCAGGGCCAGGAGTTGGGCTAGATGATCCTTGGGGGTCCCTTCCAGCTCAGGATATCCTAAGATTATTCCATCTGTGTCAGAGTTACACACAGTGGGACGAGGACGTGATGCAGTATGGAAGAGGGCAGAGCCAAACTGGATGTTCCCGGTGCCAGCACAGCTGGATGCAGCAGTGGGAAGGTGGATGGGGGCAGGTGGTACCCGAACCACGTCCGGGCTGAGACCACAAAGAAGGAGGATGGAAAATGGGTCTGAGATGGAAAAGTGGGCTCCTCTTTGCTGGAGAGGAAGGCTGAGCCCTCTCCTGCTGCAGTGGGAGCTGTCACCAGGATCTGGCCAGCCCCTCCTACGGCTGTGCTCCAACGACTGGGGATGGAGCTTGGAGCAGGGACTCACCTCACTGTGTGGTTTCTATTACTCCTCAAATGATGCTGAAACTTGACATTATATCATGAAACCCACTAAGGGAAGAAATCTGGGTAGGGAAGGGAAATCCCCCATCAGGTCCCAGCAAGGCACCACCTTGTCCTCTCCTTCCCCTGTGCTGCAAAGGCACAAAGACCACCGCAGTCCCAGCATCCCAGAGCTCAGACCAGCTCCACTTCAGGGCATGTTTGCAGACTGAATCTTCCTGAGACCTCCTCACTGCAAGGATGGATTGATTGAGCTGCTTAGCTTGAAGAATCAGGAAAGGTGCCCCAAAACCAGCACATTCACATCCCAATGACATCCAAACCTCTAGCTCAGCCAGGCAAAAACCTGCTCCTCCCCTTCCTCACTGGGGGGCATCCACCCCTCCTTTGGGGCTTTTCCAGCTGGCTGGGGGTATATTGGCAATCCTGGGTGTTGTTCCCTTCCTTGTCCATGGGCAATATTTACCCTCAGGTTTGACAGCTGCCCTCAGATCCTGTTGTTTTCACCTGTGAAGGTGCTGGATGCCCCATTTGGCACCTCAGACAGCCCTACGGGCAAGGCTCCTGTCCCTGTCCCCTGCTCCGTGTCTAACTCCCGTGACAACCATCTCATTTCCTCCATCTCTCTCTCCCTTTCCTTCTCACTCCCTCCCTCCTCTCCTTCCCCCTGCCCTACTATCCCCTTCCCCAGAGCCTCCTGCCTGTGCCTCTGCCCAGCAACCAGACTTCCTTCAGCAGGTTCTCCCACCCCCTTTTTAACCTTCTCCCACCCACGAATTGTCTCAGGCAGCAGCAACCTTCACCCTCACACCCCGGTGGGGGAACACGGTCCCACCACCCTCCCCGGGGAGCTCCCCCCAGGCCCCGGAGGAGGGGCCAAGATGGTTTCTGGGGGCGAAGGGTGCCTTTTTTTTTTTCCATTCAGAGGAGATTCCCCGGGCGAACACGCACCGAGGGTTTCCTGCTCGTAGGCGGATGCTATTCTGGGGCCGCGGCTGCAGCGGGGAGCGGGGGGGACCCCACCTGGGGCCGGGGATGCCGCTCTGCCTCCTCCGCCACGCCATTCACGGGGCTCTCTCATGACCCCCAGCTCGGGTTTTGTTGATTTTAAGGCAGTTTTCCAAACCCCGCGGGCAGGATTTCAGCCGCTGAGCAGACACAGCATCCATCCACAGGCTCTGCTGTGCCGTGGGGACAATATCCCGCTGTCCAGGAGACACGGGGCAGAAGGACCTGGGCCCCACCTGGGGCACCCAGAGTGGCGTTTCTGTACAACCAGACCATCTGAACACGACAATTCAGGGACCACTTTCTCCCGAGCCACAGGGCTGGGGTGTGTTTCCCAGGGGTCCCACCATCACCCAGTAGCCTGTGGATGAAGGGCTGGCTTTCTGCCTGGTTATTCTGGCTGTAAGGAGAGGGAGCAGCACCGTGCTGGCCACGGGAGGTGGCCGTGGGAGGGGTTTTGCTGTCGCCGAGGCGCCGCATCGCTGTTTCGATGGAGCGTTTTTGCATTTTTCGACACCCGCACGCAGAATTCCCCGTGGAACTTTCCAGCGAGCTGCCCCGAAGCTTCTCGACGTGTGGTTGAGAAGTTTCCATCGCAGGTCTGCCCGGGCTGGGGGCAGGGAGAGGTGGCTGCGGGGTCCCGAGGCAGGGGGGCCATGCTCAGTCCCCCCAGTGTGCCCCCCAGCATCGCTGTCTCCCCTCCGTCCCGCTGGGATGTGCTCCTACCTGGCAGGTGCGTGTGAAGACCCTCAGTGACCACCCCACGCTGCAAAGGTCTGTGCTCCAGCAGAAAAGCCACTGCTCTTTCCTGTGCCTCAGTTTGCTCGCCTGCAAATGGGGCTGGGGGGCTACATAAACCCCCCTGAGTGGGGTCTGGAGGAGTTGGGGGCTCAGTTCACGTGTGACACCAACACACGTGGCGCTGGCCATGTGCACCCACCAGTCACACCCAGCCAGGAGCTGAGCCTCGCGGAGGGCGGTGTCCCCCCCATAGTGCCAGTGACAGGGACCCCCGAGGGGGTGGCAGCAGGAGGTCAGAGCCACTGATGTCCCTGCTCCACGCTGTGCCCAACGGAGAGGGTGAGGGAAGACAGAGAGAAGAGGGTCTCTGATGCCCCCACGGCAGGGAGGACAATGATGATGACGATCCTCTCGGTGTCACTTCTGTCCCCACAGCTGGAAGAAAAGAACCAAAGCAGGTTGGAGAACGGGACCCGTCCCTGCCACCGACGTGCTGAGGGGAGGACCCTGTGGGGCAGCCCCAGCAGGCAGAGATGAACGGGGATCTATTGTGTGACTGCAGAGTGTCCCGCGGGGGTTAGTGACTGTCACAACTCAGCTGGCAGAGGCAGGACTGTGTGTCAGGGGCTGCCGGGGCCACCGCTAGTGACAAATGCCACCTGAAGGGAGGATGGTGAGTGAAGCCAAGTTGCTCCCAGGGAGGTGCCGGTGGCACGGGCTCACCCTTTGGTGGAGGAAGTGTCAGGGGGTGCCAGAAGTCAGAGGATGCCCCAGCTCTGCTGTGGTGGCCAGGAAGGAGGGGGCACCCTCCGAGGGGAGGGGGAGAGTGTGGCCAAAGAGGCTGTAACCACTGACCAGGCCAAGCCTGAGGCTCAGCCTTGCTGAGAGACCATCCCTGGGGCTGCTGCCCCACCACACAGGCTGGGAGGGAGCTGGGGACAAAGTCTCGGTAATGTGAGAGATGGGCGGGTTTTAAAAAGACCAAAAGAAAAAAAAAAAAAAAGGAGTTTTGAGGCCTTTCTTCTCTCTCCCTGTTGTTGTTGTTATCCATAAATAATAATTAAACCACCATTTCCAGCCCAGGCCACTTGTTTTAAATTTCCTGGCTAAAGTGATGTAACAGCTGTGCGTGATGCAACGCCATGTGGAATGCATCATCCAGGAAACCAAAAACAAAACTGCCTTTCTGTCCAAGCACTCGGCAGAGCTCCCTCCCCCAGCCCCCAGCACGGGGGTCCCGCAGCCCCCAGCTCTGGGCTGGGCACCCTTGATGCCCCCACGGGACCCAGCTCTGGGTGCAGGGGCACAGGGGGGAGGCAGCTCCCTGCTCCGAGCCTGCTGAGCTCCAGGTTCTTTTTTAATTAAAAACTTTACAAATCAAGACCTGGCACTCTGCTGAGGAAAAATAAACCTGTGCAAGCCTGACACGTACCCTGCAGCAGAGGGGAGGTCTGGTGGGCTTTTTCTTGGAGTTTGCCCAATTCTTCCCCCTCTCCCCCCAGTTTTGCCCTGCCCTGGGATCTCACTGTGATTGCTGGGGTAGCCAAAACCTGCTGGTGGCTTCACAGCAGGGCTCCTGCCACCCCACCATGGCTGGAGGGATGTGGAGGCTCCCTGGATCAACGCCCTTCACCTGGCAGGGTTTAGCTCCTCCTTTGCTTCCCACTGCCACAGGGAAAAATCAAACTCTCCAGGGTGTCCATGGTCATCCCTCTGCCCCATCCCCACTGCCCTGTGCCCCGTGGCAATTCTGCTGCCATGGGAGCTTGACCTGCATCCAAAACAGGACTGCCCAGAAAGGACAGAGAAAGGGAAGGTAAAGAAGATAAAGAGAAGATAAAGGAAAAGAGAAGTGGGGGGGGCGGGGGGGAAGAGAGAATAAAAATAAATAAATATAAAAAGAAAATAAAAGAAAAACAACAACAGAAAAAAAAGCAAGCCAAGGTTGCAGTGGGAAATCAGAAGTCAGAGCTGAGGCATTTCGGCAGCCGGGGCTGGAATGTCTGACTCACACTGTGACTAAATGCAAATATGAACTCTAAAGTTGCTCCTTAAAGTCCTCGGGATCCAGCCAGGAGCTCCGAGCTCCCACCAGCCCTTCGTCCTGGGACTCGCGGCGCGGTGGCCACACACTGGGAGGGGCATCTGCGAGGAGCGATGCTCTGCACCTCCCGGTTTGTTTTAACTCCCTGAAACTCTCTGAAAGGGGAGCCCAGGGGCAGGGTGGTGCCCCCAGACCTCGGCCCTCGGGTGGGAGATGCTCGCCTGGCCATGCCCCTCGCTGTCCCCCACGGCGAGGGGACCTCCTGGGGCTGCCCTGGGGTTCAGGGCCAGGGGGGCTTTGCACAAGGACTTTGTGCAGCCACAGACCTCTCTGGGTGGTCCTGGCCCATCCATCCCCCCTGCACTGGACAGCTGGTGGGTGGCAAGAGTCTGGGTCCCAAATGGGGGCAGGTCCCAGTAAGCAGCACCATACCCAGTGTTGAAAATCAGCTCTGCTCAAAGGAAATTCCAGGGAAATGGGATTTTTCTCCAGTATAGATGTAGCTTTTTTAAGCCTATTTCGTTGCCCAGCACTGACCTGAAATTTCAATCATTTTCAGTTTTTTATGAGTGGGGTAGGAGGCTCTGAGGCCCGTGACTGGTGTCTTGCAGCCCCCACTGGGGTCAGAGCCTCCCCCAGACAGTGCCACGATACACAGGCTGGACCAGCCCAGCACTCCCAAGCTTTCCTGACCAAGGACTGCAACAAGCCTTTCTTGGACCCTCCTGAACCACTGGAAGGTGACATGGGGACAGTGACAGGCCAGGGTGGGAGCTCAGAGGCAGAACAACCTGCCCCAAAGGCGCCTTTGAGCAAGTCTCCATCCATCCATCCATCCATCCATCCATCCATCCATCCATCCATCCATCCATCCAT
>JAWWEU010000082.1:4202652-4226586 GCA_035583155.1 Acropternis orthonyx
ATCCATCCATCCATCCATCCATCCATCCATCCATCCATCCATCCATCCATCCATCCATCCATCCATCCATCCATCTTCAGGTCTCAGCCTTTCCTTCTGCACCAGCAACCCTCTTCCTGAAGACACCAACAGGTCCTCGGTGACCTCAGTTATGTCAGCTGGTTCTTGGCTCTGGGAGTGGGGCCAGGACACAAGGCCCTGGGTCAGGCAGGTGCTGTGAGGTTTCCAACACAGGGCTTGCTCAGGGCCCCATTGCTTTAGGGTCCTGGAGTGGGCTCACATGTCCCCAACAGGCTCTTTCCATTTCCGTGGGACTTGGTGAGATGATGGCAAACCCAACGTGGGTAGAGCTGAAGGTCCACACTGGATGCCTGGGAGGAGCTGGGTTGCTCTGGACCCACCAGCACTTCTGGGTTCACCACTGGCTTCCAGGGCTGTTCCTCCAAAGAGGGAACATTGCGTGGATTGGCCCTTCCCCTTCCAGCAAGGCTTGGCCAGGAGCTGAGTCACAGAATCCCAGAATGGTTTGGGTTGGAAAGGGACCTTAAAGACCACCCAGTCCCACCCCCTGCCATGGGCAGGGACACCTTCCATGAGCCCAGGTTGCTCCAAGTCCTGTCCAACCTGGCCTGGGACACTTCCAGGGATGGGGCAGCCGCAGCTGCTTCTGGGCCACAGAACTGATTTCTGGAGGAAAATCCGCCTTTTGTGGAAGGTCTCCGTGCCCTCCTTCAGCCAGCAGTGCCTTTGGAGCCTGCACTGGAGCTTTCTCCCCTGGCATCACCAGCTCTGAGCTCTCCAAGAGTCACTGTGAAACCGTGTTTTGTTTAAGCCACAGCTCTTGCTGTGGACTTGGACACAATCTCAGTGTCATTTACTAATTTCTCAGCTGTGTGTTATTAGCACAACCAGTTGTGAGGGTGAGGAAGACTGTTATCCCCATCCCAAAGGTTCAGGGGATGGAAACAAGGAGAACTTGAGATATTCTTGGGATTCCTGGGAGAATCTTGATGATTCTTGGGGCTGGCCTGAGCAGATCCAGGAGCTGGGCTTTGATGGTCCTTGTGGGTCCCTTCCCACTCAGGAAATTCTAAGATTCCATGGTTCTGTGTTGCCCACACAATGGTGCTGTACTTTATGCCTGTACCTCACATCTCCAAGTGCCCCAGGGGATGTTGAGGCTGCTCCTGAACCTCCAGACTCCAGGGCATATCCAGGTGGGAAATGTCACCAGAGCCCCTCCAGTGTCCTGGGTGGATGTGTCTGTGTATTATCCCCATGGTACCCCTTTGTGCATCCCTCCCATCCCTTCTGCTTCCTCCTGCCCAACCAAAATAGCTCTAAATAGGAAACTGAGGGGGCCACACCATGAACTGGAAGAGGGAACTTCTCAGCTTCAAAAAAACCCCCACGATGTCAGCGGAGTTTTAAGCCTTCCAGGTTCCCCAGGAGCAGGTCTGGGGAAATGCTTCTTGCCACGATGCAGCCACCAGGAAGGAGGCATTATTAATTATTGGCTCATTAATTATAGGCTTGAGAGCTGGGCAGAGAGAAACTTAATGAAGTTCAACAAAGGTAAGTGTAGGGTCCTGCACCTGGGGAGAGATCACCCCCAAGTACCAGCAAGGGTTGGGGGTGACCTGCTGGAGAGCAGCTCTGCAGAGAAGGACCTGGGGTGCTGTCCATGAGCCAGCCCTGTGCCCTGGGGGCCAGAAGGCCAATGGGATCCTGGGGTGCATTGGAAAGAGTGTGGCCAGCAGGCCAGGGAGGGGATCCTGCCCCTCTGCTCGGCCCTGGGGAGGCACATCTGGAGGGCTGTGACCAGTTCTGGGCTCCTCAGGACAAGAGAGACAAGGAGCTCCTGGAGAGGGTCCAGCAGAGGCCACAGGGATTATGAGGGGGCTGGAGCATCCCCCTGATGAGGAGAGACCGCAGGAGCTGGGCCTGGTCAGTCTGCAGAAGAGGAGAGATCTCATCAGTCCATACAATTATCTCGGGGGGGTGTCAGAGGATGGTGCCAGACTCTTTTCAGGGGTACCCAGGACAAGGAGCATTGGCATAAACTAAAAGACAAGACGTTTCACTGGAACATGAGGAAGAATTTCTTTCCATGGAGAGTGGCACTGGAACTGCTTCACAGAGAGGCTGTGGATTCCCCTCTCTGGGAGGGAGACATTCCAAACCACCTGGTTGTGTTCCTGTGTCACCTGCTCCAGGTGACCTTGCCTTGGCAGGGGGTTTGAACTGGATGATCTCCAGAGGTTCCTTCCGACCCCAACGATTCTGTTGAATCCTGTGATTCTGTGAAATGCAAATTCTACTTTCAACATAGGTAAAGTGACCAAAACAGCTCAGAGCAGGAAAATGTCTCCATTGCTTTCATCCCACACTGTCCCAGGCATGGATGCCCAGGGAAAGCCAGTGAGGCTCCTGCCCATTCCCGCTCTCCATGGCTTGGCTTTGCCCGGCCACCAGCAGCAGGAGAGCAAAGCTCTGAGGTTTAATTACAATTGTTGACAGGGAAATTATGGCCACACACACAAAATTAGAATATAATTCTGTTAGGGAAATGTTTCATCTTCTCCCTGTCATCCCCAGGATCGGAAGGCAGAGGGGGAGCACCGGGAGAGGGACGATCGTGGTGGGAGGCCTCACAGTGGAGGGGAACTGCTGGGCTCAGGGTGCTGTGGGGTGACACCAGTCCCAGGAGCCATTGGCACAGACAAATGCAGCAGAAAAAAGGGAATGGCTTCTTTTTGCAGAGTGGCAGCGCCGAGGAAGAGCTTCCCTTCCTTCAGGACAGGGGGAGTGCATGGCACAGGCAGGGGGGTGGCATTGCTGTCCTGTGAGCCCAGGGCTCAGCCCAAAAGCAGCAGCACACCGTGGACATGCCATCGGTGGCCTGCACCCCTTTCCTTCCCCAGGCCAGGCTGCTCTGCCCCTGGCCAGGCTCTGTGCAGGGCTGGCTGCCTGTGAGGAAGTGCCAGGGTCAATGGCAATGCCCATCTTGCCGTGCCATGGTGGGGATCAGTGTGGGATGTGCCCTGGGCAGCTGGACCCCATCTCCCACGGCAGGTCCTACTTCATGTACCTGAAGGGAACAGGGACAGAGAGGGACTTGGGACACGGGCCTGGAGGGATAGGACAGGGGCAAATGGCTTCCCACTGCCAGAGGGCAGGGACAGATGGGATATTGGGAAGTAATTCCTGGCTGTGAGGGTGGGCAGGCCCTGGCACAGGTTGGGCAGAGAAGCTGTGGCTGCCCCATCCCTGGAAGTGTCCAAGGCCAGGTTGGACGGGGCTTGGAGCAACCTGGGCTCATGGAAGGTGTCCCTGCCCATGGCAGGGTGTGGAATGAGATGGGCTTTAAGGTGTCTTTGAGCCCAAACCATTCCATGACTGATTCCACATGCCTTGGATCAGCACTTTGCTGCCAGCCCACAGCCCCATCCTTGCTGAATTGGGGCGGGGACCACCCTCACCCCGGGATGATCCATCCCTGATGACAGATGACTTTGGCCACTGACCCCATTTAAATGCAGGCAATTTTTTCCACTTGGAAAAAAAAAAGAAAATAAAAGCCAAATGGCCTGAAGGTGCAGGTGACAGCTGGCTGTGGGCCTGGCTGCAGAGGGGTCAGGCACAGGGAAAACCAAAGCAGCTTTGCTGACTGACAGCTTTGGAGCTGCCCAGACAGGGCAGGAGCATCAGGCCTTGGCCAGGGAGAGCAGCCCAGCTCCTCTGTGATCCCTCCATGGGGATGGATTCATCCTCCTCCAGGGTGGATTCAGGGAGATGAGGTGAATCCCTGCCCACACCTGCAGCAGCCACATGCTCCTGCCTCTGCTCCTGAACCAACTGCACTGCCAGCAAAGCACCATCTCTCCACCACGGGCTGAGGGGAACTCCCTGCTCCCAGTCCCGGCTCCTCCTCCCCACGTGGCATTGTAAAATCCCACTGGGGAAGTGGTGGGGGAAGCAGGACACCAGGGAAGGCGCAGCAGGCTCCCTCAGGCACACTGCCAGGGCACAGGGGCTGCCCGGCGGCACCTTTTAATCCCAGGCACCTGCCAGCTGCTCCCGAGTGCCAGCACCGGCTGCAACGGCACAGCGGGCAGGGAAAGGGGCAGGGTCTGTCGGCGACACGGGCTGTGGGATCGCTGCACACTCAACAAGGTGCTGGGCACACACCCGGAGGGAAGGGGTGGCATCCGCAAGGAGCTGGAGAGGCTGGAGAGGTGGGATTGTGCCAGCCTCCTGAAGTTCAGCGAGGCCAAGTGTAAGCTCCTGCACATGGGTTGGGGCAATCCCAATCACAGAATGGATGGAGAACAGCCCTGGGGAGAAGGACTTGGAGGTGTTCGTGGGTGTGAGGCTGGACATGCCCCAGCCATGTGCCCTGGGCTGATCCCACAGCAGGGGCAGCAGGGAAGGGGGGGATTCTGTCCCTCTCAGGTGAGACCCCCCTGCAGAGCTGCCTCCAGTCCTGTGGAACAACAGCACAAGGATGTGGAGCTGCTGGAGAGTCCAGAAGAGGCCCTGGAGATGCTCCAAGGGCTGGAGCCCCTCTGCTCTGGAGCCAGGCTGGAAGAGCTTGAGGGTTCACCTGGAGAAGGGAAGGATCCAGGGAGACCTGAGAGCCCCTTGCAGAGCCTGAAGGGGCTCCAGGAGAGCTGGAGAGGGACTGGGGACAAGGGGTGGAGGGACAGGACAAGGGGGAATGGCTTCCCACTGACACAGGGCAGGGTTAGATGGGATATTGGGATGGAATTCATGGCTGTGAGGATAGTGAGGTTGGCACAGGTGGCCCAGATAAGCTGTGGCTGCCCCATCCCTGGGAGTGTCCAAGGCCAGGTTGGACGGGGCTTGGAGCAACCTGGGCTAGTGGGAGGTGTCCCTGCCCATGGCAGGGGGTGGAACGAGTCGGGCTTTAATGTCCTTTCCAACCCAAACCGGTCAGCGATGACTCCACGACGTAACACAGGGGCTCTCCATCGCCGGCCCCGCAGGCCCTTCCCGAGGCCGTGCCTCACAGGGCTCCCGGGTGAGCCCAGGACCCACAGCGGTGCTGCCCCGGCCCCACAGCCCCCGGGGGGACCCGCCGGCCCCACACCCCGGGGGGATCCCGGCCCGGCGCGGGGGGAGCTGCGGGCGGCGACGGCAACCAGCGCCCTCCCCGGCCCCGCCCCGCCCCCGCGCTCGGTGGGCGGGGCGGGGGGGGCACAGCGCGCTCTAATTGGTCGCGCCACCTGCCACTCAGAGCAGCGCGGCCTCCCCATTGGGCGGCGCCCCGCCGCTTTATCGGTCCATCGCGCGGAGCCCCCCGGTGTCGTCACGGCTACACCGCCCCCTCCGCCCGTCCCCCTCCGCCACGAAACATAGTCCCCTCCCCCACCCCCGCCGGTGCCTCGCCGCGCCCCTCCCCCCTCCCACCCCGCCGCTCCCTTGGCGGCGGCGCCCGCGCCGGTGCCGCGGGGTGTGCGCGGCGGAGGGCGGGAACCCCTCCGGTTCCCCGCCGGCCGTGCGGGAGGCGGAGGGATACGGCGGCGGGGGGCGGGGCGTGCGGCGCGAGTCGGGCTGGCGGGGAGGGGGGGGCGTCAGAGGCGGGGGGGGGGGCGGCCGGGGGGGAGCTGCTGCTGCCGCCGCCGGCGGCCCGGGGGGTACCATGCGGGGGCGGCGGGGCCGGCGGGCGGGACAGCGGCGGGAGGCGGAGCAGCGGCGGCGGCAGCACGGGAGGCGGCGGCGGCGTTAGGGCCCCGTCAGGCGGGGCGGGGCCGCGGGGCGGGCCCGGGGCGCACGCGCCGCCCGGTGCGGGGCGATCGCGCCGCTTCCCTCGCTACATTGTATCCGCCGGCGGCGGAGAACAATAGGCGCCGCCGCCGCCGCCGCCGCCCCCCGGCCCCGGCCCCGGGGCCGCCCCCGCCCCGCCGCGACCCTCCATGCGCCCACCCTGCCCCCCGCGCGCGCCGGGCCTGCAACAGGTAACAGAAAATAAAATATAATACTAAAATAAAATATATAAAAATAATAAAATAATAACCGAAACCCCGCCGCGACGCCCCCCCCACTCCTCCCTCTTCCCCCCCCCCCCACTGCTGCGCTGCCGGCGCGGGGGGTCGCGGTGTGCCGGCCCCTTCCCCCTTCCCTCCCTCCCTCTCTGGGTCCGCCCGGCGCTGCGGAGCGGGACGGGACGGGCTCGCCGCTATTGTCCCCTCGGCAAAGTTTGCCGGGGCCGGGGGAAGGGGGCGCGGCAGCGGCGAGGCGGGCTGGGGGGGCGTGCGGGGCGGCTGGAAGGGGGTCCGCGGGTCCCCGGCGTGGTTCGGGGGACGGGGGGTGCCGGTGCCCGTGCCCGGTCCTGCCGCGAACTTCATCCGACAGCAACCCCCCCGCCCCCGGAGGTCTCTGTGCCACTTCCCGGCTCGGGGGGCTGCACAAGCCGCAGAGGGGCCGCTTTGGGCTCTTTCTGTGGGTGGGGGGCAGCCCGCAGCCCCCCGCGGCGGGGAGGGGGTCGCGGGGGCCGCTTCGCCCTCCTGCTCCCTCCGGGCCGGGCGGGGGTGCCCGCCGTGCCCCCCGTGTCCCCACTGCCCCCGGCGGGGGGCTATGACCAACTTCACCCCCTCCCCGCTGGGTGGGGGGCGGCCCGCCGGACCCCCGGGCGGCCGAGCCTTTGTCCGGGCTGGGGAGGGACCCCGGGGGCGAGGGGGACATCTGCGGTGGGTCCCCGGCCCCGCACCCCGCGGCTGGTTTGGGGTTAGAAAGTGCGAGTGGGGAATAAATAAAAATAACCCCCCTCCCCCGGCCTGACTTTGGGTATTGTTCAAGTTGTCCCCGGGCGCTTCAGGGGGGCTGCAAAGTGATGCCCTTCCCCGGGGTCTCGTATCCCCCAACCTCTCTCAAGGCACCGGGGCAGAAGGTTGGGAAAGTGGCTTTAAAAATACTGACCTGATGTGCTGATGACACTTTAAAAAAAAGGGCTTTGCAAAGAGGGGGAAAAAAAAAAGAAATCCCCTGGCTGTTTTTTATAGCGGCGAAGGGTTTTTACACGCTGGGCTGATTTCAGCCTTTTTTATAAAACTTCGTTGAAATGTAGTGGCTGAGCCTACAAATGCTTTGGATCACATGGAGTTTTCTTTTTTTTTTCACTTCTTTTTTTTTCTTTTAACCTTATGATTAATGAGTTAAATTTATTGGCCAGCTGCCCTTTGTAACCATGAATGAGTTCCTTAAAAAAAAAAAAAAATCCAAAAAAAAGGAATCTTTTATCTCATCCCAGGCCTCTCTTCCTCCCTCCCAAAGAAATATTTTTCTATCATAGCAAGTCGGCCAAAAAGATCAATCTCCCTTTTTGGGGAAAAAAAAAAAATCTGTAAAATTGGGAAGAATAATATTTACCTATCTTGCAAGGTTGCCTGGAGGGCTTTATTTTCGCAAAACACTCCGAAAACAAATTTTTTTTTTGTTTCCAGTCCCTTTTGGGAGCGGAGAGGTTCAGTTCTCACTGAGCACGGCCTGGCCAGGCATCCCCAAACACAGCCCCTGAAAAAGCAGCTGCAGGTGCTCGGCGACCCGAAGGAAAGAGCTGTAACATCAGACTCTTTTTTTTTTTTTTCTTTCTTTTTTTTCTTCACTTTTTTTAAACAAAACTAGGCAAGGACAAGAGAGCCTCCTGCGGGGAGCGAGCGTGGGGGAAGGCGAGGGGGCGAGCCGAGCCAGACAAGCGCCCGAGTGATAACTTGCCTGAACCCTTTGATAAATGAGTTGACTCTTTTTTTTCCACTCTCCTTCCCCCCCTTCATTCGCCACACGCCAGGAACAGAATTGGCCCGAACTAGTGGAATTGGCAGCAAAAAACTAACATACAAGTGTGTCTGGTCAATGGAGCGCTTGTTCGTGCCCGCTGGGTGCTGTGTGAGGACTCCGACTGTGCTCTCTGAGGGGAGTTGGACGCTGGGGACGCGCTGAGGGTTTTTCTTTCCTCGTCCCCTCGCCGTGCCTTTTTAAAATATTCATCAATGGGGTGGGTAGTTTGCTCTAGTCATTAAAATATCTCTCTCCCCTCCCCCTCGCTTTCTCCAGGACTGCCACTGTTGAGTCTGTGGGAATATGAATCAGCAGCAGCAGAGAATGGCTGCAGTTGGGACAGACAAAGAGCTCAGTGACCTGCTGGACTTCAGTATGGTGAGCGAGCGCGGCCGGGGGGCTGCGCAGCCCCCGGGGCTCTGCCGGGGCTGGGAGCTGCACAAGGGAGGAAATGTGAGCCTGTAAATTGGACATGATGGGTTTCAGATGTGCCGTGTTTGTGTGCATGCACATGTGCTGCAACTTGTTTATTTTCAAGTTAAAGCAAAGCCTCTGCCCCTCCTCTCCCCCCCCCCTCTCCCCCTCAAACGTGGGTTGTTTCCTTGCAGGGAGCGCAGAGAGGTTTTCTGGATGGGAAATTTTGGGGGAATTAACGGAGTTGTGTGTTCTCTGTTTAAATGCTCACTGGGTGACTGTTTCTGCAGCCATGCAGAGATGTAACTTCAGTAGCTGATTAATCAAGCTTTTTTCCTCTCCCCAGATCCAGACTATTAAACTTTTGCTCCCACAGGTTATTTTGTCACAGTTTGAAACGTGTCCAAGCTCTCCAGCGCGTTATTTTTGCAGGAGCTGGACACTTGTGTTCCCCATGCTCTGCTCTTCTGTATCCTGGAAACCTTGAGCTGCATTTAGGAGCTGTTTGTTTTCAAAGAAACAGGACCTAAAGAGTTCCCCCCGAAGGGTGTGCACAGCTCAGAGGGAGGAGAAGTCCCTTTAGTCACAGCAGAGGGGGGTGAGCCCCTGGCACGTCCCGTGTCGCGCTGCCAGCAGTGCTGCCTCTCCTTGGCAGGTGACTCGTGGAGGGCAGAGCTGGTGTTCAAAAGCAAACAACTGTCTGTTGGGTTCCTCTGTTGTGTGCTGCACCCTCATGGCACTTGGAGCGTGTGTCTTTCTGTTTAGATAAGCAAACGTGCTGCAGAGATAGAAACAACAGCTCCAGGAGGAGGAATAGCCAGGAGTGTCACCGCTGTGGCTCTGGGCTGGCCTGGGTCACCCCCAGCCCACGGCTCTGCTGGGCCGGATTTCCTGCCTCTTGGAGGAGAAGGGAGTAAAAGAGGTGCCAGAACCAGGGTCACCTGCTGTCCTGGTACCTGTGACACCTGTGGATGTGCTGAGACTCATCTGCCTTTCTGCATCTGTGCCCTGAGGTTCAGCAATGGGACATAAACCTTTTTACACAGCTGGAGTTTGTACCTGTTTGTGCCGATGGAGGGTCTCTCAGCCCTCCCTGCCCCCCAAGAGCAATTCTCCTGCAGGAGAGGCCCAGTTCTCCCAGTTTCATCCTTCTGTTGGGAGGCTGGTTCTGTTAATTTACCAGTGATGGATTTTTGCAGTTAGGATGTTTTCCAGGGCCTGCAGTGACAGTATCCCTGTAAAACCAGGAATCAATTGAGGGCTTGCTGGGGAGCAGTGTGTGGTTGCTTGTCCCTCTCTCAGAGGTCCTGCAGGTTGGCAGGAGCCCTGGGCCTTTCAGTCTCCTGCACTGGAGGTTTTGAGCTGCACTTGAGGCCAGTAACCCACAATCTGCTCCTTGGCTGGGGCTGCAGCCACTCCCGCTTTGCTTTTTCTCCGCCTTGGAAAGAAAATCAAATCCCACTCACCATTTAGAGCTTAAAAAAATCCCCAAGACCTTTTCAAATCTTATGAACCATCCTCATTTGCATGCCCAGAACTGTATTCCCTGGAGAGGTCCTGACCTGTTCGCTCTGTACACGAATGTTCCTGTCCTTGGAGCTGAATCCACACCGAATGGTTGGATTTGGGTTCGGATTCGACACTTTTACACTGGTGTAAACCTGGGAAGGACCAGAACTCGCCCTGTGTTGGCATCAGGCTCGTGCAGCAGCACCGGGGGTGGCTGCTCGCAGCATCAGGGCCTGCAAATGTCATTTGCCAGCAAATGATTCGGAGACATTCCCTCCAGGATCAGTTGGCCGATGGGCTCCGACGCAGCCTGGATCGGAGCCAGCTCTGTTTCACAAACCCTCATCTCCACACACCCTTCTCCTGAGTTTGCATAAAGGGAATATTAACATCTCTCCTCAAGGATGAGTAGCTGAAATGGAAAAGCTTCCTAGACTGTACATGGTGGGTTTGTCGAAGAGGCTGCCCCATGGTTTGCTCTCCCTGTGTGCTTGGGATACACGATTTTTGACCACAAAACTCCTTCTTTCAAGTATATTTATATTTTAATTTGAATAAACAGGAGTGGAGCATCAGTTCAGCAATCCTCTCCAGAACAGGAGATGGGAGGGAAATCTAGATATTCAGAGCAGCTGGAAGCATTTGCTTCAGATCAGGATTTGGATTGCTTTTCTTTAAGGGAGAATATTCTCAGCCCCAGTAGCTCGTGGTCCAGCCCTGAGTGGTGTTTTGCTGTGGGAATTTAAATATTTGTCCGTAATGGATTTGCATAGTATACCATGAGTTCCTGGGGCTGGTAAATGGTAGGGTTGTGTGAGATGCTATAAATTGGGCTTATAGTCCTGTTAATAAATAAAGCCATTGGGTAGATATTGAGCTCCAAAGCACTCCCCCAAAGCTTTTTGCCAATGTAATTTGCCAGTAAGGGCAAAAATCTAAGGAATGTGTAAGTGAGCTGGAACCAAAGGGCCAGCAATGCAGCCTCATGGCTTCTTTGGGGTGTGCATGGCAGCACACTTACCTCTACCCCTGAACAAATTGCCTTGTGTAATTGCCCCAAAGTGCAGGTAATTTGTAAGCTTGCCTTCACCACTGCTCCCTGGCAGCTGGCCAGGATGGGCTGGCAAATCTGGAGAAGAGCTTTCGAGAAAACATCCTGCATATAGACCCGAGTGGGCAGCTCAACCCATTGGTTAGGCTGGGCTTTGATGGCTGCTGGGCTTTGATGGCTGCCAGGCTTTGCAGGTTGGCCTGGAGGGCACAGGCTCTGTATGGCAGGAACTGCCCTTGGCCTGTGCCATTGGGAGGTGCTCGACTACAAGGACTTGGATCTCAGGGAAAGGCTCTTCCCCCAGAGGGTGGTGGGCACTGAGCAGGCTCCCCAGGGCAGGGGGCACGGCCCCAAGGCTACCAGAGCTCAGGGAGTGTTTGGACAATGCTCTGAGGGACAGGGTGGGATTGTTGGGGTGTCTGTGCAGGGCCAGGAGTTGGACTGGATGATCCTTGTGAATCACTCCCAACTCAGGACATTCTGCTATTCCTAAGACTTTTGGTTATTGCTTATCCCAGGCAGCGTCTCGTCTGGGCCAGCGTTGTTGTGTTGTGGGAAGGTGTGGGCAGGCATCCTAGCTGGGCTGGGCTGGGCTGCTCCAAGGGCAGGGGCACCCCTGGGCACGGCAGAGCCGGAGCGGAGCAGCACCCCGGGGGTCCCTCCGTGCCGTGGGCGCCTGCGGAGCCGGAGAGCGGCAGCGGCTCGGTGCCAGCCGGGGGCTCTGGCAGGAGCAAGATGCTGTTAACAGCCATGATTATTAGCAGAGTATTAACCATATGCTGCGGGGAGGCTGCTCAGCCGAGGGGGTTTCTGGCTTCATGAGGCGGTGCAGGGTGGGCAGGGGCCTGAGCAGTCGCTCAGGACCTGCCGGCTGGTTTCCCATCACGGATGCTCCCGCTGGGCTCCAGCCCCGGCCGCTCCAGCCGTGGAACCGGGGTGGGAGCTGGGCTGTGGGCACCGGGCAGGGCTTGGGCAGCTCCTGCCCTGCTGGAGGATGCTGAAGCTGTGCCCTGCTCCAGCCAAGGCTCGGCGCCTGCATTTCCATGATAAACCTCTCACTTTTGTTGAGAGTGGAGCGGTTGCAAAGTTTGACTTCACGCCGCAGTAGGCGTTTGGGGCCGGAGTCAGGAAGGTCTGTCTTAAGTGAACACGTATAAAATGTCCTGCTGGCAGTGGGTTTTGAGTCGAATTCCCTCTTCTCCCCAGATTAACAGCTGGATACTTTCCACGCTGCAAAATAGATTTCAGGTTTGGAGTTCAGACCTGGGATTGGTTCAGCCCGGAGTTCATAAGGTGGGAGAGGGGAGAAAATGAAAACTGATTTAATTTGAAAAGTGATGCACTGGTGGAAGTGCACAGTAAATGAAATGCTGCTTGATGATCCTTGTGTCTGGCAAATTCTCTTTCTTGATTGTGAGTTTGCTGTTGAAAGTGTGGGGTCTCTGGCTATAACCTCCCCAGGGGAGGATGTGAGTGTTTGGATCCTCCCAAGCACTAGATTTGCCCTGGGAGAAGTGGATGGAGAATAAATTCTTTCGGAAGGATGGAAGTTGAGCTACCAGGGTGTGCAGAAGTTTTTGTCAGCTCTCAGGGAGGCTGCAGGTAGGACTTGAGAAACAAATACAGCGACTTAAGACGGGGGATTTTACATAACCGTTTAAATCTACATTATTCAAATCTAACAAAGGCCAAGTAATGACCCAGTTACAACCCTTGAGAGCTCATGTCTGGGTCCCTCCTCAATGCCTGGGTCCCTCCTTGGGTGCCAGCTCCGGTTCATCTCCTCCCTCCCCCCACTCCAATTTATTTTTAAAGCAGCTTTTTAAAAGCAGAAAGGAAATTTGCAGTGGGTGGATGAACTTTGCCTGTGAGCGACACACGCCAGCGAGGGCAGGCGGCACTTCACGTATGAGTTGTGCCGGCTCCTCGAGGCAGCGAGGCTGCAGCCCACACCACAGTGGAAAAAGAAGCTGGGAGCAAGAAAAAAAACCCCAAAACACTTCCTGGGGCTGGCAAGTGATAAGTGTGGAGGGGTAACCCGGGGTTCCCCCCTCTCCATTACTCTTTGTTTTTTTTTTTAGTTGGGGCTGTGCCAGGGGGGTTGGGATGGATCTCAGGGAAAGGCTCTTGCCCCAGAGGGTGGTGGGCACTGAGCAGGCTCCCCAGGGCAGTGGGCACGGCCCCGAGGCTGCCAGAGCTCCAGGAGGGTTTGGACAATGTTTTGAGGGGCAGGGTGGGATTGTTGGGGTGTCTGTGCAGGGCCAGGATCTGGACTGGATGGTCCTTGTGTGTCCCTCCCAACTCAGGAGTTTCCATGATTCTGGGCTTTAGCATCCCCACTTGCCCTGGTGCGGGAAGGAGTCTGTGACTCCTGAATCCCGTGGGGAGGGAGAGCAGGAAGGTGTTGCATCAGCCTCAAAACACCTCTGAAAGCAGGTGGAGGAGAGGAGGGCATCCCAGGGGCTGTGGGGGGTGTGGGGGTGTGTTGGGGCTGCGGGGAGTGCTGGGGATCACCGGGGGTTGTGGGGGGGACCCACGTCCTGTTCTGCAGAAGCAGAAGGCACTGGGTGCACAATGGAACAAGGCTGTTCATTTTCTCCACTTGTTTTCGCTGCCCAAACCTCGGGTTTTTCAGCCTCAGCAAGTGCTGAGCAGAAATGCTCATAAAGAAGAGCCAGCAGTGCCTTGGTTTCTTGTTTTTGTTTTTTCTTTTTGGGTGCCTTTTGCTGCTGGTTTCCCCGTGCATCCCTTCCCCCCCGCCCTGCTTGCACATGCAGACCTGCCCCTTGCCATAGGAAAGGGGCTTTCTAACCACCTAATCCTCTTCCCTACCTTAAGTGGAGGGAGTGAGCACAGGCTGGTGGGATCAGCCCCATAAATTCCATTTTCAGTAGTTTTGGAGCTCTTTGCAGAAACCACCCCCCCCTGCCCTGCAAGGGAAGCCCTGCAGCAGTGCAGAGGAAGGTTGGCTGCAGCCTTTGGTGTGTTAGGGTTTGTTTTTATTTTCTAGCCCAACTTCCTGAGGAAGCAAGTCTCATCTGATGGGGCTGCCAGGCCACCCCAAACGCCTCTGGGGGGGCAGCAGCAGGGGCACATCCATCGTGGGGGTCCGTGGGCAGGTGTGGGCAGGTGCTGGCAGCAGGGCCAGGGTGCTTAAACACCGGTTTACCTTTATTTAAATCCATATATAGAACGTCTACACCCTGTGCATACATATATATGATCCCAAATTTGTGTTCTTTATGAATGGCAGTTGGTTCCTTAACTGCTCTCTTTGCATCTCTACCACGTTTAACTGTTTTTGCTTGTTTTTTTCCTCCCCAGCATTTGTGAAAACAAAGCTGGGCAGACGGCTCTGCACAAAGGAATGTTTCTGACCACAGCCAGACATCAGCTATGTCAGGGCATGAAATGCTGCATTTCTGTAGGCTCTTGTGCCATTACATTGTTTAATCTTCAAAGCATTAAACTTTTCAGTTACTCAGACATTACAAAGCTAAAAATAATAAAAATTCAAATGACTTGGTGGTGAAAGTATCTTGAGTAGAAAAAGGATATTAAAATGTTAATTCACTAAGCGTTTTCCCACCAGTTGTTTTATTGGCTGGAGCTCCATTTGTGTGTAGGAGAATTAGTTTTCTTTTCTGCTGCACGCAGGTGCATGTAAATTATTAAATAACAGCTTCTGAAACTCTCCCAACTTTTATTAAAAATATTTATACAGGTTAGGTGACGAGGTGTGCAGTATTTTTGAGGAAGTTCCTGGCAGGGAAAGCTCAGCTGTGATACTGAAGCTGCAGTGATAGAGCAAACAAGTCCCCTGAGTGACTAATACTGTAAAGTAGCTTAATTTTTTCAACCTTTGCACTTGGAGTAGCTTCTCACCCCCAAGACCCCAGGGCTGTGTCAGGTCCTGGTGCTGCTGGAGCCTCCAAAGCAGCGAGGTGGGAGCTGCTCTGGGGGGCTGGAGGGCTCATCCCTTGGAGCTGGTGCCGAGGTTGGGCACCAGCAGATCGTGGGGCTGGGTCATCTCTGCCTGTGCCAGCCAGGCCCACGGGCAGCCCATGCCCTCCCCAGGCACTGCTTGTGTCCAGAGGCATGGCATGAGACCTGGAGTGCTGTGGGAGCTGGGATGGTGAGGGATAAAATAAGCTTTTCGGGGTGCTGCAAGTGTCATTGTCCTGCTGGGTTTTTATGAATGGGGTCAGCCCTGTGGGCACCCTGTAGGGAGGGCTTTGGGGAGCAAGTTGGGGAAGAAGCTGCTGGTTTTGACCACAGCAGTGATGCTCCTTGGCTGGTTTTCAGTTGCACCCAAGGAACCAGGCACGCTGTGTACACAGGAGTTTCACAGAGTGTGGAGTTGGAAGGGACCCACGAGGGTCATCAAGTCCAACCCTTAGCCCTGCACAGGACCATCCCCAAGTGTCACACCACGTGCCTGAGAGTGTTGTCCAAATGCTCCTTGAGCTCAGTCAGGCTTGGTGCTGTGGCCAGTGCCCTGTGAGCAGTTTGTGCATGTAGGGATGTGTGTGTGTCAGTGCAGAGCTGCCCTCCTGCCCCTCCTGCAGCTGATTGATGGAGCAGGGACACAAGGAGAGGGAAGTTTTTTGCATCAATGAAGTGCTTCTATTCCCCCTTTCCTCCCCCAACTGACCCCTTTGCAGCAGCACAGTAAAACGAACACACTGAAATCTCTTCTCTCCTCCCTTCTCCCTCATCTTTTTGTTTTTCTAGATGTTTCCCTTGCCAGTGGCTAATGGAAAAAACAGACCCACGACCCTAGCGAGCACTCAGTTTGGAGGATCAGGTACTGTCATCTTACTTTTTTTTCCTAATGCCATAATGATTCTCGCAATAAATTTGTGTTTGGTTCCAGAGACACCAAAGGAGGGGGTTCTGTAGTCTTGTTATGTATTTCTCTGGTGGTGATCTCCTGCTGTTCCTCTGGGTGATTTCCTTGTTGCTCCGTGTGTCTCCGGGCGGGCGGGCAAAGCTGCTCTTGCGGATCTGTCTCCGGTTAAGAAGTTGCTGCCTGAGCTGGAGATTGTTGTCCCACTGCTCCAGGATCCCGGGAGCAGACAGTCAGGGCTGTTCTCTAAGCTGCTTACACATGTCTGCACTGCCCTGCAAGACTTTTGCTGTCCCTTTTTGAAGATGTGGTGCTGTTGGTTCATTCCTGGGGCTCTGCTGCAGTCTGGGTGTCTGCTCCTTGCAGTCCCTCCAGAGGCTCCCTGGGTGGGATCTCGGCATTCCCAAAGGGATCTTGTGAAGCCCTCCTGGCTTGGTGCTTCCAGGGTGCCAAGAGGGGGCCAGGGATGCCAACATCCACGGGCTTTGGGAGCAGGGCAGCTCTGGGGATTGGGGTGTGATAGAAGATTCTGAAGGGTGTGTGGCTTCAGTTGTATGATGGGAAATGTGGCGTTGGTTGATTTGAGGCTGAAGAGGGGAATTCCTGGACAGTGCTGTGCCAGGGTTTTGATGCCCGGGGAAGCTGCTCTCTGCAGGGCTTACACAGCCCCTGATATGTGGAAAGTGCAGTTAATTTGCCCTTCTTGCTGAACACCTTGTGGATGGTTAAAACTTGACCTTCTTTACCCTGGGCTGTCTCCAGCTGTCCAGGGAAACTCCTGTCCATGTGAGATGGCCGTGCTGTGACATCCTGGAGACTGGGCTGGGTTTTCTGGAGAGCAGCTTTGATGCCCCAGCGTGTAGTGGGGCCTTGGGGAACCTGCAGCAGCTGGATGGGGGGCTGTGCCCTGCCCTGCTCCTGCCCCGTTTGACCAGGGAAATGTGATGCTCTCAAACTGAGCTGTTTAGCTGCATGTCAAGATGGTTTTTGAGCAAACACTTTTGCAGGGAGGGAAGCTGTTGAGTGGGCGCTGGAGGAAACTCAAAGGGGGGGAAACTCTCGGGTTAACCCAGATGGAAGCCGATCTCTCCGCCGAATGTTCCTTGTGTGACTTGTGCTGTTAAAATAATCCACAAAAGACGTGCTCCATGCTGGGGGGAGAAGAGCAGCAGAGCACTGGCATTAATCTGCTTCCTGCTGGGAGCTTGGCCTGGCTGCCAGGCAGGGGGGTGCTGGCCAGGAGCAGAGGCTGCTCAGCCGGACCCCCCCAGGCTGGCTCCGCAGCCGCCCGATCGACACCAAATCTCTGAGTCTTCCCCCCCCTCCCCGCCCCTTCTTTTCTTTCGGGTGAGTGAAAGGTAATGTTGGCACCACCCTTCCTCTGGGCTGCTGCTCTCTGAGCCTGACTGGGAGCAGTTCATGAAAGCAGAGCGCTGGTGTTATACAACTGCCCTGGGGGACGTTGCACAATCCCTGCTGTCCCAGTCTCGGACTCTGCGGAGGCTCCTTCATCCTGCCGTGGGCATCCTGGGCTGGGAATGCAGCTTGAAGCTTGGTGTGGGGGGAGAGCTTTGCTCCAGCAGCAGAGTTATCCCTTGGACAGCCATCCTTGGCCTCACCTCAGAGCAGGGGATATGTTTCGTTTTCCTGTTGGCTTTGTGACTTCTCTTTGTTCCTGAAACTTTGGCTTTTTTGCTGGTGGGGTGAATAACTGCAGTAAGACATCAGTGAGATATTCCATGCACAGGACTGTGCTCTGCCTGGTAGGAGGATCCAGGGTGTCTAAATGAGGTCCTAGATAGTGGTGAGTGGTTGTTTTCATAATTTGTTGATGCTTTAGCTTTATTCACTAATTGTCAGCAAGGTGCAATCAAGTACTAGTTAGAACTGTAAAATCACGGAATGGTTGGGGTTGGGAGGGACCTTAAAGCCCATCTCGTTCTGCCCCCTTCCATGGGCAGGGACACCTTCCACTAGCCCAGGTTGCTCCAAACCCCATCCAGCTTGACCCTCATGATCCCCAAAGGTTGTCCCCAAAGACATACCCAGCCATCCAGCTCAAAATTTGATTGGAAGTCGAGTCTTTGCTAACCCTGATGTGGTCAGAGGGTGAAAAGCAGATGGTCCTTGGATTTGGGGACCTGGACCTGCTGAGGGAGCAGAGTGTCTCACAGCCACAGCATAATCTGGACCTGGAGATTAGCTCCCTAAGTCTTGCTATGCAGGAAGGCCAAGGCTTCATCTTTAATGTGCCTCATGTGTTTCAAGCACTCCTGCTCAGCAAGGCCCTGTACCACTGATGAAGGCAGAGCAGCATTTCCCATCCCCTGCTGTCTCTGCCTCAAAAGGAGCAGCAAACACTTGCTTGTGAAAGTCTGAGCTCAGTGCTGTGCACCACAGTGCCAACACCTCATCATCTTGACTCATTGTACTAACCCCAAGATAATAAACTGATGTTTAAATGTGCCAGAAAAATTGTTGTTTCTTTATTCTGCCCAGCCAGGATGGGATCCCATCTTTGGGTTGATGGCATTTGGGCTGGACACGAGAATTTATGGCCTCACCTTTTCCATCTCTCTTCTCCTTGTGGAAATCTTGGAGGAATGTGTAGATTTTATTATTTTTCCCCTCCAGAGGATGTATTACACTGTCCCCAGGGAAGTGAGGAGTGAAGGGAGCAAGACACTGACTGATCACTCTCACCCCAAATGCTCCACTTGCTGAGATGAAATTCTTGCTTCCAAAGTCCAACTGGTAAATAAGGGAGCACAGGCATTTGAACCAGTTCTCTTAAGGAATCCCAGTTATAAAATGACCTCAAATTCAAACCCTTTTCAAATCCAAAATTTACCAGAAGGGTTGTTAATCACTGGCACAGGCTGCCCAGGGCAGTGGCGGAGTCACCGGCCCTGGAAGTGCTCAAACAACATGTGCATGTGGCACTTGTGGACACGGCTGAGTGGTGAACAAGCTGATGATCTTAAAAGTCTTTTCCAACTTTAACAACTCCATGATTTTATTAACTCCCCTGTCCAAGCTGCTGGTGCTTGTGCCGGTGACCCCTTTGCCAAGGGAAACCTGTTTTCCTCTCCCAGGCCAGAAAAATTCAAATTGTTAAGGCAAACCCTCCAGCTTCGAGATCCCTTTGCTTTCCTATTTGTCTCCTGCTTTTATTTTAAGCTCTGCCACTGTTTCCCTCCTTTCTGTCCTTAAATGCTCCGGGGAGGAACTGGTTTCGCTCCCCCGCCGCATGGACAATTCAGCACCTCCGCTTTGCCTTTTCTTGGCAAGGAGAAACCCAACAATTGCCACGAGGATGGAGCTGACGTCACGCAGCCCGTGCCTGCAGCATTTATAGCACATATAGGTCACCGCGGGAAGTTGGTCTTCCTGGGGCTCGGAGCTGCAGCCACTGTTTGCCAGCCTGAGCCGTGGATCCTTTGCTGCTGGAGTTTTATTTGAGCTGGGACACTCAGCCTGTGCCCGTTGTCCTGGCCCTCAAAGGCAGCGCTTTCACCATCCCCTCCCCAAACTGTTTGTTGTTTGCAGTAGCAGAAACATTTCAAGCCATGTCCTCCACCATGTCATAGTTCATAAATGACTAATCTGAGCGGCAACGAGCTCCCTCGCAGCGCTTCATTAAACCCTGCCTCGAGCAGGAAACCACTTGGGCTGAATTTCACATGGAAATGGCCATTTTAATTGACATTGAGACAGTAGGAGTGGCAGGAGGCAGCGAAGTTGGGCTGTGCTGGGGCTGTCGCCTCGTGGGTGCTGACTTTTTGGCCGGGTCAGCGTGTCCTGGCTGTGTCTTTGCTTCAACAAAGGAGCTGGGGCTCTGCAGAGCAGAGAATAAACCCAAGGCAACACGTCTGCTGGAGCAGCACACGGGCAGCACTTCCATCTCCGGGTAATGGGAGAGTGTTCAGCCATCTCCCTGCGCATCCCAAATGGTGTGGGATGCCAGGACTGGGTCCTGTCGGAACAGGGGGTCTCCTGCTGACGGATAAAACCTCTGCTCAAAAATAGCTTTTTGTTTTAACTTTCTAAGAAAGTGAATTCAGCATTAAATGCCTTTTCCTTCTCGCTTTGTGCTGAAGTGAGCTCCTGGCTGGGGCCCTGGGGTGCGTTTGGGAGGGAGAGTCCCCTCCTGGCCTGTGCTGTGATTCCCAACCCCAAAATCTGTTGTGTCCTTTCTTGCTGGTGAGCTGAGGCTCCTTGTGAGGGAATTGCTTTGATCAGGGGAAGTTCATCACGTACATTTGAAGCTGGCTAAGCAGGGAGTTTTTCAAAGAGTTACAAGCTGGTGCATGTAACAGATTTTAAGTTATAGTCTAGTGAACAAAGCAAATGGATTCTCCCCGGAGGGAGGCAAGTCCGGATCCCCTTTGAAACCCGCTTTAAACGACGCGCAAACTTGGATACCTGTGGCAACAGCACTGAAAGTCATAAATTCTATGAAAGCTGAGGTTGTCTCTTTAATTGGTGCTGTGGGGGAGCCGTTTGAAGGTTTAATTAGTTAGTGTGTGCAGGCAGCCCTGCGTTGGGAAGCTCCAAGTGGGACGGGGAGGATCTGGTGCCCGGTGGGAGCAGGATGGTGCTGGGCTCCACTCTGCTCGTGGGGCTGCGTGGTTTGCAGGGAAACCATGGAAGATGGGGCTGGGAAGAGCCAAGCACAGCGTTGCTTTTGCTGTCAGCAGTCGTGTCTCGGGCTGCAGAAACCCATTTGCAACTGTTTTCCATAGTGAGGAAAGCAGGAGCTTTTATTAGTAAGGCTGTATCACGTTTTCCTACAAACTGCCTCGAGTTCCCACATGTTTTGCTTATGCTGAAGTGGGAGTGCTGGGCTTCGCTTGCTATTTTGATGGCTGATGAAAGGCACACATGAGGTGTGCAATATGAGGCTTGATATTTTGAACTGGCACTTCCCATTAAAGTCCAGGCTCCGGGCTGTGTGTTTATGTGGTGGGCGCGGGTGTGACTGTGCAAACTGTCACCAAACACAAAGCCACCACAACAAAAAAAGGCAAAGCAGAAAAGTTCACTTGCCAGCCCATTGGTGTGACCATTTGTTTCAAAGTAAATGTTGCTGTTTAGCCATTATCAAAAGAAATCAAAGGAGTGCTGGGGCTGTTCAGACAGGATCAGAGAAGGATCTAGGGAGACCTAAGAGACTCTTCCAATGGATGAAGGGGCTCCAGGAGAGCTGGAGAGGAACTTGGGACAAGGGATGGAGGGACAGGACAAAGGGGAATGGCTTCCCACTGCCAGGAGGCAGAGTCAGATGGGATATTGGGAAGGAATTGTTGGCTGTGAGGGTGGGCAGGCCCTGGCACAGGCTGGGCAGGGAAGCTGTGGCTGCTCCATCCCTGGGAGTGTCCAAGGCCAGGTTGGACAGGGCTTGGATCAACCTGGTCTAGTGGAAGGTGTCCCAGCCCATGGTAGGAGGTGTAACTGGGTGATCTTTAAAGTCCCTCCCAACCCAAACCATTCTGGGATTCTATGGAAAAGCCTTGCCATGGACAGGTCAAGCTTGCAAAGCTGTGAGGTCTCATCAGCCTGGACGGAGACGGTCCCTGCAGCCCCCACTGCATTCTGCAGCTCTGGAGCATTTCCATTCCTGCTGCTGGCAGAGCCCACTCCTGGGGTGTAGGAGGATGCTGCCAGGTATGGCAGGGGAACACTCAGGATGCTGCAGTCCTGACTTTTCCGCTAACAGAGCCTGGAGGACTTTCAGTGGGGTTCATCTCCCACGTGCTAGTCGGGCTTTCTGCTTTGTTTTTGTCTTTGCCATTGGGAAGCTCCTGTTCCTCTTCTTCCATTTCTGCTCCCTGTTTTTCCCATGGGTTGCATCCCATTAACCAGATCCAGAATGCAGAGTCTGGAAGGAAAGACTTGGAGGGCCCAAAAGCTTGGGCAGGGAGTGTGGGTCTGCAGGAAATAGCAAGTGTGGGGAAACAAATGGCTGGGGAAGGTCTTCACACCAGTGGGCCTTAATCCAGTCTCTGCTCTGATCCTCTTGTCCTGGGGTGCGTGTTCCTGCTCCCAGGGCTTCTCTACCTGGGCAGGTGGTTCTCTGTGCCTTTGCAGTGAGGTTGAAATAGAATCCCAGGCTGGTTTGGATTGGAAGGGAACTTAAAGCCCATCTCATCCCACCCCCTGCCATGGACAGGGACACCTTTCACTAGACCAGGTTGCTCCAAGCCCCATCCAACCTGATCTTGAAATAAAAAGGTCTCTTCTCCACAATTAATTTTTGTCCCTTGATTTTTATTGCAACACTGCAAGTGAGGGTGTCTGTCCTGCCAGAGGCATGAGTGGTTTCTAAGGGGCACATGAGGAGTGAGACCAGAAAGACCAGGAATGGGGTGCCCATGCTGTGGGGATGCTCTGGCAGCAGGTCAGTGCTCCTCTAGCAGTTCAGGGCAGGCAAATGTAACCCAGTCCCTGTCTTGGTGTGTATTTGACTTCAGGGGTTAAAGAGTGCATGTTTACAGGGAAAATTTTTTGGGGGGTTCTTTTGGTTTTTTCCCATTCATCTCCCACCCTGGAGAAGATTCCTCCTGACTGGATTTGAGATTTTGAACTAGGAAAGAGCACAGAGAGTGCTGGGGTGCCAGAGCCGAAGCTGTACTGAGATAAGTGACAGCTTTTGTTTAGAAAAACTGCCAATTTGCCGCAGACCTTGTTTAAGCACAGTTTTAACTTTGCCAGAATTGCTGAAGCAGTGCAGTGCTCTCTTCCTGGCAGAGCTCTTTCCTTCCTTTGATGAGGCAATTCCTACCAGTGGAGCTGTGCCTGCTGGAGAGGCTGTGATGGGATCAGTATCTTATGTAAAAATCACGTGCCTGGTCCAAGGCTGAGGTAAAGATGGGCTTGGTGTGCACCTTCTGTGTGTCAAAAGCACAGCAACAAGCTCCAGCACCTGCTTGTCTTTTAGTGAGAGGAGCTGTTGGGTAGTAACTAGTGAGTAAAGAGAGTGGATTTAGATATTGGGAAGAAATTCTGCCCTATCAGGGTGGGCAGGCCCTGGCACAGGTTGGGCAGAGCAGCTGTGGCTGCCCCATCCCTGGGAGTGTCCAAGGGCAGGTTGGACAGAGCTTGGATCAACCTGGGCTGGTGGGAGGTGTCCCTGCCCATGGCGCAGGGGGTGGAATGAGATGAGCTTTAAGGTCCCTTCCCACCCGAACCGTTCTGTGATTCTGTGAATTGGCTGCTGTCCCTGCCCTGTCCATCCTGCTCTCTTCTCCATTGCCAGGGTCTCAGTAGGGATGGTCTCCAGAGGGCAGGACACTGGGATTTGGTGCTGGATGCAGCAGCTCTGCCTCAGCCCGCCCCAAATCCTGCCCACCCAGCGCTGCCCGAGCGGCACGTGTTGGCTCAGCATCCCAGCTCGAGGCCTCCACGCTTGTTGTGCCCTTTCCAAAGGAGAGAGATGGCTTTGGAAGGGGCCCAGCAGGTCTGGCAGGCGCTTGTGCTGGCCCTCACTGCTGCTAATTTCAAATCCTGCATGCCCTGTGGGGTGCCCTGCTCCGGCACGTGTCCCTCGTGTGACCAGTTCCTCGGCCCAGTGCATCTCCCTTGTGAGTGCTCACTTGCAGTGAGACTCAAATTGGACTTATTATTGTTATTATTTTCAGTTTGAGACAACAAATGGGCATCTTAAGGGGAGGGATTTAATGCAAAGTGCTATTTTGTTACTGTGGAGGGCCTCATCTCTCACCTGGCACTAAAGTCTCCAGTGTTAACACAGCTGAAGGATGCTGTGAATGCATTTCTGAGCTCACTAGCACCCAAAGTCACCAGTACAGGTGAGATTTTCGATGCTTTTCTAACATAAGAGCAGACTCTGAGCCCAACTGGATAATGATGTTATTGGCAAGTGTCACAAGTAGGAAGGTGATGGTGACCAACCACTTTAGCTGGAAGGATTACCCTGGGTGTGCTGACCTGTCTGGGGGACAGTGCACTGTGGGAGTGAGGGGATGGGGCTGCCTCGGCTGGAAACCTGCCCCGGGAGCAGCAGGACCGAGCCTGTGCCTGGAAAACACGGCGCTGCTGGGAGCGGGTTTGGTGCCTCTGTTGCCATAAGCCTTAATGCAGCTGCAGATTTTTATATAGTTTTATAGTTTTATAGTCTTTTGCATTTGAAAAATGGTTTGTAACCCCTGTACCACATACTTAGGCTAGATTTTAACCTCTGTGTTACATTTAACTAGCGTGTTTTTGTGCTCAGGGAGAGATACTAAGTTAGAACATTCTGTATAAGGACCCTTGTATTCAGATAGCTATTAGAACATGTTATAGTCAA